>CM062223.1:2861260-3272117 GCA_031216235.1 Syzygium jambos
TCTCCTCTATTTACACATTTCCAATGCCCGACCAAGATTGGGTCCACCCCCTTGATCACCTGCAAATTTTTTTTTGTCATGGAAAGCACATCTATGCAAAGAGATTCGCAAGAATCATTTCACACCAATCCTTGCAGGAGGGTATAGAAGAGGGAGAATCGATCTCCCAATTATTATACTAATTTTGTAGATCAACCCCTTAATATGCTTATTAGTATCATTCTTCTACAACTCTTTCAGGAAAGTTCCTTTTGAAACAATATAAAGATGTGTCCCAAATTTGTCCGAAGAACTTACGAAAAGAAAATGGAGATTAATATTTCGTTGGAAGGCTTCAATGTGGTCACCAGTCACGTAAGCTCTCATTGTTGTGCCAGTAACAATGGCGATCGGAAATTCAAAGATTTTAAATGCCCATCGAAGGTGCATTATGGTTGGTGCTCATTTTAATTGTAGGTAGACTAATAATTTCACAAGCGTTGCAATGAAGCCTTATTTATATGATCATAATATTCTAAATGAACTTGCTCTATGTTAAGAATGTTATGAAGTACTTTTTTCATGTTGGAACTTTGATTGACATCGATTAGTTGCGGCAAAACAAAGAAAGGCTTCCTTGTCGAGATCCGTTGCCTCGTTCGAATTTTTCACTTGGATTCCTCAACGATAGACTTTACATCTCGTCATCAGAGGCTGTTTAGACTTAATGCTACTCAACCTTCCCAGATTGTCAGCGGCATAAAACTGGCCAATCTTCTCACGTTCTCATGTATTGAAATTACTTTTGTAATCTTTTTTGGATCCAAAATAGGATTCTTCTCCGTACGATATATAATACATTGTTATTATTAGTCATGAACTCTTGTTCATACGTTCTTCATACATCACTGACATAACCAGCCAAAGGGAAAAAAAAAAGACAAAAGAAATTACGTACTTTAAACAAGAAGTTTGAAATTTCACATAGTTCAATGTCATTTGCTAATAGGTATGCAGATATTAGCTGGAACACAAATCTGCTGCCATTTGATGGTTCAATGCCTTCGGCCAAAATATATATATATATATGTAGAGAGAGAGAGAGTTCAATGCCAGGCCCAAGAGGGGGCCAATCTCGCCAGCTTCGAGGGGGCTTGACCTCGCCGGATCCCAATGAGGAGCGACCTTGTCAAGATTTGGCGAGGCTCGCTTCACCAGATCCGGCGAGGCCCAGCCTTGTCCATCTCCAAAGCCCAATGACCGGCGGAGAAAGAATAAAAAAAATATAAATATAAATATAAAAAAATCAGAAAAATTGTCCACATCAATACGATCGTGCTACATAGGACAGCTAGCACCCACGTAGCAATTTCTAACAAAAATTAGCAGATAAACTATATTGGCAAATTTTCAAAAGGTTTAGGACTAAAATGGTCAAATTGAAAAGTTTAGGACTGAATTGACATAAATGCAATAAGTTTAGGACTTTTTTGGTAATTTTCAATTGCCAATTTAGATTATATTTGTTTTTGCAACCATTAGTGTTTTATGCTACTCTCAAATTTCTTATTCCTCCGGTAAAAGACAAGCAGTGTATTATTCGCATTTATTATTGCATGAAAAAGCATGTTTTTTTTAGAAATTGTTTAGATGGTATTATCTTTGAAATAATATGTTCTTAATATTTGCACGATTGGACACTTCGCTTCACATTTCTAGAACGAGTTTAGAAAATTGTTTTTTTTTCTATTAAAATAAATACCGACACCTTTCCTCGAAACAATGTGTTTGAATAGAGACGTTTCTTTGTAATTTCAATAGTAATATAGATGGTTTTTGTTTTTAGATAGTATGTTTGCTACCGGATTTGCATTTCTTCTTCTTTCCAAAACTAAACACATAATGCAACCACATTAAATTTTACTAGGCTATACTTTATGTACAGGTTAAATCTCTCTTGCACAAAAGTTCCTTTTCTTGCTAAAAAGGAAGCTTGTATCTCAAACCTTTGAATTCACGACATTCTTCATTTCAACTGTTTTTTTTTCCTATTTCATTGTTGGATGAGCATCTACCTAATTGTCCATTATCGGTGTTTTTTTTTGGTTAATATCATGAAAAATTCCAAGCTAGTATGTCTGTGACAAATTTACCTAAAACTAAATTTTTGACCACTAAAAACTCTAAATGGGTATACATGTGACAAATTTACCATCCGTTAGTTTCCATTAAATTTTACTGTGAATTTGCTAAGTTAGATGACACGTGACAATTGAAGGGTGGACAGGTCTGGGGTTTTACCTTTCGTTTGTCACATATGTATCAGTTTGAGATTTTTCATGATTTTAATCCAATTTAACGGAAACCAATGAAAGGTAAATTTGTCACAGGTGTACAAGTTTGGGGTTTTTTGTGATAAAAAAACTAATTTTGGGTAAATTTGTCACTGGTGTACCAGTTTAGGGTTTTCAGTGGTCAAAAAATTAGTTTTGGATAAATTTATCACATGTGTACTAGTTTAGGGTTTTTCATAGTATTAACCATATTTTTTACTCATTTACTATTGAACATGTGACATGTGTGCTTCGAGATAGCTTTGTAACAAAAACCATCAACATGTTAACTATCCAATGAAGTGTAATTTATTTTCTTATACTGATAGTCGACCAAAAAAAAACTATGTCAACATATCTTTGTTTTATATTTGAATCTTACTACTGAATTAATGAATAACCAACAAACTACCTCAAATGTATTGTTCTACAAATCATCTAACCCATAATAATTAGTCGATGCATTTGCAATTATCGTTTTGTTTCACCTAGTTAATATTTTGTCTTTAATATATTTTATTATTATCTCTCTAATCAGTGTTTCTCTTTTCACGTAGAGAAAACTCGATGATTTCACGAATGACTTGGAAGATAACTAATTGTCATCTATTTAAATATTATAAAGGACTGAAATGTATCTATCAGCCACAAGCTGGTGCGAGCGACAGAGAGGGAGGAAGGGGGATGAGCGGTCAATCCAACCGAGTGACGGGCGGCAACGACGATCATCATGGCGTCGACAATGGGTTGCGTCACTAGAGGGTAGCAACAAAGACGGTGTGCGTCTGAAGAGGAGAGATTTGTGAATAGCGTTTAATAGGTCCGGAGAACTCATCATCTCTACCAAATCATAATGTCATTACTACGAGATCATTAGTGCTCTTCATTTGTTTATTAGTATTATTATTATTGTCCTTTTTACCATCATTTATTTTTATTTTTATTCTTCACAAAAAAAAAGTGCATGCTCATCTTGTCGGCAAAAATTAAGGTGTCCACAGTGTTTCAGTTCGATTTTTCAGTCCGGCCTCGATTGATGTAGGATGAATTTGGGTTCTAGCGTGTCTCACCCTCGAACGGCAACTTGCTTGGGTCCATGACCTTGTCAAACAACGGCGCCCTCCCTTACCTTCTCACCCTCGGGCGGTGCATGATTGGTGGTATGGAACATAAACCTAAGAGAAAAGAAAACAAGAAGGAAGAAAGGAAACAATGAACAGTAAAAAAATATAAAGAAAATAAATAAAAAAGAATGATAAAACTTCTGAAAAACGATGTTGTTTTGAATGGAGTCGTACACGTCAGATATGATTGGACCTCCATGTCAGAATTTATTAGCTTAAATTGACTGGATGGATTACGTTGGAAAATTGCTAAAAGATTTAGAACTACATTGGCCAAATTGAACAGTTTATGAATGAATTGACAATTGTATAATAGATTTAGGATTAATTGGGTAATTTCTCCCAAAGAATTTAGTCTAGAGTCTAAATATTACATTCAATCTAGTTCACTGACAATGTTGAATATGAATGTTCGAAAAATCATCTTTTCAGCTGGAGGGTTTGTGAGGGAGACGTGGGACGGATAATAATCTTTGCAGCTCGATATGCAAGAATTTGTTCAATGGACGTTGAACATTGCTTACGGATAATAATCTAGAGTCGATCAAAGTTCACTGTTTTTTCCCAGTTAATGCTATGTATTAGCAAGTAGTAACCGGTGAAGGTTGTGATCCTCAAATTATGTAGGTCTATTTGACAAGGATTGATGATGACTTTACATGAAGTGCCCAAGACTTTTCAAAAGTTCAAATAGTTTAGATTCCTTGGAAAACCATAAAGCCAAATCTGCCGATAATAAGATGAATTTTCAATTTTGTTTGTTTTTGGCTTGATATTTACAGCCAACCCTCGGGTCTGGAAATGCATTTCCTAGAAATGAACCGAGGTCTCGCCTACTTAGAAATTATATGTAGCGTTTTACAGACGTATCTATATGACTAAGATTGACGATGACTTTACATGAAGTGCCCAAGACTTTTCAACACGTTCAAATAATTTAGATTTCTTGGAAGACCATAAAGCCAAATTTGTCGCTATCAAGATGAATTTTCAATTTTGTTTGTTTTTGGCTTGATAGATACGTGCCAACCCCGGGTCCAGAAATGCATTTCCTGGAAATGAACCGAAGTCCCACCTTATTAGGTTTCGTTCGTTTCACGGAAAACAACTTTCAGGAAATTTCCTCATTAGACAAAATACTTTTAAAAGTGAAGAAAATATTTTCCATTTTTTAAAAAGAGAAAAACATTTTCCCCCATCCTTCTTTCATCATTCACTATAATTCTTTTTATTTTCTTTTTCTAAAATTCTAATTTTTTTATTTATCTTTTTTATTTTTATTTATTTTTTGTTTTTCGTTTCTATCTTCTTCTCCGGCTGGTTGCCGGCCATGGCGGCGGCCGGTGATTGGCCACAGGCGAGCTTGAGCCTTGCCACAGGCCGGCAAGGCTCGAGCTCGCCAGATTTCGGCAAGGTCGAGTCTTATCGTCTAGTGGTGAGGTCGAGCTTGCCCGAGGGCGACGAGTTGGGCGAGGCTCAACCTCGCCGAAATCTGGCAAGCTCGAGCCTTGTCGGCCTATGGCGAGGCTCGAGCTTGCCCAGTTGCTACCGCGGCCAGCAATTGGCTGGAGAAGAAGAAGAAGGAAAAAAATAAAAATAAAAAAATTATTAAAAGTAGTGAAAGGAGGAAAATCTTTTCCATACCGAACAACGAAAAATATTTTTCGAGATTTTTTTAGATTTTAATCGGATACCAGAAAAGTATGCCATTTTCCTAGAAAATGGCTTGATAGAAAATATTTTGGGCGAAGCGAACATAGCTACAGACGTCTCTATATGACTAAGATGGATGATGACTTTACATGAAGTGCAAGACTTTTCAACACGTTCAGATAATTTAGATTTCTTGGAAGACCATAAAAGCTAAAGTCCCCAGGCTTTCGTTCGTCCACGTCGATGTTCGATTCAGGAAGGATTTTGACTTTCACGGCCAGTCATAAAAGCCAAATGCTACGAGCAAAATGCTATCGTGAAGCCCGGATTCATTTCGGAGCTTGAGGAGCGAAAATGGAGGGGAAGCTTTACAAAGCAGCAGCTGAAGGAGATGCGACTTCTTTGGTCGATTTGCTCAAAGACGATCCATTGATTCTTGATAGATGTATGGTGTGGCCTTACAATGAGACTCCGCTACATATAGCAGCAATGCTTGGTCATGAGAAATTCGTTGACGAGATTCTAGATCGAAAGCCCGAGCTTACAGGAGAGCTGAATTCTCAGAAATTTTCACCCCTGCACCACGCGGCAGCTAAAGGTCATCTTGGAGTTGTGAAGAAATTGCTGACTGTTAATGTTAATATGTGCTATGCTTATGACAGATACGGTAGGAACCCTCTTCACATTGCAGCGGTTAAAGGCCGGGTCGATGTTCTAAAGGAACTGGTTCGAGAGAGTCCCGATGCAGCACGTCAGAAGATGGGACATGGCGAGACTATACTCCATTTATGCGTGATGCATAATAATTTGGAAGCTCTGAAACTTTTGGTGGAGTCTGTTGGAGATCCCGAGTTCGTCAATATGAAGAACGACGATGGCGACACCATATTGCACCTAGCTGCTTCAGATAAGCAAACTGAGGTAAGTAAGAAGTGCGCAAGTCCCATCTTATAATATAAACCACCTATTATTGTCTTCTCTTTCGTAGCTCCACGAGCCGATCGGTCTAATCTCTGGTTGACCTTCTCATATAGTCCTTTGACATTCTCAATCATTGAACTGTGCAGACAATAAGTTTCTTGACGTCTTTTACCACAGTAGAAGCGAACTCTCTGAACACGGACGGTCTCACAGCATATGACCTTTTAGCGCAGAGTGGAGAACCTGGAAGGAGTGAAATGGAACCCATGACAATGAGGGCCTTACCTCCAAATGCTAATGATCAGAATAGCGCATTCCCCGTGCAGCGAAAAAGTTGTAAGAAGAATCTCAATAAGCAGAATGATTGGCTCAACAGGAAAAAGACTGCGCTGATGGTTGTAGCATCTTTAACCGCAACTATGGCATTCCAAGTAGGTGTCAACCCTCCGGGTGGTTTTTGGCAAGAAACTAGTGACAATTCAACAAATCCACACACAGCAGGAATTTCCATCATGGCCGACAATAATCGGGGAGTATACTCGATTTTCTTGGTGTATAACACATTAGGCTTTCTTGCATCCCTCAGCATCATCCTGTTACTTGTGAGTGGCCTCCCTTTGAGGCGTAGGTTTTTCATCTGGATTCTGATGGTGATCATATGGATCGCTATCACATCTATAGCAGTCGTCTATAGCCTCGCAATAAGAGTCTTCTCGCCCTTCGACGACTTTACGATCTATAAGATAGTAAGATTCGGGGTCCTCACATGGTATGGCTTGATGGTTCTGCTTCTCGTGGGGCATACGATACGCCTGATGCTGAAGACGTTTCGCAACGTCAGGAAATTAGTCACACGGGGAAGATCTTCTGCCTCTAAGGTCATGCGCCAAGACAGCGTCTGATGGAGATGCCGCACTGCATCAGTGTTTATATGGGGGCCCATGTGTTTAAGGGAATAATTATATATTAACATAGGTGGGACTGTGTTCAGTTCTCTAAGGGTCTAATATGTGAAGATAGAGAAGCTGGAATTCATAAAAGCAGAAGAGCTGCAGGGTTTCCTTACACTCATGTTTTGTGACTGCACTCACGTTTTCAGAGTTGGAATTGTTCAATTCCTACTCTAGACGAGTATGTACTCCATGACTAATTGCAGGGCTCCCTTGCTATGTTATCTGTCAGAGTACAGTAATGTTGTTTGTAATATTTATGTTTTCATGTCCAGTGCTGTGTCGTATGCTAACCGCTCTGAATGACGAATAGCTTTTTCCGGACAGCAGCGTCACTTAAAACTGAAACTGTCTGGTAGCTGTCTCAATTAAGAGAGAACTCATTCACCTTCAAAGGATTAGAGAGCACTTCCCAGCATGAGAGTTTCAAAGGTTATGCAGATGCAAGCTTCTCCAGAATTGCTGGTTGTCAGGCTAATCACTTGGACAAAGAGATGCATGTAGGATTAACGATCCAAACAGAAACCTACAACGATGTCACTGCTTATGCTAATGCAAAACTTCACGTCGAATATATAGTGGTCCTATAGTCTCAAGGAAGCTCACCACCAGGGATTGCAAACAAATGATCAACAAAATTAAAAATGCAAGACGAGAACCAATTTGTTTTGTATGGATAGTGTCACAGAGACACAAGGGAAGCATCGGATGGTAAGATCATGGAACACATAATTCACATTTCTGGGGAAAGAGTTATAAAACAGATGCAGGGTAACCCGATGCTGATCTTTGAGACCGGTTCTCTTTACTTTGTAGATGCCTATTGTCTTCCTTCCTAGGAACAAAAGATTATTGTCAATTTAAGATTCGTCTGATTGGACATATACCCACAGAAGATTTCGTAAGATCAGATCCGTGTTCACATATATAGCACTGAATTGACAGTTCCTCTAATACTTATTGTCAGTTTGACGGATCCAAATTTGCCTAGATCAATGTGATGGCAGTGTCCACTGTATGATTCTTGACTCCATTTGCACACAGAAAGTCTCTGCTCCCCAATCGCCATTAGTGAAGACATCCACTTATAACCGTGGTGGCGATAAGTTCTCTTGGATCATAAGAAATGACCTGATTTCCCCTCCATTTAATTGGCCACACACTACTTATACAATATTTGAAGTCGGTGCCATTCATGTAGTTTTTTGGAATATATGTTATCAATTTTTTCTTTGGTTAATATAACGAAAAACCCCAAATTAATACACATGTGATAAATTTACCACAAATTAATTTTTTACTCACCAAAATCTCAAATTAGCGATGTGGCATCTCTAACTTTTTCCGCGTTGTCATTGTGCCGGTGCTATGGCGACATCCACTCATGTTTTGTAATATGGGTCTGGCCCTATGAAACCTCTATGAAACCCAATCACGTCCTTTGAATCAGCCATTTTCACCTATTTCAAGTACTTGGGTCCATTTCAAAATATCTTATGTTCGTTTCAAAATGCTTTGGGTTCATTTTAAGTCATTTTGTATTTTCATTTTTTCTTACAAATAGAATCCCATCGCCTATTTCTCCTCAAGATAATAAATCTTCTGACGCTCTCACACTCTCTCCCTCTCTATTTTATATCTCTATAATATTGATAACTCTAGTTATTACTTAAGCCGCCCTAAATACCGTGGCACCGCCATGTGGATCTGAAATCATCATTAGGATAAAGGCCATATAACAAACATATTCACAACCAATAAGCTAATGTAAAATCCCAACTCGTCTAGTAGGATAAAACAAAATCATCTGATAAAGACTGCAATTAGTTTGATTTTCGTTCGTCAGCCAGTCATTCATGAACATTCCTTACATTTCATAGCAGTCCTAGACTCATCGTATACTCAGCATCGATCACTTCACAGCTTGTCCATGTCTCATTGCAGATTTCTCGGAATAGATGTCCAAATTGAACTTTAATGATTCTTTTCGACCGCCGGTGATACTTGAATAAACCCTTTTGAGGCAACATCAACAACAGTTAATCATCCCATATGTCTTTTTTTTTTTTGATAAAGGTAAATGTATATATACTTTTCAAAACCAAATACAAACTAGAGCCCAAACCACCACCTGACCCTATTAGGACAAATTGTCCACACAAGGTCAAGAAAGGTTTAGCTGAACTATACAAAAGCACTACCTATCTGGACAAGAACAAGAACAACCGCAATACAAGGAAAAGACCAATCCGAAGCAATGGGGGAAGGCCAAGGACTCCGGAGCAGCAGCAAAACAGCAAGGTCCAACGCCGAAGACACCGAAGACATCCAGCAGCATCAAACACAGGTGTGGCTCCAAAGGACCTCCGGAAGCAGCAGGTCAGCGAAAAGGAAGCCCTAGAAGCCGGAAAGACAGCAGCAGCAGCAGGACGTCAATGCAGACGAGGCTTGGAGGTGAGCTCAGCACTTCGGTAGCAGTAGCAAAGCAGCGAGAAAGGAAGCCGAGGGCACCGAACCAACCACCAGCAGCAGCAAAAATCAATGGAGACCGCAGGAGCAGTAGCCGAAAGTCCAGGACTCCGGGGGCATCCGCAAGACAAGGCTTGGAGGAGAGCCGAGGACACCGGAGCAGCAGCAAGACAGCGAAGGACCAATCCAAAGATACCGAGATCATCCAACAGCAGTAACAAAACAGGAGATACTCCAAAGGACCCGATCTTGGTGGACAGCCCAGGCCTCCGGTAGTAGCAGCAAGACAGCGACCAATGCCGAGGACACCAAAAAAACCAGCAGCAGCAACAAGTTTGAGGGCTCCGAGGGTCCCCTCAACCATAAGCAGCATCAAACAGAAGGAATAAGGAAAAACCAAGTCCTCAAATAAAACCACAGCTGGTATAGAAGTTTCCCTGAAGCCAACTATAGCTCGGAAGTCAGCCGTATTATCCAGAAGAAGGAGCTGAATCAACGGAGGACAGCCCTCGACAACACTCCACACGGAGGCAGCAGCAGCCAGCAGCAATTGGAGGTGCAAACCAAGTCCTCGAATACACCAAGCAAGAGGAAGAAAATCCACACCAACAGCCAACCCTGAGCTTGTGGGACAGTCCATATCACCGGAGGTAACATCAAACAACCAAAGGAGAGGGGTGGAGGACACCAAAACAGCCAGCACCAACAGCATAACAGCAATGTTAGGATGAGAAATTCCTTTCCATACATAGAGCACTATAGGCCCTAAGCATTTCTCGGCAATGCTTCAATGAGTGATAATGGGATATCCCAATTCTTAAGCATTTTCCGATTCCTGTAAGTATCCGCAATACGCCCAAAGGAAAAAGCTTTGTCTTTCACCACCTTGAGCAAGTGCTTACGCATGCCCGGGATGACGATACTCTTGTTTCTGAATATGGAATGGTTCCTCTCAGTCCATATAATGTGACATAAGGCCGCAAAGGAGTATCTGGAAAGGCAATGGGCGAAGGAAGATCCTCCACAGATTTTGCCTAGCCATATAATATTGTCTTTCCATGAACGGTTACGCCAAGGAAGGTTACATTTTGTAGCCCAGAAGGAGGCCAGACGACTAGTGTGCGCACACTCAAAAAAGAGATGGTTTACCGAGTCAGGTGTTGTGGCACAGAAGGGACAAAGGCCTGTGTCAATCCTACGAGAATGTAGGAGAATTACCTGGGTAGGTAGCCGGTTTAGGGTCGCTAGCCATAACAGGAAGGAGTGCCTAGGGACTAACTGGTGGTTCCAGATGAAAGAATGCCAAGTTACAGGCCGGCTTTTGGTTCTGATAAAGTCCCATGCCAGTGAAACCGAAAAGGTGCCAGATGGATGAGGGACCCATAAAGGCTTATCCAGAGAATTTTCCTGAAAGACTGGCGCTGTGTCCATCCAGCTGAGGATGGTGGTCAGAGTGGATGAATGTTGCCAAGATCGATCAAAAAAATCCCGAACAGATACATTCCGAGGTATCCGCGATTGGTATATTTCGGAATGAAAAATTTTCATCATGAAAAATCTTCGATAGCTCATTATAGTAGCATCATCGATGGAAAACTGCTTGAGATTATGTTCACGATGGACGCCAGTTCGTAGGATCCTCCAAAACTCATATACCAAGATTTCAGCGTACATACCGTAGGCATATAACCGACCCTTCGATGACAATAAATGCATATTTGCATGTCCCTCACATGAGTGATTCAACTTTCCTGACGGTGGCAATGCTTTCTTCCCATTCTTCTACCCTGATCGCCGTCCAGTTGAGACATCCGTTTACGCCGGACGGAGGAGCGGTTACTTCTCAAGGGCAATAAGGAAACGGCCCTACTTCCCTCCACATCATCGGCCCTAAGCTGCCTAAACCAAATCGGAAGTGATTATCACTAGATTGATCCTCGTCATTTTAGTCTTATATTTCATGTTTTAGTAAGGTCAATATCACGTAGGATAGAGAAAACATTTTAAAAAAGACACATAGGAAAGAGAAAATATTTAAAATAAGTCACGTTAGCATTTTTTGTTAGTGTAATTGGACGGGGTTAACGGTAGGACTCAATTGTATCAATTTGACAAATTTTAGAAATTGATTGCACTTTTTGTAAGTTTTTGAACTCTATAACACTTTCTTGACAAGTTTTAGGATTTCTAGTGCACTTATCTCTCTCTCCAACTTATATTATCTAATTCAATTATATGTACACACTATTCACCAGAGTATTGTCAGCCCTTAAGTCCCATTTCAAGCTCTTCATTTCCAAATTTCCCCACTGGAGATCAATTGAGTCTATCATAAGGCATTACCAAAGGCCGCTTTTCCTCTGAAAAAATGAAGAGAACAAAGCTAGTAGTTAGAATGACACTAGTGAAAAGAAGAGAAGAAACTCTTAATAACTATAATACAGAAAAAAAGGAAAAGAACAAAAGAAAGTCAGAATGCCCACTTTCGTTGCCTTTCTTGGAATAATACCAGTTTGAGGGGGAAAAATGTCAGAAAATCCTAAAAATATTATATTGATGCCGATTTAATCTTAAACTTTTTTTTTATGTCAATTCAGTTTTAAACCTTTTGTTTTTGTGCCAATTCAATCCTTCCAACTAATTTTAACCGGATTTTGCTGATGTAGATGCCGGCCTGTCTACATGGCACCGCCAACGCTGACGTGGATAATTTTTAATATTTTTTCAATTTTTAAATTATTATTTTTAATTTTTTAATTTTTTTCTTTCTTCCTTCGTTCCCCTTTTGCTAGTGATTGGCCACCAGCCAAGCGAGGCCTGGGCGAGCCCCGGCGAGGGCTCCCCTTGCCAGATCTGGCGAGGCCGCCCTGGCGCGGGCGAGGGTCGACCTCGCCTGATCTGGTCTGGGCGAGGCCAACACTTGCCTGCGCGAGGGTGAGCCCCGGCGAGGGCTCCCCTCACTAGACCTGGTGAGGCCAACCCTCGCCTAGGCCACGGCGGCCTCGCCAGATCTGGCGAGGCCGGCCGGCCTGGCCATGGCCTGTAGCTGGTGGCCGGTCATCGGCAAAGGGGGAGGGAGGAAAGAAAGAAAAAAAAAGAAAAGAAAGAAAAAAAACAGAAAAAAATTTAAAAAATATTAAAATTTATTTATGTCAGCGCCGGCGGTACCATGTAAGCCTGCTGGCATCCACGTCAGCAAAATCCAGTCAAAATTAGTTAGAATAATTGAATTGGCACTATATCAAAAGGTTTAGAATTAAATTGGCACAAAAAAAATTATGACTTAATTGACATTAATGCAAAAGGTTTAGGACTTTTTTGATACTTTTTTCCAAGTTTGAGTCCAAGTGAGAACTAGAGAACATCCATTATTTGCTTGTAAACCCATTTCTCCGAATTCTGCCGTAAGAGAGTGGTGTTTCTCATATGGAAAGTGGAAACTAACAGTCTCAGTGCAAATCATGGACCAACCCTTCAAGCAAGATTTTTTAGGGTCCTCAGCTTTAGGATATCCATCTCTTTAATAAGTTTCAACATCTTTGTCACGGTATCCTCACCCTCTGCTGTTAGCCAATAGTTCCGCAAATTAATTTGATCAAGGACACGGTGATTTTCGGTGGGTAATTTGATCAAGGACACGGTGAGGAAGGTGTTGAAACTTCTCAGAGATGAATATCCTAAAGCTAGGGACTACAAAAGAAGCTTACTTGAAAGTTAGTCCATGATTTGCATCGAGAAACTGATATTTTTGATAAATTTGAATTAGTCTTTCCGAGCGTGAAAATTTTAGAATTCAAGTGTACGAAAGCGACAAGTTTTAAGACTTGCACTAGAATTATCCTTTTTCTTTTTTATGTTCATGTCTCTCCACATTTGAGTTTACGTAAGATAATTGACTTTAGGGAGAATACCCACTACCCTAAATCACTTTTACCATTTTGTATCGTCTAGTTTCTAAAAAAAATCAGAAGTTCTCATCTTGAGGTTTCAAGTTTGATACCAAATTGCATCTTGCATCGGTTAACATACTGAATTTATTCATGAAATCGCAAATCATAAGAAGCTTCGATTGACATCGGTTAGTTGCGGCAAAATAAAAAAGACTTCCTTGTTGAGATCCGTCGCCTCGTTCGAATTTTTCACTTGGATTCCTCAGTGATAGACTTTACATGTCATCATCAGAGGCTGTTTAGACTTAATGCTAATCAACCTTCCCAGATTGTCAACGGCATAAAACTGGCCAATCTTCCCACGTTCTCATGTATTGAAATTACTTTTGTAATCTTTTTTGGATCCAAAGTGGGGTTCTTCTCCATAAGATATATAATAAATTGTTATCCTTAGTCATGAACTCTTGTTCATACGTTCTGCATACATCACTGACATAACCAGCTAATGGATTTTACATGAACCAACGACGTCCACAAATCTGCTGGGATTTTCTTTGTTGAAAAAAAAGGAGACAAAAGACATTACGTACTTTAAACAACAAGTTTGAAATTTCACATAGTTCAATGTCATTTGCTAATAGGTACGCCGATGTTAGCTGGAACACAAATCTGCTGCCATTTAATGGTTCAATGCCAGGCCCGCGAGGGGCCAACCTCGCCAGCTTCGAGTGAGGCTCGACCTCGCCGGATCCCGACGATGGGTGACCTTGTCGGGATCTGGCGAGGGCCGGCCTTGGCCATCTCCAAAGCCCAACGATTGGCGGAGAAAGAATAAAAAAAGAAAAATATTATGGAGGAAAATTGGGAAGATGCTGAGTGGGTACGGAACTGTCTAAGAAATTGACCAATCGTGTTGGAATGAGAAAATATTATACTCCCAATTTCGTAAAATATTTATGATTTGCTCTCGAATTAATTTTCGTCCTGCAAAAGATTTCAAATTAGTATAGCCCAAATTAATTTTTCGTCTCTTTGAAATCCAAAACGGAACTTTTTTGACCAAAAATATGTCAACTTTTAAAAATGCATGCATGTCGACACACATGATAGATGATTTCATTAATGATATGAAGTGAGGAATGACTTAGCAGACGTACATATATATTTTAATGGAAGGTAGATTTGGGTTAGTGGATACCTGTTTGGGGTGTTTTTTATGAGGTTTATATTAGTAGATGGGGTTAATTCAAAAAAAAAGCACCAACTTTAGGTCGAGGGACAATTCTATCCTGAACTTTTTTTTGTTTCATAAAAAAGCATCAGCTTTAGATTGAGGGACAATTATGGCCTGAACTTTTTTTTGTCCCGTAAAAAAGCACCAACTTTAGGTCTAGGGACAATTCTTACCCGAACTTTTTTTTTGTCTCGTAAAAAAACACCAATTTTCACTTAAATCCCAAATATGTCCCTTAATGACTTAAAATCATTGATTTTTCCAACTTGACTATTCCACCTTAGCAATAAATTCACGTGACTTGCTGACTGGATTTAAAGCATTATTCATTGTCTTATTCTCTAAACCACAGCTTGAAGAACAACGGTGAAACTGTTCGTCTCATTCATTTCACCGACAAGTCAAAAATATCTCCAGATTGAATCTTTCTGGACAAACTTCGTCGTTTTGTCGTAATCTGAAGCTGTAGACCACCACCTGTCGACAGACGCCATGGAAGAGATTCGCCAGACTCACCACCATAACTTTTTTCTCAAACAAGGGTAACTTCAGACAGAAAAAATCAATGGGGGGCCAAATTTTGGGATTTAAATGAAAGTTTGTACTTTTTTATGAGATAAAAAAAGTTCAGGCCAGAATTGTCCCTCGACCTAAAGTTGATGCTTTTTTATGCAACAAAAAAAGTTCGGGTCAGAATTATCTTTCGACCTAAAGTTGGTACTTTTTTATGGAACAAAAAAAAGTTCAGGCAAAAATTATCCCTCGACCTAAAGTTGGTGTTTTTTTTTTGGAATTAACCCTTAATAAATGGGTCGTGTCGCGGGATATCGATTGTGATTTTTTGTGGTACCAAAATTAGCTTTGGGCAAATATAGCATGAGGTATTAGTTTAAGTTTTTCGGGAGACAAAAACTAGTTTTTTAGAGCAAATAAAAAATTAAGATATCAATTTAAAATTTTTTATGGTATTAGCCGTATTAAAATTGCACTTTATATAAGCTCTAACACATATGATAAATGATGCCACGCGCGGGTGCGGGAGCGTGTTAATGAGGTGACAAAAAATGGACTGAGGAATGACGTCGGCAGGTGTTAATTTTTGTTGAGACTCGGAAAGGTAAAATGACGTGGCACATACCTTTTATGGATGAATTTGAATTCTCGACTTTCCAATCTGAATTTGCCAATTTTGGAAAATTACTTTATACGAGCAGATATTTCTACACAAATGAGTATGTTCCGAGACATTTTTAACAACTAAAAGCTTCTTTTTTTTTTAAATAAATGATTTACTTAACCCAATTTTTTAAACTTATTAGATTATTTTGGCCAATTTTAATTAATTAATTATGCAGTGCTGCTTTGTAATGATATCCAATTATATTCATCTTATCAAAGATGTGTACTTTATCGATTTTTCTAGACAAAATTTAAGATCGAATACTTCACGCCACATTATTACCTAGCCGTTATACCTACATTCATGTAGTATGATAAATGCATATTGCAATTAAGACTATTTCCTTATAACTAATAGTTACACGATGAATAATAGTTTGACAGTCTTGACTTAATTAACACCGCAGATTTATGTCGTGACACTTTTAGAAGTTTAGGTTTTGCAACTAATCGTGTTTTCACCTACGCACCCCAGACGAGAGGAATCATTAAATTACGAATCTTCGTTAAAGCTTCGTCAGTCTCTTTCCGACACATCATGGCATCTGAACTTGGTGTTAATTAAATTTCCGCGAGGTTTAATACACGTGGTGGGGAGGTATTATCCTTGGATTTATTAATTAATTCAAGACAAAATTTGTCGCGACCAGCCCCATCCTCGTATGTTTTTTTTTCCCTAAAGCATTGACACATCACATTTCGACGTACCAACAAAAATTTTTTTAAAAAAAAAAAAAAAATCCTCCTCGACCCCAGCTGTGGGCCCGCCCCCATGCGGGGGAGCACTCGTGAGGCCGCTCCACGTGTCCCCCTTCTAGGCTCCTGACACGTGCGCAACTTCACTGTCACCAGCGGGGCCCACCGGGACCCACGGTCGCTGTCACGCCACGCGTCGAGAGATGACGGCGAGATTTGCTAAGTAAAGGTCTTTACAAGATGAGGCGAAGTAGAGAGGCTAATTATGGCGACATTAAAATAATCCGCCATAATTTACGGTTTAGGATGCGTAATCAGGTTACTAATTATGGCTTAAATAATTTAATCTTCTTTAATTTTTTAATTAATAATTGGTTTTTTTAATTAATAAATGCTCAATAATGCAAGTTGTGGGGGTGTGTGCGCGAGTGATGGGCACGTTGGGCGGATGATAATCTTTTTGGGCCTCGTGGGGCCCAAGGTGGGGCCCAAGGGGGGCCCCATGCGGCGCTTGTCGTTTTGCGAGGTGAACGGAAGAACCTAACTTGTCTTGAAGTCTTTTGAACGCCATTTCCTTTCTAAAGTTTCTTGGACTATGGGAGAAAAGGACAAAAAGGATGAGGAGGGTCAAATGCTCAAGACTGGTGCAAAAAACAAAACAAAAAAAGAAAAATTTGTGCTCCAATTTGGCTTGAGAAATCAAGTACTCAAATTCGAGTTTGATCGAGCTTGATCGATTAAGCTTTAGGAGCAACCGAGCGAGGTGATTGACCTGTGCTCGAGGTCAGATTTGTTATGTCTGGGTCGTCGAGAGTAAAATTATAGCATGGACTCGGAGTTCAGCTCGAGTACAAAATGGAACTTGAATTTGAGTTCTCTTAGTGTGGCAATCGATTGAAAGGCATCCTTGTCGAATTTCATCCAAATCAATGTTGGGTACTAGTGAAGCCGATCGATCGAGATTTTTCTATCTTTGGATCTCGAAATTTGGTTGCTTTTTCAATTAGGGTTCGTTTATTCGAAGGAAAAATGTCTCCGAGAAACTATTTTCTAACTTTTCGGTGTTTTGAATTACGGAAAACTAATTGATTTATGAAAAATATTTTCCACAGACCAAAAACAATAAGTTTAAATCAAAGGAGAACGAATTCCCCTTTTGACAAGAAGGAAACTATTTTTCCTAAACCACAAAACAAATGAAAACTAGTCATTTCCCTCGAAAATGATTTTCACTAAAAGTATTTTTCTATATCATGAAGTTATTAGAAAAACAAAGGCTCATTTACGTTTAATTCGGAATTCATTGGTCACTTTTGCCCCTGTTTCGGCATCACTAGCATGCAAACTTGAATCGAGTGGGCTTTAGATTGCACAAAATTAAACATCAATAGGTTGGAATGTCTGGTTTTGAAGGGAATCTGAATCTCAACTATCAGCCACACCGCCCTCAACAAACCAATTCCAAAACCAACCCCTAAAGCATAATTTAATGTAATCCTTTCCAAATGGAAGCAAATTGATGTCTTTCGTACGAAAGTTATATGAAAAAAGGGTCATGGGTTCAAATGAATTATAGAAGGGGATTTTTGGCAAAAAGAAAGGGGGCAAAATAATCTATGTGTCAGCTAATTTTACTTAATTTAGACATGTCACATTTGATTTGCTCAATCATATAGATATAAGACAAAGACATCTTAGGAACACCTAACGATTGAGATTTGATTTTCCTTTTGAGTGGAAATTGGAAAATGCTTGCGAGCGGAAGGTCTATCTTAGCACCGTTGCATCAAATGCCTTGTCTGAATTGAATCGACCGACCTGAACTATATTTGTTACATTCAGAGATTTGTAATCATGCAATTTATTTCGAGTTACTATGTATTTTATTCGATTAATTTTCCTCTATTGACTCGATAGCGATAAATTGATTATGATATGATGATGCCGCATCCTTACCGGCTGCCCTTAATTAGAGCACTTAACTAATCCCTCTTGACCTTTAGACATCAACTTATCACAATAAATCATAATTAATTATCAGACATATACCTAATTATATTCCGTTATGAGAAGTCGCTTAGTTTTGCTGCAAATATTCTTCTTGCCAATAAAATCAAAGAAACCCGCAATATTTTAAATCTATTTGATCGCCCTACCATTACGTGCAAATGATATCATTTTAAATCTCCCAATTCAAGCTTATGCTCACGTCTCGCTTGACTTATGAGATCAATAAAGTATCTAAACGATCAATTTTTATAGAAAATATTTTTTAAATTATTTATTTTTTTACGAAGTAAATAGAGCTTTAAAGGAAAAAAAAGAAAGAAAGAAAAAATAAGGCTACGCTTCCGACCAAACACAGAAAATGGGGTCAAAATTTCAAATACCGAGACAACACCGGAATTAAGTTGAGTGAATTCCTTGGGTTTACGTGGTCTGGGCCACACGAATTGGACTGCACGAGCTGGGCTGGACCCGTTTTTCTTTCTCTTCTTTCATTTATTCCCTAATTTGTTTTTATTATTATTATTATTCTTGTCCCCTTTTACCATTATATATTTTTATACTTCACAAGAAAGAGTGTATGCTCGGCTTGTCGGCAAAAAATTAAGGTGTCAAAATGTTCAATGTACAGGACCATGTACCAAAAGTCTATAGACCACATTGAACAAATTAAAAATTTAGGGATCACATTGAACATTAGGCTAAAATTCAGAGATTACATTGAACAAATTAAAAGTACATAGACCAAATTGTACATTGAGCCAAAATTTAGGAACTGTTTGTATCATTTTCCCTTTTTTCATCTCATTACCACTTATCTTCCTATACTTTTTAAAAATACTAATTATCATTCTCCAACTAAATCTAATTACTAAAAAGACCAAATTACCCCTCTTTAAAATTTCAAATGCTCCAAGTCTCCACAAACCATGGCCTCTTTCATCACCCGTTCCGCTGCCAGCACCATTGCGATGGGGGCTAAAGTCTTTGGCGGCAGCCAATGGCGGTAAGTGAGTTTAGGGTTCGTTGGTTACGTTTTCGATTATGTTTTCAGGTGTTTGGGCATTGCTGGAAATTTAGGACTCGGGCAAGGGTATTTTCGGACATGAAAGTTTTTGCATGTAAGGAAATATTAGAAGGTGTTACATCCCGAATCCCATCGAGCACGCTACATCCGCCACTGGTCGATTTTGCGACATCCCAGGAATTATCGCCGACCTCAGATACGATCATCAGAGATTTAACGCACTGCGGAATCCATAATTAACCCAAACAATTAAACTAGGGAGAATATTCAGGGAGAATACACATATTTCTTTTCATTACCCACTTATAAAATATTTACAGATTACAACTACCCTAAGCACTTGCGCACTGCCTTAAAAACCATCGATATACAAAAAGAGTTCGATAACCTGGTATTTTAACTCCAAAAATGGTACTAATCCAAAACACTATTCTCTACCCCTGTACTAGCCCTTACGCCTCTTTACTTGGCGTCCATTCTGAATCTAACTCCTCATTTTCTAACTTCGAACTCTCCTGAGTAGTCTGCTCCTCTGAGGGCTCTGACTCTGCCCCGATCTCAATCGGGTGATTGATGTCGCCCGACTCAGCTGGAGCTGCATTCTGATACTCCTCAGCCAGAAAATCAAAGAAATTGTACGCAGGTATGAAATTGGGATCCATGTACTGCTCAAAAGGGAGTATATAGTCCGGCTCCTCTTTTGGCTCTCTAGACTCATCAAGCACGTTCTCGAGTTCTGCCTCGGCCTCTACCCCCTCTGGTTCCTCCTCGGGAATTGGTTCTAGGTCTATATCCATCGGGTCGTCCTCAGCCTGAGATGCTTCAGGCTCGGGTTCATGCTCAGCCCCTGAAGATCCTTGAGCAGCGGCTGTTGAATGCAATCTCGACTGAGCTAAACTAGTATCTATACTAGTCAACTCTCCGTCTATCGGGGGTATGGCAGATGGGTCCCATTCCCCAACTAAGTCAAATGGGATATCAAAACCTCTGACAGGTCCGAACTCATCCCCGGCATCATCCCGAAAGAACCAGGCAGAGTACTTATGCTCTTCAAAAATAGGTAAACCTACATCTACGAAGACGGTGGAAGTATTCTTAATCCAGGTAAAGTTATCGCCCATCGGAAACTCTGCAACTTCAAGCTCGGTATGTACACTTACTCCAAAACGTTCCAGTGGCGGCGGCGAAATATTCATGGATCCGGTCGGGGTTCTGAAAATGTTGGTTGAAACAACCGTGAGAACACTTCTCGGTAAGTTCACCCCTAAACCCCACCTAGGCTATCACGTACCTCCAGACAATTTCATAAAACACAATCACACATATATGCCACATAATCACATAGCAGGTACATCAATTAATTTACCTACGCTTATCCTGCTTGCGCCCTGCACGTTAGTCACACTCACATTATAAGCAATCACATGCATGATTAATTCTCATTCTCGTGCGTTTCCGTTTGCCTCATCATATTCCTCTCCGTGCCACTCGCCAGTGACCCGCGTTACAGTACACGCCTCAGGTCCACTGCGACTATCTTATCACAACACTTCAGGCCCGCGTTACAGTACACGCCTCAGGCCATGTTTCTTGTTCGCGTAAACGTACACGCCTCAGGCTCAACATCTACCACCTACCGGGCATTGTCCCTCGTTGAAGTACACGCCTCAGGCTGGCAGTCTTCCGGTAAAACCGGGCATCGTCCCGCGTTGAAGTACACGCCTCAGGACGGCACGAATTCCATGATCATCCATGCCATCTCATTTTCACTTTCTTACTTATGCACATGCTCAACAAGCATGTGTCACACACAATTGGCCCTTCGCACGTGGCCCGTGCACGCATTAATTACACCAAATCCATGCACAATCAGCATTTGACATAGTCAATAATAATAATTAAAATAATCTGGCTCACGCAAGCACCCAACAGGCATAATTAAGTCAACCAATTACACAATCACACACTCAATTTCCAACACCACACTCGGTCAAAATTCCAACGCACGAAAAACACGAAAATTACTATTTTTCTCTAACCAAATGGCCTCGAATCGATTCCGGTCCTTCACAGGACTTTCTCAACATTAATTCTCGGTTCTAAAAATCCAACTTGCATCCTGATCGGCCCATCACAGCCCCATGAACAGTGGTCCACAGCCCACCGTTATCCTCTAATTTCCAATAAAAATTTTCCAAGTTTAGTCTTAAGGCCCGCCATCTAATTCCACTCTTAAATCATGCCATTTCGCACTTAATCTATTCCCGATTTCACCCAAAATCGTCCGTCGATACCCGAAGTCCTAAGTTGAGTTTAGATTGCCACTTACCCGTGTTCTAGACTATCGCGGCTAGAATAGAAAGCGGCGGCACTCAATCGGGGACGGCGGCGAACGGCGGCGTGGCTTGGCGGTGGCGATCGGCGAACGGCGGCTTGGGCGGTGGCGATCGGCAAAGAGAGAAAGAGAGAGTATACGGTGGGGGTGTGTTCACGGAAAAAAAGGGGGGGTCCGAATGAGAGGGGGAGAGAGAGGAGAGAGAGAGAGTCAAAGGCTTAAAAATCAATTTTGACCACTTTTTGGAAAATTACCAAAATACCCTCCTCTAATCTTTTTGATCCAACGGTCGAGATTCGATCTAATCTTAAAATCAATGGCCCAGATCGAATCTTACTTAAAAATATCCAAGGGTAATTATGTCAAATCCAACTTAGGGCCTAAAATGACCAAAATGCCCTTGTACAACAAAACTAACCCTTTAGTAACTTATAGGGGTATTTTGGTCACTTTCTCATTTTCTTGCCGAAATCAAATTTTTCCTAAGGATTCGGACACCTCCAAAATTGCACGTTACAACCGCAACGTCGTCCTAACGTCCCGTTGTGACTTCCAAATTTTTCGGTGTCCGATTTGGGCTAAACTAAATAATTAAATTTTATTAAACGCAACTCGAGCTTTTCTCATACTAAAGGGCAGCTTGTTTGGGAAATTCGCATATTCGAATCGTGACTGATAATATATCGGGTCACGTGCAAGTCTGTTCGGCTCGTGACAATTTCAGTTGTCATTAAAATCGCGAGGTTCAATCACTAGATCCGAGGGGTATGATCGTTCGGTATAGATTCGGGATAATTCGTCAAGTCATTTCGTAGTCCAACGGAATCACCCGCAATCCACTACTATGACAGTGGCGAACTGATCCCTGACTACCTTTAGATCGGCCAACAGTGGCTCAAAATATCACATCGGCGATTTCATGGTTGAAATTAAATTCACGATCGAATGTTCTCTCAGTCGTACGAATTTAATTCCCCAGTTAGCCTTTCCCTAATGGTTAGTATCGCATGAATGATCAGTTCCGGGCGAGAATCAACTGCGAATATATTTATAAAACTCAATAATTTATAAATCCCAAATGGACAAATTTTCGGGATGTCACAGAAGGTGCAAGTGGTCTCCAATGAAAATACTCAAGATACCAATTAGTGCTTTTAAAAGTAAAGAAGGGTAAGCGGTAATGGGATAACATCGGTTTTTGGTATTTTTTTCAAAACAAATAAGCAAAAGGAAACGTGACCATAGGAGTGAAAGGAATATGTTCCCATAAAACCAGTCCATAAAATGATAAAACTATACAGGAAAAACAAATATAAAAGTTAGTAGTTCTCAATGGGTACTATAAATTCAAATTCCATAACCTTCTTGCGGATTGCGCCTTGCTCCAAAGATTTAAAGATGATGTACTAGTGATTTCTAAGCTTTCCATTCCATATTGTTATTAATCTCGTAACCGACCATCAAGACTCAGCTAGTTGACATCACTTGTCACGTGTGAAAATAGCTCAAATGTTGTAGATTAATATGCAAACGAGAAGGGCCATACAAAAAACACTTTCCCAGCCAATAAGCCAGTGTAAAAATTTCAACTCGTCTAGCGAGAGAAAACAATATCATCTGATAAAGTCTGCAATTAGTTTGATCCTCTCTATTCAGTCAATCATGAACATTCCTTGCATTTCATAGCAGTCAATCAATCATGAACATTTCTTACATTTCATAGCAGTCCTTCAATGACACAAGACTCATCGTATACTTGATATTGATCACCTCACACCTCCATGCGTCGTCCTAGATTCCTCGGCGCAAAATGTCCAAATTGAATTTTCATGATTCTTTTCGATCACCGGTCATACCTGAATATACCCTCTTCAGGCAACATCAACAACAATTGATCATCCCAGTTTTTTTCATTCTATAGGTTTAGCTCCCAATTTCCCAGTTTTTTTCCACAAGTCTAGTGCGTACTTTCTTTGAGAGAGGAACAATCATTTGCTTGAACCAGCAATTTCAATTCCAAGGAAGTAATGTAACCCCCAAGTCTTTGATGTCAAACTTTTCATTCAAGTGTTTTTTGAGAATTTAAATCTCTTGAAGATTATCACCACTGATAACGATGTTATCAACGTAAACCAAAACAATCACAGTAGACATCGAAAGAAACAAAAGCAAGGAGGGATGACCAAAGGTTAAGCTCGAGAACGGGACTAGTTCCTCGGCGCCTAAGCTCGAGTCTGCAAAGGTTGGGCCTAAGTCAACATGTTGCTAGAATTCACCAGCAAGCGTCAGCCACACATTGGTGAAATCACAAGGAATGAAACATAGTTCAAACCAGCCTTACCCAAAAACAAAAACATAGTTCAAACCAACGACTCGTTACACATCCTTCAAAATTCATTTGGAAATTTAGCTTCCCTTATTTTCATGCATCAACTATCGCCCTAGCTAGGAAAAGTGACCGTGCCATGGGAAAAGGCCCCGTCTCTCCACATGAATCCCGCAGCTATTGCAAGTAGAACTGCAAATACAAGGAGCCACAATCTTGATCCGCCTGCATTAACAGAAGATCAAAAATAATGAGACAGTAGTAATAAGCTAGGACCGCATCACGACTAATTTCTTCGTCGGAAGTATGCTTCGGTATGGAAAATGACAAATGAACGATTAATACCTAGCATGAGATTTTTCTTAACTTTTTAGTTTACTTTTCAATAAAGATCTTGAGTCCTTGTATATAATACTTAGATTCTGTAATGCACCTGAGCTGAAGTTCGAAAAGTTGACCTATACAGGAGTCTATAGATTCAATGTTTGCTTTCAACTCACCAAAGCATTCCGTCATTACTGTGCCTTGCCATGTTCCCACCTTTCACACAACATTCGTTCACGACAATAACAAAAAGTTTGACCTTGTAGAATCTTTATTCAAAACTGCCTTGGCTTTCAAGGCCATATTTGTATAAGTCAGTATATCATAGAAGTCTCATACCGCCAGAATTCAGGTCCGTCACCGTAGCACTTGAGTCCATGGATACTGAAATAATTGCCCTGCAGTGCAATCAATCAGACTTAAAGCTGGGGAGCACAACAATCCTTTACTGCAAAGATGACGATACTATCTTAATCAAAACCTTGAATCGTGAGAGAATGCTAATGCTGTTACAAAACCACGATGTGTTTTCTTCACGACAGTCCGAGTCTTCATACTAGTTGAATTAAAGATAACAATGTCTTGTCCCGTGCAGCTGCATTTCAATCGTTCCAATAAAAAATAGGACAACATGAGTGCTCTTAAACTCAAACCCAATTGAATGTGAAGTGACAAAACACATATAGAAACCGTTCAAAGTAAAGATGGAATGAACCCACATGTTCACAAAAATGCATCGACTGATGTGATCAAAAGCAAACATTAACCTTAAAGGCATGACTAAGAGGCAAAAGGCATCATTCAATATCATTCAATGTAGATCTAACCTCCAGGCAATGAGATCAGCAAGTGTTCAATCAAGATGAGTATGTTAACAGATCATTTCAACCACACTGACAAGTTTTTCCTCATCCGTTTGCCCATAATGCTGTAAGTAAAATGGTTTTATGGCCGCACTGCATCCTCTTGCCAATGACCGCTACTTAACTCAATTGAGCTCCAATGGCAAGTATAGAAGCCAAATCTTACACTTAGGGCCAGATGTGCATTCGTTCCTAAACAGTAAAGGAATTACTTGATGAGCATAATGCAAAGATTATATACACTCTCTTTCTTCTCCACATTGATTATTAGCATTTTCAGTGCTCCAGATTCATCATGTAGAGATGTTAGCATCCAAGTGTCTCTAGCATGTTGGCGCTGGTTGTGGATGCCAGATCCAAAAGCACTTCATACTACAACCTGCTGAATGAGGATATCTCCGTCCCAGGGAACACGAATTTGAGAAACTAGGGCACTTAATCAAGATGTCATCATATAGCATTAACGCCATCCCGGTTTTGCCCCGCTCCCACTATATCACTGGTGACTGCAAACCCCACCCTTCTTCTCCTCTACCGTACAAAGTCATACTTCACCAGATTCAGTTGCTTGCAGATTCGTTCCAATTTTATATGTCAGATGAAAGCAAAGCACATTTCTATCGGTCTCGCTTTTGTACCTATCTAAATTGTAAGAAAACTAAAATTTTATTTTCTCCATGGATATAACAACCCAATCAGAATATCAACCAACGGGTTGTTTCTCACTTTTCCCCTTATTCATCCCGTTACTGATATCAAATGGCAGAACTTAAGGCCACTTCAATATTCTCCATAATCAATTATTGGGGGGTATTGCCTAGATTTGGGCAAGAAAAAGATACAAAGCCAACAAGGGGAACAGGAGAACTGGGTATGCGGGCACTTACACGTTAAAAAAAGGAGTGCATGGGTGAAGCCCACCTGTCGTGATGAATTACATGCTGTCCCTTTTCTGTTCTCGAATCTCTTAATACAGTGATGAAGTCTTTGCCATTTATTTCGTCTTCAATTTTGCACAATTTGTTATTTCCTATTGTTGACATCTAAATTTTGACGACCCATTTAATTTTTACTTGCATAGAAAAATGAGGGATCTAACTCGGGCCCCAAGCAAAAACAAATACTGGTGTAGTATAGCCTTGCATTCATCAGCATTATATGACATCGGCAGAGGAGAATAAACTTTGTCCGCATGTTATTATGTTCTCTGCTCCATTAGCAATCCGCGACTCGACATATTGGGACATCACGTGGATTGAGAGACCTTCAACATCATCAATGTTTTTAGTATTCATCGTGCTTCTTGCATATAAATAGATCGACCATTATTTCCTGTTTCTTTCTTTCAAAGACAGAGAAAGAGAGAATTTCCTTAAATTAGCTCCATGGCAATTCCAAATAAGGGCCAAAGTGGAGTCTTTTGTTTCTCAAATAAGGGCCAAAAGTGCTCAATTCACTTCTCCCTTTCATCGATTAAAGTCTGGTTCAATTGATAATACCCTCTCTTTTTTATTGTTGTTTCCGTTGATTATTTCAACTGAAGTGTTATTTTGGATGGATAAAGATGTAACTTTTGGAATTAATAATGGGGTCAATGCGAGTTAGGGTTTTGATTGAGAAATCAGGGAAATGTGTTGTAGTGAGGTTCGGGGATAGGGTTCTTCTAAATTAATCTTTCACTAATTCAGAATAAAGCTCTGAAGCTCGATTTGTTCAAAGTCACGTGTCTTCTCTCTCAGTTGTTGGGTGAAGACACATTTGGGGCAAATTCTAGCTAGGGTTTGTCGTGCTCGATTCGGTCTCGCACAATAAAGCTTGATTCAGTTGCTCAAGCTTTATTTAATGAAGTCAATTTGTTACTGCTTGATTTGCTTATAATTTTTGAATCGTAGTTTGATTTGCTTATTATTAATGAAGTCAATTTGGTGAAGCTTTTACCAAAGATTTCACTACGTAAAGTTGCTAAGTTCTGAAATGTTATTTGTTAGCGAGTATCGGTGATTATATTGAATATGTATCAAAAGTCTATGGACAACATTGAATAAATTAAAAGTTTAGAGATGACATTGCGTATTGGGCTAAAGTTGAGGGACTATTTGTGTCATTATGCCTAGAGAAAAGCATGGTATAGTGTAAAAGGACCTACCACGCTCCAAGTCTTCTTCCTCAGACACGAACAAGGGTCGCTCTGCAATTTGCACTTCACTTCACATTTGGGGATTTGTACTTTAACACCTTGCTCGGTAGATGGTTGAAGAGGTAACAGCTAGTCAGGATAGCATCCAGCCCATAACGATTGGATAAATTCCGGGGAAACAGGCTCAAGAAGGTTATGATTTTTCCGCTCTGCAACTCCATTCTATTGAGTAGTTTTAACACATGTAAATTGGTGAATATTCCCCGAACTCTTAAGATTCAAAAAGGTGATTTGTGTACTCCATCCCATTGTCGGTAAGCAGTATTTTAATCTTAGCGCCATGTTTCATACTAATCATTTTCATGAATTCTCAAAAAACACGAAGCGCATCACACTTTTAGAAGCATGTACTTAGAAGCATGTACAACCAAGTGCAGTGAGATTTATCACCAATAAAAGCAACAAAAAATTAAATCCATCACGGGAGTCAACACGAGCAGCCCCCAAAACATCCGAATGAATTAATTCAAATTGAAGATGGACTAATTCTAGAGGAGAAAGGCAATCTGTGTGGTTTAGCGTAACGACAAATCTCATAGGAACTGGTATCAATAGTAAAGGTAGAATCAATTAAATCTGCACTTGGCAAATCTACCACGTACAGCCCTTGTTGGAATCGGCCCTCACCAATCTTCTTCCCTATTAAATTATCCTCAAAGATAAGCTTATCATGGGAAAAGACAACATTGCAATTCAGATCTCAATGGATTTTACTTACAGATAGCATATGTAGATGATAAAGATGGAATAAATAAAATATTTGAGTTGATGGGAAGAGATTTCACCGTTCTAGTTCCTTGAACAGGAACCGGCTCTCCATTAGCAACGGTAATAGACGGGTAATTAGATGCATCACGGAAACTTTTAATCCAATGAGATGTGTCGCGCACACATGATTTGTCGCTCCAAAATCAACAATAAAATAATTTTTTTGAAGATATAGATAGGGAAAAAGCATCATCGGAGTCATGAGCAATGTTCCTTGAATAAGAACTTGATGGAGCCACGCTGCTGCTCATCACGAGTTTTCGGAGTTGCAAGTCAATATGGCCAAGATAATCTTGAAGATCGGGGCTGAAATTAGGAGTACCACTTTTAGTTGCTAAAGTCTCGTCTTTATTTTGCCTTAGATGAGGATGTCACTCCCAACAACGATCTCGAGTGGGACCATCCTTGGTGCAATGAGAGCAGTGAAGCTTGGAATTTCGACCCCAGCCTTTTCAGCAAGCGTATATTACATTCCTTGCACGTAATTGCCTGGGCTGATGCACGTAAATATGCTCCTCTAGCTTTCCGTATGATTAAGCAATTTTTATGTCAAGCCGCTCTTATTCTGATTCCTGTAAATCAACAATCGCAGAAGCACGTGTTGAAAGCTGTTTTACGCAATTGGAGAGAACAAATCATTGAAATGAATTCCTTCTCGCTTAGTGTAACTACTAGCTACTAACCATTTGACGCCTCTATACCGTCGATGCCTTCCTTTTTTTCTTTTCTGTTTTTTAGACCCACTTGCAGCTTATAATCTTCTTGACTGTCTATAGTCTCACGGGCTTTGATGGGTGATTCCTACAACAGAATTTCAACATTTTCATTTGTGGTTACTGTTCTCTGTGAGGCCGAATCGGGGCTTGTCATAGCCTCATCTCATGGCAGTAGGATGGATCCTTTGGCTCGACATCCACGTCATGGCTAAAGATTATGCAACAACATCTGGAACCCATCCCTTTGCGAACTCATAATCTACCTCATCTTTGTCCCGTTGTACGAGTATCATTATCCCAAACTCATCGATTGCATTTTTTTGAGCTGGGTGATCCCTCGTCTACTTGCACGCTACCTCTAGAGCTTAGCGAAGCCCCCGTGGCATGTGGACTCTAATTCCAGGTTGCCAATCTTAAGGTGTTTCCCCTGTTTCTCATTTCATGCTGTTTTGACTTTTACCATGAAGAGTTACAATTCATAACGTGAAACTCGGTGTACGTGTGCTCAAAGTTGTGATTGTGAGATAGCTCATAATCGTATCTCATCAACCGGATAACCTTGATCTCCAACGCTAATTTCATTCTATTATGATTGCGGTACAAGATGAGCCCATGAGTGGAAATACTGTGATCATCGATCATCTATTCACCTATTAAAACTAAGATACGCTTGTACCGCACTTTCATGTGATAGATAATTGAATCCAATTGGATTTATAGATAAGACCGATCATACAGAAAACAATAGGAAGGACCAACCCGGGACTCAAGGCAGAGGTGATGCAATCTAATTCATCAGTAATCCAGAAATTACTAATTGAAAAAGCAACTCCCGAGTCCCGAACTATATACGCAAGTAAACATGCGACGGCCACGATTCCTTGCATGCACTCTACATGCAGACTGTTTATCCTACGTGTTCCACGTAGGTTGAGCTTAAGGACAGTCCATATTTAAGCCCGGCCTCAAGGGCCCAGCCCGAGTCCCTATTTCCAGAAAATATAAAAAATAAAAATAAAAAAAATTCCGACAATTGGTTAGAGAAATAAGCCTTCATTGGGTTGTTAGATTTTAGCATTAGAATTAGCTTTAAATTAGGAGCGCATAATGCTAATGCTGTTATGAAACGTAAAGTGGTGATTAGGGGAAAAAATTGATTAGGCCTTGGTCAAAATAAATTAAATTTGCTGTAAATTCATGAAAATTAAACGTGGAAAAAAGCTGAGGCCCAATCCCAGGGCCGACAATGGCGGGTGAGATTAGTTTGGATGATACGAAATAAAACATAAATCGCGGAGAGAAAATCCGTACACGAGCACGATATGACTTGACATCCTTAATTTATGGGAATCGACACGGATCAATACTTTTTGTTCGTAACTTAATTATTTGACATGAAAATTAAAACGTTATAAATCAATAGGAAATAATACGAATTACAGAATCTATATCCATACAACATAGATTCATATGCTCAGTTTGAATGGAATAAATTAAGAATGAAAAAGGAATAGGGTTTAGATAATTAGGAAAGGAAATAAGAGAAAGGATTCGAAGAAATATCTTCTCATACGTAGATGCATGTAAATTAAATATTAACAAATCCCTCAAAATCACTCGGAATCCGTGTGATCTGAGGGTATTTAAGGACCTGATTAGAAACTAGAAAGTGCGCCAAAGCACACACACTCTCTCACACAGAGATCAGTCAGGAAGAGCAGAGGTCAACGCGACCGATCCACCATGGCGGAGATGAGCAAGAATTACCACAGGTACGGCGTGCCTCTGTACGGAGCCGCTTGGGTTCCCCTTCATGGCATTCGGTCTCGTCTCAAAGGCGGCGAGTGCCCTGACGACGCGGTCGCCGCTGACGATCGCGCCTACCTCGTCCTCGCCGGCGGCGGCGGCAGTGAGGGCCGCTGCGGCATCCCAAACGGTGTCCTCATCGCCGAGTTCGACTTCGGCTCCGGTTCTCTCTCCCAGCGGCCCGTAAGATCCTGATACCATCCTCCCTCCCCTCCGTCTGTGTGATTCGCTGTGTCGGCATTTCAGTTTGGCTGTTCCATTGATTAAAACGCTTACGCTGTCTTGGTATGTTGAGTTCTCAATTCCGAGGTTCATTGGAATCACGTTAGGGCCAGGGTTGGTCTATAATAAATAAATAAATAATTTGAAGGTGCCTTTTTTTCTCATGCTCTTACGAGATAGATATCGGAATTGTTATGTGTTTTAGCCAGCGATTGGTTCTGAGTCATACGTTGTTGGACCTACCCGTTTGCTTCCCTTTGATATCGACTTTGTAATGGATGGATGGATGGATGGAGGCACTGTGCCGTGCCGGTCCAGTCTAATGCTCGGGATTCGTTTGCATTTTCATGTCTTTACAATGGCTGGATCCTGTGTACTTCAGGTTGCTGAGCTCCGCACCGGTTCCGACTTGCCTTATAGAATCGCTGTTCACCCACAAGGAGATGGTGTCGTCTGCGCATTACCGAAAGGTTGTAGGTATGTTTTCTTTCTCGCCACTGATGAGCATTGCGTTCACCTGACCCTAGCTCAACGTTAGTGGCAAACTGATTAAGCTTCTGGACCGGTCAACTACGAGTTATGCTGCGTTTCGGAAAAATGTCAAGCAAGCAATCTATGTCCTTGTTTTCCTCTCCACTCCCTCTTATGATCTCTTCTTCATTGAAAAGACAAAGGCTAAATCTTGCTGCGGTCATTGCTGCTCGATAATTGGAACTAAACTTGTTTTTTTGGCCTTCAACAGATTGCTCGAGTGGGTGGATCCTGAAAATGCTGAAGATCATACATTGGGCCTTAAGATGTCAGCAAAAGTGCTCGGGCAGTTACAATATGCCGAACTACAGTTAGCATTGGTATTTAGCCATGATGGTTCTTTGCTTGCTGCTGGTGGCGAGGTAAGCATTCCTTTTTTCTGTTGTATGGGAAGAGGATAGATGGATATATTGCTCCAGCACTTGTAACGGGAGGAGAGATGGAAAGATGCTTTTGCATTGGCCTGCTAATGTAGTGTCGTACGTTTTCCACCCGTTGGAGTTTATTCTTTTTTTGGCGTTTTTCGGTTTGCATGGCTGCCTAGATTAATTTCTAGGCTGCTTCCTTGAACCCTTGACCTAGGTTAATTAATTCAAGGTTTGTCATGAAAAAATTATGAGGTTCTTTTGACCCGATTCCTGTTTTAATGGTCATTTAACGATCAAGAACGGTGGGAAAAAGAAGTAAAGTTGCTCTTTGCAGATTCTAAACACTTCCATTTGCATTGAATACCCAAGCTCGCGCGTACCTTCTGTGTTCTCTTTTTATAATAGTGTGGAACATGCTATTTTTTTAGGGAACGATCTGATGAAGCATGATATAAATTGAAATGACTCTGCATTACTCTTGGGAAAAAATCATCGGAATAGCATGACGGATGATGTGTACTTTGGTGCGGTACAGGATGGCAGGCTAATAGTGTTTAGGTGGCCCAGCATGGACATTATTCTCAATGAGGCCCGGGCTCATTCTTCTCTGAAAGACCTTGCTTTCAGGTATTTTTTATGGCTTAATACCACGAAAATTCTAAACTGGTACACCTGTGATAAATTTACCCCAAATTATTTTTTTGATCACAAAAAATCCTAAATTGGTATACCTGTGACAATTTTATTCCGAACTATTTTTTTAACCATTAAAAATCCCACACTGGTATATCTGTGACAATTTTACCTCCGAACTAATTTTTTAGCCACCAAAGACCCAAAACTGGTACACTTGTGACAAATTTACTCTCCGTTAGTTTCCGTTAAATTTTACTATCAAATTGCTGAGTTTAATGACACGTGGTAATTGACATATGTACCGATTTTGGATTTTACCCCTCTGTTTGTCATAAATTTACCAATTTGTGATTTTTTGTTATATTAATATAATTTAACGGACACTAACGGAGGGTAAATTTGATACAAATGTACCAGTTTGGGATTTTTAGTGGTCAAAAAATTAGTTTGGAGGTAAAATCGTCACAGGTGTACCAGTGTGGGGTTTTTTATGATCAAAGAAAAAATTCGGGGTAAAATTGTCACAAGTGTACCAGTTTGGGGTTTTTGGTGGTCAAAAAAATAGTTCGGGATAAATTTATTATAGATGTACCAGTTTGAGATTTTTTGTGGTCAAAAAAATAATTCGGGATAAAATTGTCACAGATGTACCAGTTTAGGATTTTTCGTGATATTATCTCTTTTTTTTTTTAATTGATGTAGCATCAAATAGTTCTTGCTTGTAAAGCTCGATAGAAACTAGGAATAAGGTTCTTTCGGCCCTTAATTATAGAATCTCAGTACAACACACTCCTCGTTGCAGCCTCGATGGAAAGTTCCTCGTCTCCTTGGGGGATTCTGGCCCCTGTCGAGTTTGGGATCTAACTTCCTCGGTTGCCGTGGCTTCTCTGCCAGATGAGAATGTGAGCTCATGAAACCCTTTTCTTGTTTAAAATTTTCGCTAGCGAAGTTCTTGGATTCTCCATATAAGATCCGGTTCGTCGCTGGGCTGTGGTATCTCTAATATCTGTACATTTTGCCATGTTTACCAAGCAATCAAGTGGACTTGAATTTTAAGAGTACAACTACAACCGAAGCACACACGGGGTTCCTGTCTAATGAGGCAATTCACAACTTTTTTACAGAGCATCAGAATTTGAACTCATGCACGCGTTATTTGGTTTAAAAACACAGACCATTGAAGCAGGTTCATACGATTGCAGAAAAATTTGTTGCCTTGATAGTCTGTGAAGAACTCTTTATGTGTCGTAGGATTTGGATGGACCCAATTTATGAAGCGAACTGAATTAGACAAGGTTATACTTTCGATCTAGAAATGAAAGGATGCACATTGAGCAAGTTTCCGTAGGTAAAATTTGTTTGAATAGGTAAAACATTTCTGGGAAAGTTAACCTAAATACATGCAGCTACAGGGGTCGATCATTCTTGAACTGAACATATTTTTGGTGCATAACCGAGATAAGGGACATCTTTCTTGGACACTTAATTAGCTACCACTGTCGGCAGAGCTGTTTTGCCCTTTCATGGTCTTGGGGCTGATGGGCCTCCTATGCTCTGTTCAGGGTGAGACATTCCAATTTTGCAGATTTTCTCAACGTAGCGATGGGACACAGGTTTTGTATGTCACTGCATTCACAGGTGATAACAACGAGGGCCTCTCATCTTTTATTCACTGAAATGTATCCTTTCTGTATATTGATTTGAAATTTTTTCTGCAACTCTCAAATAGGTAGAGGGGTAAGCATTTTGACATGGAACACATCCTCGTGGAAGAGAATCGGCTCCAAGCGTGTAGGATGTGATTCGGTTGACGCATTTAATGTTTCAGCTGATGGAAAACTCCTTGCGGTGTAAGTAATTCTTGTCTCACCTCTTGTCACAACCGACTGCAGCCATTATGTTTTTCACCCATTTCTTAGCTGAGAAGTTATTTGATTTGATGAGAAGAACTAGGCTGCCTTTGTCATGATTCTTCTTCTTGGGAGTCTCTTTTTATGCAGCTTTCATGCATTTGGCTTCATCAAAATTTGGAGATTGATTTTCTTTTTTGAGTTGCCTGAGGGAAGCAGCTGCTTTGATTTACTTGATCATATAAGCTGCTGTTCATCATTGAAATGAGGGAACACTCCCTGCAACTCGGTGATGATTAGGTAGCATAAGGATAAAGCCTAGGTTGAACCTTAATCAGTTGCCTTAACAAAATAGCAAAACCTTCAATAGCAGGAAATGGGATATCTTATTTCTGTTGTGCAAAGAAACAAAAATGTTACGTATGTAAGGATTGTATGGTTCTAAGGATACTAGATGACATCCTTCAAATGGTCTTGGATAGTTGAACCAAATTGACGTTGCTCCAGATGAACTATAAGAAGATTGATGTCTTTTTTCAATTTCGATATAGAACTTGTTTTTTTTCTGAATTGCCAGTGAGAAGCAGCAACTTCAATTTACTAAATTTTCCTGTATAATGTTGGTGTCCTTTACTGAAATGAGTGACCGCTTCCGGCAACTTGGTGATGAGTAAGTAGCATGAGGATGAAGCCCACCTTGAACCTGAATCAGGCACCTCAAAAGGATAGGGGAAACTGGAATATTATGAAATGGAATATCTCTTGTGAAATATCCAAAGAAGCTAAGGTGTCATGTACGTAATGATAGTCAGCTAGTACACTCCTCAACTTCTTTCAAGCAGTCTTGAATAGCAGCACACAATCCATGTGGCCATAAAGTTGCAACAAAAATTATGAAACTCATCTGCTTAAATTGTTTAAGTGGCCTGAATCTTTGCCATTTGATCTCAGTAATGGGATCAGTAGGGGGAAAACTGAGAAAGAACCTGTTGGTTGATATTAACTGCAGTTTTTTTTTACAATTTAGATAGGTACAGAAACAAGACCCGCTAGAAATGAGTTTTGCTTTCATCTAATATATAAAAGGGGAACAAATCTGCAACCAACTGAATCTGTGAAGTAGGACTTTGTACGGTAAAGGAGAGAAAGGGTGGGGTCTGCAGTCACCGGTGATATAGTGGGAGTGGGGCAAAATTAGTATGGCGTTACTGCTATATTATGACCTCTTGATTGAGTGCCCTAGTTTCTCAATTTCGTTTTCCCTGGGATGGAGATATCCCCATTCAGCAGGTTGTAGTAATAAGAGTTATTGGATCTGGCATCCGCAGCCAGTGCCAACATGCTGGAGACACTTGGATGCTAATTTCTCTATTCTGGAGCACCGAAAATTCTAATAATCATTGTGGAGAAGAAAGAGTGTATATAATCTATGCATTATAATTTCAATCAAAAAAAAAATCTATGCATTATACTCACAAAGTAATTCCTTTACTGTTTAGGCACGTATGCAAATCTGGCCCTAAGCCTAATATTCAGTTTCTATACTTGCCATTGGAGCTCAATTGAGTTAAGTAGCGGTCATTGGAAAGAGGATGCAGTGCGGCCTTGAAACCATCGTACTTACAGCATTATGGGCAAACGGATGAGAAAATATTTGTCGGTTTGGTTGAAATGATTAATTTACATACTCATCTTGATTGAACACTTGCTGATCTCATTGCCTGGAGGCTAGATCTACATTGAATGATGCTTTTTGCCTCTTACTCATCTTGATTGAACACTTGCTGATCTCATTGCCTGGAGGCTAGATCTACATTGAATGATATTGAATGATGCTTTTTGCCTCTTCACTCATGCCTTTTAGGTTAATGTTTGCTTTTGATTACATCAGTCGATGCATTTTTGTGAACATGTGGGTTCATTCCATTTACTTTGAATGGTTTCTATATGTGTTTTGTCTCTTCACATTCAATTGGGTTTGAGTTGAAGAGCACTCATACGGTCCTTTTTCAATTGGAATGATTGAATTGCAGCGGCACGGGAGGAGACATTGTTATCTTAAATTCAACTGGTTTGAAGACTCAGACTGTCGTGAAAAAAGCACACCTTGGTTTTGTAACAGCATTAGCATTCTCTCATGATTCAAGGTTTTGATTAAGATACTATTGTCATCTTTGCAGTAAAGGATTGTTGTGCTCCCCAGCTTTAACTCTGATTGATTGCACTGCAGGGCCATTGTTTCGGTATCCATGGACTCGAGTGCTACGGTGAAGGACACAAATACTGACGGTATGAGACTTCTATGATATTCTAACTTATACAAATATGACCTTGAAAGCCAAGGCAGTTTTGAATAAAGATTCTACAAGGTCAAACTTTCTGTTATTGTCGTAAATGAATGTTGCGTGAAATGTGGGAATATGGCAGGGCACAGTAATGGCGGAATACTTCTGTGAGTTGAAAGCAAACATCGAATCTATAGATTCCCATATAGGTCAACCTTTCAAACTTTAGCTCAGGTGTATTTCATAATTTAATTATTATATTAAGCATTATATATAAGGACTCAAGATCTTTATTGTAAAGTAAACCAAAAAGGGACGAAAAATCTTATGCTAGATATTAATCTTTCATTTTCTCGTGAAAGTTGGTTGAGGTCTATGGTGCCTTGTTCAAGTCATGTCAATTGATTAAAGAGTATCTCATTCTTTCCACAGAATAAATACCATAATTTGGGGCTTTTTTTAATCTATCCCTTCACCTCGTTTCCACTTGAGATTGTGGCATCGGGAGACTCTGCTTCTCTAAATCCATCCTTCGGATTTTTGAATATGATGAAATCCTCAATTTGAAGAATGTTGAGTCCTGGTTGTTGGAGTGCAGTACCTCCAAGTGCTGTGAAGATCTTTGGATCTACAGTAATTGAATATGATTTAATTTGAAGGATGTTCTGAAAATTGTCAAGGTCCTTGTGACTTTTTTCAAATTTTGAAGTTTGATCTTTGATTTTAGAGAGATTCTTGGTTATCATCTTTCTATATCTGTCAGTTTTCCACACTGAAGCATACTTCCAATAAAGAAATTAGTTGTGATGCGACCCTGGCTTATAACTACTGTCTCACTTAATCTTTTGTTAATGCAGGAGGATCAAGATTGTGGCTCATTATATTTATAGTTCTACTTGCAATAGCTGCGGAATTCATGAGGAGCCGGGGCCTTTTCCTCTAGCGCAGTCACTTTTTTTTTATTAAGACGATAGTTGATGCATGTAAATAAGGGAAGCTAAGTTTGCAAATGAACTTTAGGGATGTGTAATGACTCGTCGGTTTGAAATATGTTTCATCACGGTGATTTCACCAATGTGTGGCCCCTCAATTTGGTCTTCTGTGCAGTGAATGTACTTGACGTCGATTCGGTTTTGGACATCAATCTATAGGTATGATAAAAGCAGAGGTGGATATATTTCAGTGGGTTGAGTCATGTTACTGTTTATAATATCAAATTGACCTGTGGAGAATATATTATTTTGATGGACGGATGGATTATGATTCTCTACAGCCTCTTGAAGGCATTCTAACGTGTATTCATTAGGCGAACCTATCATTTCACAGCCAATGTTCATGGCGGATGACTCCACTTCTGTTCTTTATACTCTAATCAAGATGAATTACTGACATTTACTGTTTACTGTCGCACTTTCATGTGCATGCAACTTGTCGCGACATCAGCCTGCACCTCATTACTTCATGGTAGATCCACATTTACCGAGTCCAATATGAACTTTATCATATTCATTCATTCTTGTAATGTGGTGTTTTGATCCTACACGAGTGTAATCCACATTTACAGGAGAGATAGGGTATACCACAAAGTACCGCGAGTAAAGAGATGTTGACTGAGGCAGATAAGGTATTTCCACCATTGCCTGCAGTCTAAGGACTCCTTATTTGAGCAGGCTACAATCGTTGATTAAGAAAGGACTCGGCGCGAGGACATGGTGATTTCATGTGGATTCCATGTTTGATAATGGTACGCGTGCTTTATTTTTCTCGGTAACCACTCATTCTGCAAGAAAAGGCACAGAAGGAAAAATAGCAGGAAGAGATTCCGCTTCTATCTGCAGCATAATTTCAATGTGTTCATGTTCTGAAGATCCTATCACAAGTACATGCAGAAGAAAAAGAAATAAGCAAATCCTGCACTGGCATCTACATCCTGCAGAGTTTGTTTCCTCTTCTAATTCTGGGTTAATTAATGATCTTGTTGAGCAAACTCATTGCCGGGAGAGATTCGAGATAAGTGGCCTTGAGAAAGTTGAATCAGCCCTTGGGATGTGCAATTACTATCAAAGCAAAATAGGAATATGTACATGCTGAAAAGTTATTGGCGCTTTCTTTGTTAAAGCGAGTAATCAATTAGGGCGGACATCAGAAATATCCACAAGACCTGAAAACATCAGACACATTAAAGGAATATAAATTAGGGCAACAAAAAAGAACAATAATACATTTTGCTATGCCTATAAGCAGTTGAGCAAGAACTAAGCACTGCTCAATTTGCTTTAAATGTAGGTCTCTGAACTCTGAAGTCGGCGTAAATTACTTACTCCACGGAGTGGAAAAGCATAGGTCACGCGTTCACAACCGCCCCGGATATACACTTCAAATAATCCCTCAACGAAAGAAACGAGTGAACACCTGAATAGAGAGGTTGATAAGTACGGCATTAATCGCATGCCATCGCTCCAGCCTTTTAATCCTGGATTGCATTTCTTCGATCACACCTTCTATTGGAATGACTTCTCCACTTGGTGCGGATTCTGAAGCTGAACGGCTTCCCTACACGACGAAATAAAATATGGAGAGTAGAAGTTTAGAATTCTATTATCCATTGTTGCGGGCACATAGCATGTACCAATGCCCACAAAAAAGATGAAATGAGTGCGATGTATTCCAATATGTTTCTTTATACTTTCCAGTTTTTAAATGAGATCTGTGACCAGCATCATTTCATCCTCGACTTGTATTAGCTTTAATGTCCTTAGCAAAGATGGTTTTCTTTTGGGTCGCTATCTGGCGGCATAATCTCCTCCGTTGAGCTCATCTCTTGCTATTATTCTCTAAATAATTGGTCCGTGCGGTGCCGTTCTTTCTATGTAAAGTCAAGCAGACTACTGTGTGCGAGTGTGCGCAGAGAGAGAGGACGGGGGCTTCAATTTTTTTTACGGTAGTAAGAACTTCGTATCGTTACTATGGTCTGATGGCAATGCTTATGTATGATATAATGATTCTGTTTACTTGCAGATTGCTATGCCCACAGCATCATGATTTCAGCATTTTGCCGGTTTGTGCTTTTACAGGAGGCCAAACCGTTGGCCAAGGACTCTGAAGCCGAATTTAGCAGATCTGACTTGGTAATATTAAATACAATGATATGTGCCTATTGCAGAGCAGGTGAAATATAGAGTATCATGCAAATGTTGAAGAAGATGGATGAACTAGCTATCAGCCCTGATTACAATACTTTTCATATCCTAGTCAAACACTTCTTTGAGAAGAGATTATATATCTGCTTTCTTACAGGACTATGGAGGACCCAGAGGAGGTATGATGACTTCTAACATGATATACTAATGTCTCATAGCCTAAATAAGGTACATTGCTCTTACATGGAACGCTAGTTTCATGTTTTCGAATGCCTATTACTTTGACGCTTGCCCCTCTGCAATGCTTGATCAATCTATGTTCATTTTGGAACTAGTGATTACATCTTCAAATAAAGAGACAGCATTCTGACGTAAGCATGCTATGGTAATATTGTGTTGGTATCTTCTTAAGATGCACCCAACCAATTCTGATGCGAATATGAAGCAATAATTACAGATATGAGTGGTTAGTTGTGGAGATGGGAGGACTGAGTAGTTTATCCAAAAGAGATTTCTTCCAGAAGATGCAGTGGTATCTACCAAGAGGATGAGTAATAATTCTCAAATCAATCAACAGGCATGAGGGTTAAGTCTCTATACAAATTTCATGAAGCATAACATGATGAGTGAAACTTTAGGGATAATTTTGCAAACTATGGTTCAGAATGTCATGGCTTAATTCTGGACCAGCTAGGCAGAGATGGATACCATCCCTGCGGCACTGTGAAAGTACGAGGGAAGGGAAAAAAGTTTAGGTAGTACTATTACTTTCTTGCATAAGAGGTAGTCTGGTAGGCCTCTTTCGAGAGGAGCAATCACCTGATCTTTTTTCTTTAGTTCTTTGATAAGACGCCTTTTTTTTTTTTTGATAAGGTAAGAGTATTATATACTTTTCAATTAACAAGATACAGCAGAAAAGCCGAACACAAAAATCTCGTACCTAACGCAACACAGGTGTTGCGATAGTTGCAAAGGTGTAGCGGCTAACTAAAGTTAGCGGGCGCTACAAGCAACAGGGGCCCGGGAGTTAAGAAGAACAAGCTGAGCCTCTAACAAGCGGACTAAAGAGCCACAGAGGAACAACAACTACAGTACATTAAGAAAAATAGATGTCAGGATGTCCCAGCTGGCCTGGATTCTTCTATTGCACGGAGTATCTGCAACAGGCTTAAGAGAAAGAGCCTTATCTAGAACAGCTTTGACAAGATGGTTTCGCATCGCAGGCAGGAAAATGATCCCATTTCTAAATAGGAAGTTGTTACGCTCTATCCAAATGAGGTGGCATAGAGCTCCAAGTGCAAATCGAGCAAGGCGGTGATGGAAGCTGTTGCTAGCAATGGATGTGGACGCCCATCGGAGAAGATGTTGCCAAGACCCGTTGTGCCAGGGGAGATTAAATTTGACGGCCCAAAATGACGCCAAAGAGCCTGTATAAGTGCAACCAAAGAACAAGTGATCAACGGAGTCTGGCCTACCTTGGCAGTAAGCACAAAGTCCTTCAGAAATTCTGTGATAGGACGGGAGGAGGACCTGGGTCGGAAGCCTATTGAGGGTCATAAGCCATAGCAAAAAACTATGTCTCGGGGCAAAACTGCAGTCCCAAATGAATGAATCCCAGTAAACATGGTGTCCCTTTTTCCGAGTTAAATCCCAGGCCGAGGAAATAGAAAACACTCCGGAAGGATGACCTTGCCAAGTAAATTGGTCCGACGAGTCCGTCACCAGCTCGGGGGGTATGTTCAGTCCAGGAATTGAAGGATTGTATCACGTTAGACAGGTGCTATTCGGAGGACAAGAAATCCCTAACCGAGGCCGTTCTTGCAATGCCAGAGCAGAATATGTCTCTATTAGAGAACAATTTATAGAGTGGGCCTTTATCATGCCAGAAGTCGAACCAGAAAGAAGTGGAAGATCCATTGCCAATTCTCCATTTGAATTGCTGCTGAAATTCGAAACGGAGATCTAAGATTTTCTTCCAGGCCCAGGAGCACACCGTAGGAGCATAAAGATGGAAGAAGCATTTGGAACGCATCTCTCGTAAGAAACATCAGCAAACTATCACCTGCTATTAGAGTTTCAATTTTCCGTGGGACAAGAAGATCTAGTGAAATGGTGGCTTAACAGAAATGGTCAATTTGTGCTGAAATCTTTCAACATACAGCTTCATGTGTTTACCATGGGAGTAGGGAGAGCAAGCTTCCCTCGACTGCTGATACTGAAATCGGGTGTTACAACAGTGGACATTTTTTCCCGACTGGAAGGAAGTCACCCTGGGACTTTTTTGGATTTTTGAAGGAGAGGTATATCTCTGGTTAAAAGGTGCATCATTTGCCACAGAATAGCCGAATTTGTTAACCTAATTCTGATTATTTACCTTCTTTTAGAAAAATAGGATTACATTTGTAGATTATATCCATAGAGAATGAATCGACGCCTATTCTGGTATTCTGTGAAAGCTGTGTGAAGATCCCCTTTTGTTTCTTTGTTGTTTGCATGGAGGAATAAGGGGCAGGAAACCTCACATAAAGGAAAGGAAAGGAAAGGAAAAAAAAAAACCTCACTCGTCAAGGCGAGACTTCTTAATCTTTAATTGCAAAGCAGCAAGCATCCCCTTTCTGCCAAACGAATGAAGAGTTTCATCTTACTATTTCAAGAAAAAAAGAAACATTCTTGCTGGATATATGGAAAAGCAGTTTTAGTTAAAAACAATTAGTTACCTGTCAAAAAGGTTGAAAACAAGCAGTTAATGCTGGTTGTCAGTAGTGCATTACTACCGTCTTTAGTGGGCTCTTTATCTTGTAAATGATTTTGCAAATGGGTTGGCATCCCCTTGGTGCCGCTATGAATTGCCTCTACTGATAAGAAACTACCAATAATTTTGAAGTATTCTGAAGTATCCGTGTTACTCAAGGACTTTTACCGATAAACTACTAAAATATAAATATGTATATATATACGTATATATATATATATATATATATGTATCCTTCGATTGGTAGGATTAATCTTCAATGAAGCAGTAAAGAACATTGCAACTGCATTTATGAAGCCGGATTATATTAACTTGATAAATGATGTGTTGAAGGTCATCCATACCTTTGGCGACAAGATTGATTAGGCAAGCGGTTGGTACTTGTGCTAACTAAACAGAAATAAATGCTTGCCCAAGTAAGGTTGCGCATGGCAATCATTCTATACTCGGGAACAGAATATGCTAAAAAATGATTCTTTTTGTTTCTGTGCCCTGAAATAATTTATAAACATTTGAAGGCATTTGGTAACTGTCCAAAATTTTTATTCCTAGAATAGAAAAAAAATACGTTTGGTAGCTACACAAAATTTCATTTTTATTAATAATATTTTGAATTTTTTTTCTTTTTTTTTTCTTTCCCTTCCTTTCCTTGGTCATGGGTAGTCGCCGGCGCTAGGGACTGGTCACAAGCTAAGGTCGGCGAGGGCGTCGTGGGCCTTGCCGGTCGTGACAGTGAGGTCGGCCTCCCCTTGGCTGGGCAAGGCCTCGCCGGTCACTGATGAGGGTTGCGACGCTCTCACCAGTCCTAGCTTGTGGTCGGTCGGCGGCAAGTCGAAGAACAGCAACAAACCAAAAAAAAGAAGAAAATCAAGAATAATAAAAAATGGAAAAATTGTTCCAGAATTAAGAAAATACTTTTTTTGCTTCTTGATTCTGTTCCAAAATTGATTTTGGAAATAATTTTTGCAAAATTTTGCCTGGGCACAAAAAATTTAACAAACGGATTTCTGTTCTCAAACTGATTCTGGGAACAAAAAAACATAAATTTTTACCATTTGGCAAGTTGCCAAACGGTCCCTTAGTTGGAGAATGATAATTAGTATTTCTAAAAGTATAGGAAGATAAGTGGTAATGAGATGAAAAAAGAGAAAATTACACAAACAGTTCCTAAATTTTGACTCAATGTGCAATTTGGTTAATGTACTTTAATTCATTTAATGTAGTCCCCGAACTTTAGCCTAATGTTCAATGTGGTCCCTGAATTTCTAATTTGTTCAATATGGTCTATGGACTTTTGGTACATGGTTTTGTACATTGAACATGTTGACACCTTAATTTTTTGCTGACAAGCCAAGCATACACTCTTTTTTGTAAAGTATAAAAATAAATGATGGTAAAAGGGGACAAGAATAATAATAATAATAATAGTAATAATAATAATAATAATAAACAAATTAGGGAATAAATGAAGAAAAACGGGTCCAGCCCAGCTCTGCAGTCCAATTTGTGTGGCCCAAACCACGTAAACCCAAGGAATTCACTCGACTCAATTCTGGCGTTGTCTCGGTATTTGAAATTTTGACCCCATTTTCTGTGTTTGGTCGAAAGCGTAGCCTTATTTTTTCTTTCTTTCTTTTTTTTCCTTTAAAGCTCTATTTACTTTGTAAAAAAATAAATAATTTAAAAAATATTTTCTATAAAAAATGATCGTTTAGATACCTTATTGATCTCATAAGTCAAGCGAGACATGAGCATAAGCTTGAATATGAAGATTTAAAATGATATCGTTTGCACGTAACGGTGGGGCGATCAAATAGATTTAAAATATTGCGGGTTTCTTTGATTTTATTGGCAAGAAGAATATTTGCAGCAAAACTAAGTGACTTCTCATAATGGAATATAATTAGGTATATGTCTGATGATTAATTATGATTTCTTGTGATAAGTCGATGTCTAAAGGTCGAGAGGGATTAATTAGGTGCCCTAATTAAGGGCAGCCGGTAAGGATGCGGCATCATCATATCATAATCAATTTATCGCTATCGAGTTAATAGAGGAAAATTAATTGAACAAAATACATATTAACTCGAAATAAACTGCACAATTACGAATCTCTAAACGTAAAAAATATAATTCAGGTCGTTCAAGTCAATTCAGACAGGGCATTTGATGCAACGGTGCTAACATAGACCTTCCGCTCACAAGCATTTTCCAATTTCCAAGTGTTCCTAAGATGTCGTTGTCTTATATCTATATGATTGGGCAAATCAAATAGAGATTACAAGTGACGTGTCTAAAGTAAAATTAGCTGACACGTGGAATTATTTTGCCCCCTTTTTTTTGGACAAAAAATCCCCTTCTATGATCATTTGAACCCATGACCATTTGTGTTATAATTCTCGTACGAAAGACATCAATTTGCTTCCATTTGGAAGGATTACATTAAATGCAATTTCAATTTGGGATTGGTTTGCTGAGGGCGGCGTGGCTGATAGTTGAGACTCAGATTCTCATCAAAACCAGACATTCTAACTTATTGTTGTTTAATTTTTTGCAATCCAAAGCCCATTGGATTCAAGTTTGCATGCAAGTGATGCCGAAACAAGGGCAAAAGTGACCAATAAGTTCCGAATTAAAGTAATTGTGCGCTTGTCTCACAGAAAACTCCATAATAAAGAAAAATATTTTTTGTGAAACCTCAAAACACTACACAGTCCATGCATTCACCGGCTATAAGAATTAACCTCGCGAGACACCTCAAAACACCGGCATGATGTTTGATTCGTATACAGTCCGTCCAAAGTCTCAGACAAAATTATGCTCTACTCCTCTATTAGACCGGTTTACTTTTTTCTTGCAAGGAAAAACTTTCAAACCAAATTGTATCACAGTTCGGTTTGTCAGTTTAATTTCTAGATAACAATCCGGACGACAGCGTGGAAGAGATTTGGCTGAAATAACTGTCAAATGGGTAACTGCTAGGGCCAAGTCCTCCTCAGCAGAGACAATAACGCACAAACAAGTCAGGTGTTCGTTGTCCAATGAATTAACACTAGATTAGTTTTGTAGATGTAGAAATCAACCTTGTCGAGCAATGAACGTTGTTGTTGAAGCCGCCAGTCTCGATATTCAAGGCAGACACTAGATGTCATGAAGCTGGCGAACTAGTGTGGCAACAAGCTCCATGAACCATCATTTGCACAATCGACTTCTTCCATAATGGACCTTACCCCCTCAGAATCATGATCAGCACCAACGCCCATACTGTTTGCCACCCCTCTACCAGTTCTGATTTCTTTCCTTTCTGGTATTTTATCGGGTATATGTTTAACTATCCCACCAAGTAACGAGTATATAAGCAGTGCACCTTCTTCGAGCACGGTCCTGGCAACTTCAGCAAGTGGCCGATCAAAAGCTAGGGCTTGACCCGCCTGAACACAGAATCCAATCAAAGCGTCTTTATTCACAATCTGTTTTAAACAGGCATCTCTTTCTATTCTATCACCAGAGTGCATGCTACCAACAACAGCCTCCAGGATCCCGTATGTTGCTCCGCTGGTTTCTCAAATGAGTGCAGAGGAGAAACAGATCCAGTAAAGACTTCTGTGAGTATAACTTCTCAAATACCCTGAGTGAGGTCCATGCTGGTGTGCTGCTCTGCTAGGTGGACTATGATGATATGTCTTCGAAGCAGGGATTTCACGATGGCAGGACGATTCAGATCATTGTCAGTTTTCTGTAGAGAAAGCAGTCGCCTCCTAAAGTTTCCGAGGATGCTCATGTACTGCACATGTAAGTAAATTTAGGTTAACAAAACCAAATTCCTATGTCTGTATTCGTATTTAAGATTGAACTGTTGCCACTGAGCTCCTAGAAACTATATGACTATCCATTTTCTACAATTTGACAAACTACAACAAATTTGCAGCAGCAACCTGTCAGGAGCACTCAGAATACTTATCCAACTGTACACAAGAACCGCTGTTTAAGGGTTGAATTAACTTGCGAAGGGAGTTACTGGATATGTTCCCTGTGATAGAATAAGCATGATGTGCACGGTGAGATACAGTCAAAGCACACAAAAAACTTACCGCAAGGCAGCACCACAGCTTATCTGACGCAGAGAAAAAACGTAAATATTCAATGATACTGTGATTTTGATTACAAGACGGACATCTTATATATAGAGATAGGACTCCTAATACTAATGGATCAGATTCTACAGGAGCAGGTGGGAGATCTCCTTCGAAAGGGCTTCTTGCGTGAAAGCAAAAGTCCATGTGCAGTTCCTGCGCTTCTCACGCCAAAGAAAGACAGCACCATGCGTATGTGTGTAGACAGTCGTGCCATTAATCGGATTACTGTCAAGTATAGATTTCCGATTCCACGACTTGATGATATGCTAGATAGACTTGCTGGATCACGGATTTTTACGAAGATCGACCTTCGAAGCGGATACCACCAAGTTCGCATCCGTCCTAGCGACGAATGGAAAACGGCCTTCAAGACAAATACAGGTTTGTACGAATGGTTTGTCATGCCGTTTGGACTCACTAACGCGCCTAGTACTTTCATGCATTTGATGACTCAGGTTCTCAAACCTTTTCTTAGCAAGTTTGTGATAGTTTTCTTTGATGATATACTCATATATAGTCCGGATGGGCGTTAACACATGGAGCACTTGAGGGATGTCCTATTAGCCTTGCAGCAAAATAAATTGTTTATTAATCTGAAAAAGTGCAGCTTTATGACAGAACGCTTCTTGTTTTTGGGTTTTGTTGTTGGCGTGGATGGACTTCACGTTGATGCAGATAAGGTGGCCGTGATTTGCAATTGGCCAGTTCCAAAGAATGTTGGCGAAACTCGAAGTTTCCATGGTCTTGCAACATTCTATAGGCGTTTCATTTGAGATTTCAGTACTATTATGGCCCCGATCACTGACTGTTTAAAAAAGGGCAAATTCCATTGGGGAGATGATGCTTCGGCCAGTTTTGCTCTTATAAAAGAAAAGCTCTCCACGGCGCCGATATTGATGCTCCCTGATTTTGAGAAAGTGTTCGAGCTGGACTGTGATGCTTCCGGTGTCGGGATTGGCGCTGTCCTTTCCCAAGAAGGTAAGCCTATAGCCTTCTTTAGTGAAAAACTTAATGAAGTTCGCCAGCGTTGATCAACATATGAGCAGGAATATTATGCTGTTGTGCGAGTTATAAAGCATTGGCAGTCCTATCTTTATCAGCAGGAATTTGTTCTTAACACCGATCATCAAGCTCTTAAATATATCAAGAGTCAGAAGCACTTAAATCGAATGCATGCACGATGAGTTTCTTTTCTGGAGCAATTTAATTTTGTGCTTTGTCATAAAGCATGCCATTTAAATAAAGTGGCAGATGCGCTGAGTCGATGTGCTGCGACACTCGTGACCATGCGCACTAATGTTGTCGGTTTTGATCATCTATGTTCTCTTTATCCTGAGGATGATGATTTTGGTGAGATATGGGAGAAGTGTTCTTAAAAAAGTTGTCATGGCGATATGATAATTCAAGAAAATTTCTTGTTCTTTGGCAATAGATTATGTATTCCACGTGGTTCCTTACGTGAACAACTCATACGAGAGCTTCATGGTAGTACTCTCGGCGGACATTTGGGGCGAGATAAAACTATAGCCTTGGTGGAGGAGCGGTACTATTGGCCTCAATTGAAGCAAGACGTGGGGCGATTTGTCAGTAAATGCTACATTTGCCAGGCCGCTAAGGGCCACTCGCAGAACACTGGTCGTTATACCCCATTGCCTATTCCTTTGGGTCATTGGGTAGACATATCGATGGACTTCGTGTTGGGACTTCCTCGTACTCAACGAGGTTTAGATTCTGTTTTCGTGGTGGTTGACCGATTTTCAAAGATGGCGCACTTCATCCCTTGTAAGAAAACTTCGGATGCTTCGCATGTGGCAAGTTTATTTTTTCGTGAAGTAGTCCGTCTCCATGGTATGCCGAAGACAATCACTTCCGATCGTGATACGAAATTTCTGAGCCATTTTTGGCGTACTTTATGGCGTTTGTTTGGGACTAATTTACAGTACAGTAGTTCTTTCCATCCCCAAACGGATGGTCAAACGGAAGTTATGAATCGTACTATGGCGGATATCATTCGTTGCCTCTGCAGTGATATGCCTAAGCAGTGGGACCGGTATCTTGCTCCTGCTGAGTTCGCCTTCAACAACTCGGTTAATCGCTCTACCGGTACATCTCCCTTTCAGGTTGTTTATGGGCGTACACCACAGCATACTCTGGATTTGGTTCCCTTGCCCAATATTCCAGGCTATAGTGTCGCGGTAGAGAATTTCGCAATCAGAATTAATGAAGTCCAAGTTGCTGTGGCTAGTCAATTAGCTGCTTCTAATTCAAAGTATAAGGAGGATGCTGACAAACGGCGACGTTCGAAAATTTTTGAGGTAGGCGATGAGGTAATGGTTTTCCTGCGAAAGGAGCGTTTTCCTGTAGGTACTTATAATAAACTGAAGCACAAGAAGATTGGTCCTTGCCGCATCCTGAAGAAGATCAACGACAATGCCTATGTAGTTGACCTTCCTGGTGATCTCAACATTTCCCCTACATTTAATGTGACAGACTTATTTGAGTATCATACTTCCGTAAAAAAAAATTTACGTTCTTAAGGAGTCAAAGGTCACAGAAAGCTGAAGTCCCCGCGGTAAGGAGGCAATGACATGGTAGCACTTAGAAGGTTAAAAACAGAGAGTCCTCAATGATCCTGGCCTCTGAATGTTTCAGAAGGTGACCCGATTAAACCTGTATGGAAGAGGAACATCTGCCTACTCGTACATTGTCCCACAGCCTTACCCCAAAATATCCACACCGAACAGGAGCGTCTGAGGGTACGGTTGTACATGGTAAGCTATGAGATGAACCATCGAAATATGGTATAAACGTATCACTTACAGATTCTGCATCCGGCCGTAATGGATCAACAATACTGATCACTCCTCACCATTCCGAAATGGGCAAGAGCAGCTTGTCATTTTCTGAGGTCCGTGTTTCAAGACATTGAGAATTAGCAAAGTACACTAAATTCGCGCAAAAGAAGAAAATCAGGCATGCAAAATGCATCTTTTCACGTTCCAACAGCACGAGTCATGACATGATAAGTCCCTTGAGCGCGCGCGTTCAGTGAAATCTGTTTTTAGGAATAGGGTGAAGCAAAGAAATTATGGTCAATCTAGGAGAATGTCCAGCAAAACAGGCAAGGACCCAGCAGTAGCATGTTGGCAGTGAACTTCTTGAGCGATTTTTTCATCAGAACTGAGAAAATCATTTATCGGTTTATATGGCTTTCCTCCTTCCACGCGTGACGTTATGGCTAATTAGAGTAGGAGCTGAACGGTGGCCGATCATTTTCTCAACCTGCTTCGCGATGCCATACTCCGGCTTTTGCCATCTTGTTCGATTCTAGTATCCTTGGTAAGACATGCAATTGGTAATCCTCGTGCAATAGCAGGTACTGCAGTTTTTCGAGGGTAAGTTCAAAATCAAAAGAGAGAAAAGAAGAATGCATCTCCACGATGGCCAATCGGACTCGCAAGAGAAATTGAAGAAAAGAATAACAATGGAATCAGGAAGGCACGGTGCTTGAGTCGGCTCGGTACATTCAATAAAAAGTTGGGAACAATTAGCATTGCCCTCTAGACAAAAGAAAAAGTTCATACGCAAAAACTCGAGCTAAAAGAGCACAGCTCTGCCCATACACCTTCGAGATAACTCTCGACTCCAACGTTGCACAAAACCAGCAGCAGAAAACACGACATCCCTCACTCTGTCCCCACCGCCACTGCATTAATACCAATTCCCGCTCAAACCCACCATGATAAATTGAATAATCAATGCAAACAAAATTATTCCAAGATTAAAACTGACAGAGACGGGAATATTAAAGACATGTGTTCCTCCAGTAACAGAATCGGTTACCCAACATTTCCTGCTTTCTCCATCAACCTTTTCCCTGTTTCTCCATCATCAGCTCTGCACATACACCTTCAAAGAGAAAAGACAGAAAGTTCCCGAGACCAAACATGAGGACGACATATGCACTCGCTGTCCTCCTACTCCTAGCTGCCCTCCTACTCCGACTGTTCGCCCAGATTGCTCGCAGGTTGATGCATGTGGTAGCTGTCCTTCTACTGCTGGCTGTCCTTCCACCTTCAGTGGTCCTCCTGCTTGCTCACAGGTTCTTCAGATTCAGAAGAATTCCTCCCATGTTCGACGTGATCCTTACCTGCCGATACCCAACGGGTGAACAACCCCTGGCCTAGCGCCTCTTCAATGCCCTACATGATTCTGGGATCCGCGTGTTCTGGGACCACCATACATACCCGGTAGTGGATTTTGGGTTCTATCTCCGCAACTGCAACGTCATACTCCCTGTGATTTGTGTGGATACTTTCACTTCCCGCGCCTGCCTGAATGAGCTACGTCGGATGTTGAGAACAGGCGATCCCACGAGGTAGCGGTATTCTCTGGGGAGGGGCGGACTTGTCCTCCAGAATCCCACACCTTGAAGATTCCCATCGGAGGCAAACCCTGCTGGAGGTTGCGCACTCCCCAGATTGTGTGGCAATAGACCCGGAGTTTTATGCGATGGATGAGTACGTACTTTGATCGTTATTCACCAAAATCCTGTTGCTGGAAACTTCTTAGAGCTTACTTCTATTTGGCAAATGGCAGGGACTCGGCCATGCTGCAGGTCCTGGACCGGGTTGATCATTTGTTGAGGAATCCTCCTCGAAGAGGTTGGTCTTCTGTTTTAATAAGAAAGCACTAGAATCGATAAATCGGATTTCGATTTCTGTTTGGTATTGGGTTCATAGTGATTATCGATTTTGATTTCTGCTTGGTACTGTGTTCGTAGTGATTATGCTGTTCAATTCGTGTGGCACCCTCGAATAGCCATTCCCTGAAACTAGATTTCATAACCTTCACTTGCTGTCGGATGTTCAGCGCTTCAAGTACGTGTTTGCTTTGGTGGACGATGGTCGTGTTCGTATAGCTGTACGAGTACATGTATTGTGCTCGCAGTGATTATGCTGTTCAATTCGTGTGGCACCCTCGAATAGCCATTCCCTGAAACTAGATTTGGTAACCTTCACTTGCTGTCGGATGTTCAGCGCCTCAAGTACGTGTTTGCTTTGGTGGACGATGGTTGTCTTCGTATAGCTGTACGAGTGCATGTATTGTGTTCGCAGTGATTATGCTGTTCAATTCGTATGGGATCCTCGAACACCCATTCCCCGAAACTAGATTTCGTAACCTTCACTTGCTGTCGAATGTTCAGCGCTTCAAGTACGTGTTTGCTTTGGTGGACGATGGTCGTGTGCGTATAGTTGGACGAGTACATGTATTGTGTTGTCGTGATGTTCGTCTTCTCGGTATCTCGTGGAGAGAAATGACATCATCTTTCATATGCAAATGATTCGATTTTGACATCTTTAAGAAATGCATAGATGATGATGACGTCAAACCCAAGCCTTTCTGACATCTAATGTCTGTTGAAAAAGAACAAGCGGCAAGTATGGTTCAATAACCTCTAAAGAGAGCAAAGAGTAGAAGAGCATACACACAAAAAATTGCTGCTGAAAAACTCTCGTACATTTAACTCAACAGATCACAAGCCTATTAAATAGGCATAACATTGAAAACTACTCAGCAAGAAAATAACAACGGGATAACAATAACAAAGACCCACTAACATATCCCACTAACTAAAACGTATAGAAACAAACCCCTACAAATTAGGACTCCACTACTACATCATTGAAGACATGTAAAACTGAAATTTGACCACTTCAACACTACTTCACGTGCTGGTGTTGTGTTTGTTCAATACTCCCCCTCAACACCAGCTTCTACTCTTTTTACCATACCGAGCTGATGACAGAAACTTTCGAACTTGTTGCTACTCAAGCTTTTTGTAAACAAATCTGCAACTTGGTTTTCTGTTTTGACATGCTCCAACTCAATTTCTTGTTGCAAGACTTTCTCTCTGATAAAATGATGATGCACCTCCACATGCTTAGTTCTTGCGTGAAAAACTGGATTCTCTGCCAAACGTATTGCCGACAAGTTGTCGCAGCATAAAGAGACACCATACTCTGTTGGTTGATGTAAGTCTTTCAATAATTGCATAAGCCAAGTGCTTTCTTGAGCTGCCATCGCTGCTGCTCTGTATTCTGCTTCCGTGGTTGACAAAGACACCGTTGGTTGTCTTTTACTACGGCAAAAGTACACTATAAGTGCCATAACTTGTGTACGGCGCTCACTTTGGTGTCATAACTTTTTTTCGGATCACTTTGGTGCCAAGTCGGAGGAAAAATGATCACTTAAGTGTCATAACTTTTTTTTGGATCACTTAGTGCTAAAATTTTTGAAAAACGATCACTTAAGTGCTAAAATTTTTTAAAAACGATCATTTAAGTGCTAAAATTTTTGAAAAACGATCACTTAAGTGCCAATCTCCGGCGAGACTCCGGCGAGCCACGTCAGCTTCAAAAATTAATAAAAAAAATGCCACGTCAGATTTCCGGCGAAAAATTATGTATGGCACCGGAGTTGGCACTTAAGTGATCGTTTTTCAAAAATTTTAGCACTTAAGTAATCGTTTTTCAAAAATTTTAGCACTAAAGTGATCCAAAAAAAAGTTATGGCACTAAAGTGAGCGCCATACACAAGTTATGGCACTTGTGGTGTACTTTTGCCCTTTTACTACACCAAGAAATTGCTCCGGACCCAAGCATGAAGACATACCCGGTAGTTGAACATCGGGAACCATGGTCACCTGCATAGTCGGCATCACAGTAGCCAACTAGTCTGCAATCTCCACCTTTCTTGTACATAATACCATAGCCAAGTGTGCTCTTCACATATCTCAAGATTCGACGAACTGATTCCAAGTGAGTCTTCTTTGGATTTTGCATGTAGCGACTCATCACACCAACTGCAAAAGAAACATCCGGTCTTGTTAAAGTTAAGTAGATAAGACTACCCACCAACTGTCGATACATGGTAGCATCTTCTAAATCTTTCCCTTCATGAGCACACATTTTGGCATTTGGCTCCATCGGTGTCGAGATTGGCTTGCATCTAAGCATTGCAAATTTCTTCAACAAATCTTTGGAATACTTTTGCTGATGGAGAAATATTCCTTCCTGAGTATAGTCGACCTCTAAACCAAGAAAGTGTTTGAGCTGTCCAAGTTCTTTCATCTGAAAGCGAACTGACAAATTCTCTTTGGTTTGGAGAATTTCTTCTTCCCAATCACTTGTGATGATTAAATCATTTACATACACTAGCAAAATAGCTAGCTTCCCTCCTTTAGCTCTAACAAACAAGCTAGAATCCGCAGATGTCACCGAATAACCACTATGAGTAAGAAATTCAGCAATCTTACCATACCAAGCCCTCGGTGCCTGTTTTAGCCCATAGAGAGCCTTCCGGAGCTTACACACATACTCAGGATGATCTTGATTCTGAAAGCCCATTGGTTGGCTCATATAGATCTCCCGATCTAGCTCCCCATGCAAAAATGCATTTTTCACGTCCATTTGCCACAAGTTCCAACTTTTGCTTGCTACAAGTGCCAGTAGGACTCGTACAGTTGTAAACTTCACAACTAGACTAAACGTTTCATCATAGTCTAGTCCATATTGTTGAGAGAACCCTCGAGCTACCAGACGAGCTTTGTGCCTCTCTATAGATCCATTTGTGCGGTGCTTTATCTTGTATACCCATTTGCAAGAAATAGGCTTCACATCTCTTGGTTTTGGTATGAGCTCCCAAGTCTGATTTTGCTCTAATGCAGCAATTTCCTCTTCCATAGCCTTAATCCATTCCGAACTCTGAGATGCTTCCTCAAATGTCTCAGGCTCTTTTGCATCAGCCTCTTCTACTATGGCGGCATTAGCATACTTAGGATTTGGCTTTCGGGGTCTTGTTGACCTTCTAAGTGCAGTTGTTGTACTTGCTCCACTTGGCTCATCTTCTTTGCTTGGCCTTTGGTATACACCTGTTTGCCAAGGATTTTGAGCTATGCCTTCTTCAACATCTACATCGTCGTCTGCAACCTCTGTTTCACTTGAACTCAACTGGATTTGAGAAATTTCTAACATTTCCTTAAAAACATCCGAGTCCGGTATTACTTCCTTGTTCGAGGACCACCATGAGGAAGCTTCATCAAACACCACATTCCGAGATGTGTAGCATTTCCCGGTTGTTGGATCGCAACATCGCCACCCTTTTCTTTGACTGTCGTATCCTACAAAGATACACCTAACAGCCTTTTTCTCCATCTTGCTACGTAACTGGTCAGGTACAAATACATAGCACACACATCCAAAAACTCGAAAATGACCAACAGCAGGCTTCATGTCCCATATTTTTTCGAAAGGTGAACGAAAACATAACCTTTGTTGAGGAAGCCTATTGGTCACGAAGGCCGCAGTCTTCATTGCTTCTGCCCAAAACCGTCCTAAAACATTCTTTGAATGAAGCATACTTCGACATACTTCTGCCATATGCCTGTTTTTCCTTTCTGACACCCCGTTTTGCTGCGGAGTGCTAGCACATGTGAACTGGTGGCGTATTCTGCACTCCTGAAGGAAATCTGTGAACTCATTTGAGATGTACTCTCCCCCATTATCAGTGCGTAGACAACGGACTCTTTTACCAACCTCCGCTTCCACTACCTTCTTGAACTCTGTGAATTTTGAAAGAGTTTCAGATTTTTCCTTCATAAAGTAAACCCACACATACCTCGAGAAGTCGTCAATGAAGGTCACCATATACTTCATCCCACCAACGGAGGCTTGCTTAATTGGTCCAAACACATCAGAGTGTATCAACTCTAATGGTTCCTTCGCTTTAAATTTGGACTCTTCATACGGCAACTGGTGCGCTTTTCCATACTGACAGCCTGCACATACAGTGTCTATTCTCACTTTAAGTTGTGGAAGTCCCTTCAACATCGACTTCTTCATCATCACATCTAGCTTGGAATAGCTAACGTGACTTAGCCGCATGTGCCATAAGTTTGCCGTCTCATTCCTTCTTGTCTTGTCTACATATGCGGTTTCCGCAGACATCACGTAGACAGACTCCGTTCTTCGTCCCTTCATTACCGGCTCTTCTGTAATCTCAAGGTCTCGATATATCTTCACATCTTGTGGACCAAACAGAACAAAATGGCCAGAAGATGTTAATTGTGCTACCGAGAGAAGATTTTTTCTCATTCCTGGAACATGATAGACGTTTTGGAGTGGCACCTCGGCATCGCTACATTGGGGAGAGACAGCCGTATTACCAATGTGGGCTATCGGTAACTTTGAGTTATTCGCCGTCACCACCACCCGACTTCCCTTGTACTCCGACAAGTTCTGCAACTTTTCTTTATCACCGGTCATATGGTTTGAGCAGCCCGAGTCAACGATCCAATCATTTTCATAATCGATTTGATTGAATGTTGTTGCAGTAAGGGCTAGCTCTTCCTTATCTACGGCAAAGAAAGCTTCAGCATCCCATTCGTCCTCGTTTTTTGAAGTAGCAGCGTTACTCTCGATGGCCTTCTTTTTTGACTAGCAATCTTTCGCCATATGACCATTCTTATTGCAGTTGTAGCACTTCCCTTCAAACTTTTGGCCATTGCCATGGTTCTTAGAACCTTTCCATGCACGAATGCTCCCTTCATCTTGATGACTTCTTGCCTTGTCATCGTTCTTTTTGGATCCACCGTAGGCATGCCGCTTGGAATTCCACTTGCCTTTGTTGGCATAGAGTGCCTCTTCTTTATTCTTCAACGAGACTCCTCCCATTGGCTTCGCTAATGCTTCTTGACCAGCTAGCAAATTTTCGAATTCGACAAGCGATGGCTGAGTTTGCCATCCTTGTATGGCAGCAACAAAACTCCTGAATTCTGGCTTCAAACCATGGATGATGATCCGCTTCATCCTGGTATTGCCAATCGGAGCCTCCGGATCCAATTCAGTAATCTCTCGGCATAACGTCTTCACTTTGCGGAAGTACTGAGCGACCGTCATGTCTCGTTGCACCATCGACAACAACTCACTTTCTAAGAGTTGGAGCTTCGTATCGTTCTTCTTAGAGAATAGCTTGGCGAACGTATCCCAAGCTTCTTTGGGAGTTTCCGCATCTCGGATATGCTCTAGCACATCCTCTTCAACTGTCGTCTTCAAAACGAACATGGCTTTGCCCTCTTTAATCTTCCACTTCCGCAATGTCCCATTCGCATCTTCAGCCTCCGGTTGTCTCACATCGTTTCCATTAACAACCTCCCACAAATCCTGGCCTTGCATATAAGACATTATGCAGGTAGACCAAGAATTGTAGTTTTAGTTGCTCAGCTTCTTGATTCCCCAAACTACTTGAAGATCACCCATCTTGGCAATAGAGATGCTCACAAAATACCAAGAACCTTGCTCTGATACCAGATTGTTGAAAAAGAACAAGCGGCAAGTATGGTTCAATAACCTCTAAAGAGAGCAAAGAGTAGAAGAGGATACACACAAAAAATTGCTGCTGAAAAACTCTCGTACATTTAACTCAACAGATCACAAGTCTATTAAATAGGCATAACATTGAAAACTACTCAGCAAGAAAATAACAACGGGATAACAATAACAAAGACCCACTAACATATCCCACTAACTAAAACGTATAGAAACAAACCCCTACAAATTAGGACTCCACTACTACATCATTGAAGACATGTAAAACTGAAATTTGACCACTTCAACACTACTTCATGTGCTGGTGTTGTGTTTGTTCAATAATGTCTACAGAGATATTCTCATTCGGTTCTTCTTACATTGTTACAGAATCTTCCTTTTCCCCCTTTGCAGGTATCAGGAAATGGATCGCCAAGGTGTCTGAGTTCCTCCTGGCTTGAAAGTTGAAACGCATCTGCATTTGAAAAGAAATTGGCGTGTTTGTTGAAAGCAAGATGTGAATATGCGAACTCAATTTGTATTCTATTGGGGATAAGGAAAGTCTAGCTTTTGTTCATTGATTAGGCTCTAGCATCTGCCATTTTCTGAGTCTCATCTGTGCGGTCCTTTGAGCTCGATTTGAGTCACTTGTTGGTTTACTTGATCGATCATTGTATAACTGGCGGTGTTTTCCGCTGATTCGACTCTGCAATTGTTGGAAGAGTTCCATTTTATGTTGATTCACCTGTGATTTGTTTTGGATGAGATTGGTTTTGGGTCAAAAAGGTCAAATGAGTGCACAGTAAGCTCTGAGTTGTAGGGAGACTAGGCCTAATATACCTCGTAGACATACCCTTGAGCTCAACCTACGTGGAACACGTAGGATAAACAGTCTGCATGTAGAGTGCATGCGAGGAATCGTGGCCGTCGCATGTTTACTTGCATATATAGTTCGGGACTCGGGAGTTGCTTTTTCAATTAGTAATTTCTGGATTACTGATGAATTATATCGCTTCACCTCTGCCTTGAGTCCCGGGTTGGTCCTTCCTATTGTTTTCCGTATGATCGATCTTATCTATATATCCAATTGGATTCAATTATCTATCGCATGAAAGTGCGGTACAAGCGTATCTTAGTTTTGATAGGTGAATAGATGATTAATGATCACGGTATTTCCGCTCGTGGGCTCATCTTGTACCGCAATCATAATAGAATGAAATCAGCATTGGAGATTGCAGTTATCCGGTTGACGAGATACGATTATGAGCTACCTCACAATCACAACTTTGAGCACACGTACACCGAGTTTCACATTATGAATTGTAACTCTTCATGGTAAAAGTCAAAACAGCATGAAATGAGAAACAGGGGAAACACCTTAAGATTGGCAACCTGGAATTAGAGTCCACATGCCACGGGGGCTTCGCTAAGCTCTAGGGGTAGCATGCAAGTAGACGAGGGATCACCCAGCTCAAAAAAATGCAATCGATGAGTTTGGGATAATGATACTCGTACAATGGGACAAAGATGAGGTAAATTATGAGTTCGCAAAGGGATGGGCTCCAGATGTTGTTGCATAATCTTTAGCCATGACGTGGATGTCGAGCCAAAGGATCCATCCTACTGCCATGAGGTGAGGCTATGACAAGCCCTGATTCGGCCTCACAGAGAACAGTAACCACAAATGAAAATGTTGAAATTCTGTTGTAGGAATCACCCATCAAAGCCAGTGAGACTATAGACAGTCAAGAAGATTATAAGCTGCAAGTGGGTCTACAAAACAGAAAAGAAAAAAAGGAAGGCATCGACGGTATAGAGGCGTCAAATGGTTAGTAGCTAGTAGTTACACTAAGCGAGAAGGAATTCATTTCAATGATTTGTTCTCTCCAATTGTGTAAAACAGCTTTCAACATGTGCTTTTGCGATTGTTGATTTACAGGAATTAGAATAAGAGCGGCTTGACATAAAAATTGCTTAATCATACGGAAAGCTAGAGGACCATATTTACGTGCATCAGCCCAGGCAATTTCGTGCAAGGAATGTAATATACGCTTGTTGAAAAGGCTGGGGTCGAAATTCCAAGCTTCACTGCTCTCATTGCACCAAGGATGGTCCCACTCGAGATCGTTGTTGGGAGTGACATCCTCATCTAAGGCAAAAATAAAGACGAGACTTTAGCAACTAAAAGCGGTACTCCTAATTTCAGCCCCGATCTTCAAGATTATCTTGGCCATATTGACTTGCAACTCCGAAAACTCGTGATGAGCAGCAGCGTGGCTCCATCAAGTTCTTATTCAAGGAACATTGCTCATGACTCTGATGATGCTTTTTCCCTATCTATATCTTCAAAAAAATTATTTTATTGTTGATTTTGGAGCGACAAATCATGTGTGCGCGACACATCTCATTGGATTAAAAGTTTCCGTGATGCATCTAATTACCCATCTATTGCCGTTGCTAATGGAGAGCCGGTTCCTACTCAAGGAACTAGAACGATGAAATCTCTTCCCATCAACTCAAATATTTTATTTATTCCAGCTTTATCATCTAAATTTGCTATCTGTAAGTAAAATCCCCTGAGATCTGAATTGCAATGTTGTCTTTTCCCATGATAAGCTTATCTTTGAGGATAATTTAATAGGGAAGAAGATTGGTGAGGGCCGATTCCAACAAGGGCTGTACGTGGTAGATTTGCCAAGTGCAGATTTAATTGCCAGGAACGATAAAGACACGGAGGCTCATCTTTGGCATTGGTCGCGTAAGGGGAATCCATCAGATAGTGTGCTAAATATTATTGATTCTACCTTTACTATTGATACCAGTTCCTATGAGATTTGTTGTTATGCGAAACCACACAGATGGCCTTTCTCCTCTAGAATCAGTCCATCTTCAATTTGAATTAATTCATTCGGGTGTTTGGGGCCTGCTCGTGTTGACTCCCGTGATGGATTTAATTTTTTGTTGCGTTTATTGGTGATAAATCTTGCTGCACTTGGTTATACTTACTTGCTTCTGAAAGTGTGATGCGCTTCATGTTTTTTGAGAATTCATGAAAAATGATTAGTATGAAACATGGTGCTAAGATTAAAATATTGCTTACCGACAATGGGATGGAGTACACAAATCACTTTTTTGAATCTTCAGAGTTCGGGGAATATTCACCGATTTACATGTGTTAAAACTACTCAATAGAATGGAGTTACAGAGCGGAAAAATCATAACCTTCTTGAGCCTGTTTCCTGTCCAATTGTTATTGGCCGGATGCTATCCAGACTAGCTGTTACCTCTTCAACCGTCCACCGAGCAAGGTGTTAAAGTACAAATCCCCAAATGTGAAGTGAAGTGCAAATTGCAGAGCGTCCCTTTTTCGTGTCCGAGGGAGAAGACTTGGAGCGTGACAGGTCCTTTCACACTATACCATGCTTTTCTCTAGGCATAATGATACAAATAGTCCCTCAATTTTGGCCCAATGTGCAATGTCATCCCTGAACTTTTAATTTATTCAATTTTGTCCATAGACTTTTGATACATGTTCAATATAATCACCGATACTCGCTAACAAACAACATTTTAGAACTTAGCAACTTTACGTAGTGAAATCTTTGGTAAAAGCTTCACCAAATTGACTTCATTAATAATAAGCAAATCAAGCAAATCAAACTACGATTAAAAAATAATGAGCAAATCAAGCAGTAACAAATTGACTTCATTAAATAAAGCTTCAGCAACTGAATCAAGCTTTGTTGTGCGAGACCGAATCAAGCACAACAAACCCTGGAATTTGCCCCAAATGTGTCTTCACCCAACAACTGAGAGAGAAGACGTGTGACTTTGAACAAATCAAGCTTCAGAGCTTTATTCTGAGTTGGTGAAAGGTTAATTTAGAAGAACCCTATCCCCGGACCTCACTACAACACACTTCCCCGATTTCTCAATCAAAACCCTAACTCGCATTGACCCCATTATTAATTCCAAAAGTTACATCTTTATCCATCCAGAATAACACTTCAATTGAAATGATCAATGGAAACAACAATAAAAAAGAGAGGGTATTATCAATTGAACTAGACTTTAATCGATGAAAGGGACAAGTGAATTGAGCACTTTTGGCCATTATTTGGAATTACCATGGAGCTAATTTAAGGAAATTCTCTCTTTCTCTGTCTATGAAAGAAAGAAACAGGAAATAATGGTCGATCTATTTATATGCAAGAAGCACGATGAATACTAAAAACATTGATGATGATGAAGGTCTCTCAATCCACGCGATCTCCCAATATGTCGAGTCATGGATTGCTAATGGAGCAGAGAACATAATAACACGCGGACAAAGTTTATTCTCCTCTGTCGATGTCATATAATGCTGATGAATGCAAGGCTATACTACACCAGTACCTGTTTTTGCTTGGGGCCCGAGTTGGATCCCTCATTTTTCTATGCAAGTAAAAACTAAATGGGCCGTCAAAATTTAGATGTCAACAATAAGAAGAAACGAATTGTGCAAAATTGAAGACGAAATAAATGGCAAAGACTTCATCACTGTATTAAGACAACATGTAATTCATCACGATAGGTGGGGGCTTCACCCATGTACTCCTTTTTTTAATGTGTAAGTGCCCGCATATCCAATTCTCTTGTCCCCCTGTTGGCTTTGTATCTTTTTCTTGCCCAAATCTAGGCAATACCCCCCAAATAATTGATTATGGAGAATATTGAAGGCGCCCAGACGGGTATGGAACCGTCTAAAAAATGACCAATCATATTCAAATGAGTTAATACCATACTCCCAAATTAGTATCCTTAACAAATTTATAATTTTAGGCTTCGTTTATATGGCGAAAACGGGGAATTCATGTATAATTCGATTGGATGTGTTTGGCGAATTAGGCGTCCAATAGAACGAATGGGGGAATATCACCGACATAACCATAACCGCTTCTCTGCTCTTGTGTGCATGTCATCAAAGCCCATTCGATTTTAAGGTGAAAAGAGCATCTTTCTCGGCACTCTCTTTCCCGCTCGCGCTCTTTCTCTCTCTCGCTCGCTCTCACTCTCATCATTTTTCTATTGCTTATTTTTCTCATCAAATCCCATTCGATTTTATGAATTTCTCTATAGCTTATTTTTCTCGATTTTTTTCTTATTCCTTTACATTTTTGAGTTTTCACCAAGTTTTAATACCATTTAATTTCTTTTTGAAAAATAATATATTATATAAAGAACTTCCTGTCTCTTCATGTATTGCAATAAATTGGTAATCTTTTGGATCCAAATAAGGATTCTTCTTTAAAGGTTATATAATGTGTTATCATCATTTTTCATAGACTCTTGTCCTTATTGACCGATCACGAACTTTGTCATAAAAACCAGGATATTTAACGATGATAAATATTAATAGAAAAATTCCAAGAAAATAATTTGGCCTTCGACTTGATCTCTATTACCTATACGGCCAGTCTTAGCCTTTGTATGGCCTATTGGCCATTTAATTTTCAAATTTTCCACCAAAGATTGATTGAATTTGTTTTACAGTGTTCGTGGTTTTAACTAAAAATAAAGAGAAGTAAAGCACATCCTCTCATTCTCTTTTAACCATTTTCTAAGCTCTGCCTAAGGTTTCTAACCAATTTTTTGAGCTTTGCTGAAGAGAGTTGCATCCAACGTATGGTCTATAAATTTTGTTAGTCTGGATAAAAGGCTAATTATTTGGTTTCATAAAAGTGGAGAAATACTTGGGAAAGAGTTGGGGGAATAGTATTATAAAATGTGATATTATAGGTTTTGATCTATAGGTAGAGCTTTTAGACTTGGTTTCTCTACACACAATGACCTATATTTACAATGCTCTTTCACCTATTTTAGACAACTTGCTTGGTGGTTTACAGTTGTACATTTCTTTGTTATTGGATTTCTTCTATTAAAAGGCCATGAAATATGCGTGAGATGATTCATGCACATTCAATGGATAACCAAAAACTGTAACATACTAGTCGCAATTTTTGAATTTCTCTATTGCTTATTTTTCTTCTTGTTTTCTTATTTCTTTCTATTTTTCAGTTTCCACCAAATTTTAATACCGCGACACTCATCTTAATTTCTTTTTGAAAATTACTAGATTATATGAAGAAAATCCCATGTCCTCGTGCATGCAAAAAATTTGGTAATTAATCTTTCGGATCCAAACCAAGTTTCCTCTCCATAAATTATATAATGTACTATCTTCATTCTTCAAGAACTCTTGTCCTTACTAATAGACCACAAACACAAAAATCAGGAAATTGAATGATGATAAAAATTGATAGGAAAAAAGCAACCAAAAAAAAAAAAGGCCTTTGGCCTAATCTCTTTGGCCTATTTGGCCTATGTTGACCTCAATTTAGCCTTGGCTTCTCTAGCTGGCCTCTCCAACTTATATTATTTGGTTTTAATTATATTTAAACATCATTCATTAGCATCTTTTGTATATCAAATTAATAATTCATTTAAAAATTCGGATAAGTGCTTTGTAAGTCCTAAAACTTGTCACGAAAGTGCAATTGAGTCCTACAACTTTAAAAAGTACAATCAAGTCAAAAAAATCATGAAAGTGCAATCGAGTTTTAAAACTTTCAAAATATTCTTTTCAAGTCCTAAAACTTGCAATTAAGTCCTAAAACTTGAAAAAAAAATGCAATTAACAGAAGAACTTGATTGGATTGATTTGACAAGTTTTAAGATTTGATTGAATTTTTGAAAGATTTAAGACTCAATTGCACTTTCGACTCAATTGCATTTTTTTAAAGTTTTAAGACTCAATTACACTTTCGTTACAAGTTTTAGGACTTATAATATACTTATCCCTTAAAAAATTTAATTCTCCAAAATGCATGTACATAATAAAAATATAAGGAAATTGAAAAAGGATAGATCTTAAACAAAAAAAAACAAATCGTAGTCATAGGTTCCTTAAATCTAGGGAAAATTCCAAATAAGGGCTCAAAGTACTCTCATTCTCAAATAAGGACATGAAGTGGACTTTGTATTAAATAAGGACATGTAATACTATCATTTTCGTAAATAAGGACCTGAAGTAGATATTGTCTCAAATAAGAGTTTAAAGTGGCCATGTTGGTGTAAAAAAAAGGCCTAACCTCACCGAGGTCCACAGCATTTTCGTCTTTCAAATTTTTTTCCTTTTTTTGTCTTTTCATAAAAAAAAAATTCAAAAAAGAAAAAAAAGCTAAAGTTTAAAAGAAATTGCTAGTGGGGCAGTGGCAATAGGCATCACTGGTGGGGCGATGATTGCCGGCCCTCGCTGAGGGCATCGCTGTCGCCCCATTAGTGATGGGGTGGTGGCCATAGGCGGAAGGGCTGCCAGCCCTCCCGATTGTTTTTTTCTATTTAAAAAAATATTTTTAAAATTTTTAATCTAATTTAACTAAAATTTATGTTAAAATTATTTTTGGATGAAAATGCCCTTGACATGTCAGTGAACCGGCGGGATTAGGCCCTTATTTGAAACTTTTATAATCACTTTAGCCCCTTATTTAAGACGGTCTACTTTAGGCCCTTATTAGAGAAATTGAGAGCACTTTAGGCTCTTAATTGAAAATTTTCCTTAAATCTATGGTAGATCAGTACGTAGAATCCAACTGGCCTCACAAGTTTGTCATAGGATTGTCCACCTTAAGTCCCATTTCGAGCTCTTGCTTTTCCAAATTGCCCAAGAGATCTATTGAATCTGCCACATGGCATTATCAAAGTCCGCTTTTCACCTGAAAAAATAAAGAGAAACGAAGCTAGTGGTTAGAATGACACCGGTGAAAAGAAGAGAAGAAACTCTTACTAACTCTATTACCTAAAAAAAAATGAAAAGAGAAAAACAACCGAATGCCTGCTTTCGCTGCCTATCTTGGAGTAATTTGATCCAAGTCGAAAGCAGAGATCATCCTTTATTTGCTTGTAATCATTTTTATGAGTTCTGCTCTAAGAGAGTCGTGTTTCTCATATGGAAACTGATATTTTTGGGGCAAATTGTTTACTGAATCTTCAAGCAAACTTTTTTTTTAGGATATTCATCTCTCTAGTAAGCTTCAACATCTTTGTGATTAAGTCCTCACCCTTTGCAGTTAGCCAACAGTTCTGCAAATTACACCAACGTATAAAAAAACATTAGAGATTCTCGGTTGGTAATGAATATCCTAAAGCTAGGGACACAGTGAAAAAGATGTTGAAAGTTATTAGAAATTAATATCCTAAAGCGGACACTGAAAGAAACTTATTAGAGATTCTTGGTGCATAATTTGCACCGAGAAATTGATATTCTCGGTGATGGAGACGGCGGCACCGGAAATATCCTAGCGTAGGTTGAGTGGCTGTCGACGACTGCGTGTGGGGGTGGATAATGGAGTGAAAAATAGAGGTTTATAAAGAATTTCTAGTTTCTGATTCTAATTAATGATTTAATGAACTCACTGTAAGTGCAAAATGTGACTTTTATAGAAGCAGTTCAGATCAATCTTTCAACCATCAGGACACTTCACCGTTTTCTATGATTTTTTCAGTTCACTCTCCCAACCACCTCAACCTCATGTCCCTCTCACGCCTTCCGAAAAACCGTCTTCAAGCAAAAACACACACCGTATCACAAGCAAAAACACACCGTATCACTACGGTTCATGATTACCACATGCAAGTGCAGCAAGATATATTTATCACTTGTGGATGGAAGGGATCAGTGCTTGTGGGAGACGCAAAGTGACGAAATTATGAAGACTCAAGGCCGGCTTAATTCCTCTTCTTCTTCTTTTTTTGGCTAATAATTATGGGTGTAAATCTAAAGTTGTCATATTAAAAATATCATTTCGTGCCTTTAAGTACTAAAACTTGCATTTTCTATGCATTTGAGTTCTTTCAAAAATTTAAGTCCTAAAATTTAAATTTTCGATAAAATTTAGTCTTTTCGAACGTGAAAGTTTTAGAATCCAAGTGTACGAAAACGACATGTTTTTTTCTCTACTTACCTTACCAAAAAAAAACGACATGTTTTAAGACTTGCACTAGAATTGTCCTTTTTCTATTTTATAAATTTTACGAAGAATAACAACTACCCTAATCACTTTTCATCCCATTACCATTTTGCATCCTCTAGTTTTTAAAGAAAAATTATAGGTTCTCATCTTGAGGTTTCAAGTTATCAACCATATTGCATCTCACATCAGTTAACATACTCAATTTATTCACGAAATTGCATCTAAGAAGCTTTGATCGACATCAATTAGTTTGCCGCAAAAAAAAAAAAAGGCTTCCTTTTCAAGATCCGTCGCCTTGTTCAAATTTTTCGCTTGGATTCCTCAATGATAGACTTTACATCTCGTCATCAGAGGCTGTTTAGACTTAATGCTAATCAACCTTCCCAGATTGCCACGCTGGCCAATCTTCCCATGTCCTCATGTGTTGAAATTACTTTGGTAATCTTTAGGATCCAAATTAGGATTCTTCTCCATAAGATATATAATACATTGTTATCCTTAGTCATGAACTCTTGTTCATACGGTCTTCATATATACATCAGTGACATAATCAGCTAATGGCTTTTACTTGAACCCACGGCCACAAATCTGCTGGGATTTTCTTTGTTAAAAAGAGAGAGAGACAAAAGACATTACAACAAGTTTGAAATTTCACATAGTTCAATATCATTTGCTAATAGGTACACAGATATTAGCTTGAACATACTCATATGTAGTATTGAATGCTTTTGGTGGTCCCCAAAGTTAGACAAATTTTATAACATAATTAAAAAAGAAAGGAGAACTATCAATAGAAACCGTGTTTATTTTTCACTCCATCACCACTTACCCTCCTCTACTTTTGATAAAACTACTTTTCATTCTTTAATAAAATTTCGTTGATAAAAAGATCAAATTGCCCCTCTTTAGAATTTCAAATCCTCCAAGTCTCCCACAAACCCTAACCCCCATCACCCACAAATCCTCACCTCTAAGAAACCACCCACCACTGACCGCCGCCGCGTCAACTACCACAACGACGTTGGGCACCGTGGCGGAAGGCTTTGACGGCGGCCAATGGCGGCAACTGAGCTTACGGTTCGTGGGTCACGTTTTGGGTATGGTTTTGTGGGGTTTGGCAGTGGCTGGAAATTTAGGACGTGGGCAAGGGCATTTTCGGAAAGGAAATTGAAGAAGCAAAATGGTCTCCAATGACAAAATCCAAGATGTTAATCAGCGCTTTCAAAAGTAGAGGAGAGAACGTGACAATGGGATGAAATCTGGCCATAGTTTCTAGTATTTTCCCAAAAATAAATCGGAAAAGGAAACGGCATCATGAGAGTGGATGGAAAATTTTCCCATAAAATCAGTCTAGAAATGCATATACTACACAGGACAGAAAAGTCAAAAAGTAAAATTAAATTTTAAATGGATACCGCAAATTCAAAATCCATATAACCTTCTTGCGACTTGCGCGGCTCCAAAGATTTAAGAATGATGTACCGGTGATTTCTTGATTACCCATTCCATAAATGTTATTAATCTTGTTACCGACCATCAACACTCGGCGATCTTTCTTCATAATAACATCTTTGTTGAATTATTGTTCTTAATTAAACATTTGATTCAATGAATGGTTTGATTATTAAGGGCTTTGGCAGTCTTCTTCGTCGTTTTGATTATATTGTAGGAGTTTGCTCAACCAAGCTGATTTGATGCTGGTTTTATCGTACGATCCAAATCAGCTTGGTCGAGCCAACTCGTTGAGAAAATCGCAATGGAGCAATTTGAAAATAGCTAGTTGAGATCGTTGTCACATATGTGAACACAGCTTAAAAGGATTACATTAATACGCAAACGGGAAAGGCCATACAACGAACATATCACAGCCAATAAAGTTGCCAGGATAAAATCAGGATAAAACAATACCATTTGATAAATACGGTAAGTAGTCTCGTCCTCGTTAATCAGTCTATCAGAAATCCCACAACGACACTAGGCTCATCGTGTACTCGGCATTGATCATTTCAAAGCGCTTCCATGTCTGGTCGTGGATTCTACTGCCCGGATATCCAAATAGAAATTACTTACGGATTGTGATCTACATTCAATCAATCCTTAAACAGACAATATCTCTTCCCAAAAAATGGCAGTTTAGATTATGTTTGTTTTTTAAACAATAAGTTTGTCATGCTACTCTCAAATTTCTTATTCCTCCGGTCTAAAACAATTAGGGTATAATTAGCTTTATTATTGCATGAAAAAACTTGTTTTTTTTTCCCGAAACTGTTTAACTGGTATGCGTCATTAAAAAATGCGTCTTGAATATTTGCGCGATTAGACACTTCGCTTCACATTTCTAGGAGTTTAGACAAATGTCTTCTTAAATAAAATAAAGGGATAAGTGCACTAAAAGTCCTAAAATTTATTATGAAAGTGTAATGGAGTCCTAAAACCTTCAAAAAATATAATCAACTCATAAAACTTGTTATGAAAGTGCAATCAACTCATAAAACTTTTGAAAAGTGTAATCCAGTCCTAAAACTTGTAATAAAAATGCAATCAAGTTTCAAAACTTTCAAAAAAAATGTAATCAATGAAAGGATTTAATTGAACTAATTTGACAAGTTTTAGGACTTAATGGTACTTTTATGACAAGTTTTAGGACCTAATCACACTTTTTGAAAGTTTTAGGGCTCAATTACATTTTTATGACAAGTTTTAGGACTTTCGATGTACTTGTCCCTAAAATAAATGCCGACACCTCTTCTTGAAGCAATATGTTTGAATAGACATGTTTCTTTGTACTTTCAATAGTATTATAGATGGTTTTTATTTTTAGATAGTATGTTTGCTGCTTGATTTTCATTTCCTCTTCTTTCCAAAATTAAACTTATAGGGAACCACATTAAATTTTACTAGACTATACTTTATGTATAGGTTAAATCTCTCGTACGCAAAAGTTCCTTTTCTTGCTAAAAAGGAAGCTTATATTTCAAACCTTTGAATTCACGACATTCTTCATTTTACTGTTTTTTTTTTCCTATTACAATGTTAGATGAGCATCTGCCTAATTGTCCAATATCGGTTTATTTTTCTTACTCATTTACTATTGAACATGTGACATGTGTGCTCCGAGATAGCTATGTAATAAGAACCATCAACATGTTAACTATCTAATGAAGTGTAAGTTATTTTTTATGCTGATAGTAGAGCCAATAAAAATTATGTCAACATATCTTTTCTTTATATTTGAATCTTACTATTCAATTGATGAATAATCAACAAACTACCTCCAATGTATTGTTCTACAAATCATTTAACCCTTAATAATTAGTCGATGCTCAAGATTTTTGCACTTGTCGCTCTGTTTCATTCGGTTAGTATTTTGTCTTTAATTTATTTTATTATTATCTCTCTAATGAGTGTTTCTCTTTTCATGTAGAGAAAAGCCAGTGATTTCCCGAATAACTTGGTAGATAACTAATTATCTTATATTACAATATTAAAAGACAAATGGATTTGCCAGCAACAAGCAAGTGCGAGTGAGAGAAAGAGGGAGGTATAGGGGGATGAGTGGTCAATCCAACTGAGCAACGGGCGGCGATGGCGATCGTCGTAGTTTAGACAGGGGGTTGGCATCACTAGAGGGTAGCGACAAGACACTATGCAGCCGAAGAAAAGATATTTTCGAATAGCGTTTAGTAGGTGCCAAGAACTTATCAATCTCTACCAAATTATAATTGTCATGACTACGAGATTGTTAGCGCTCTCCCAATCACATGTTGTCTATATTTGACTTTATCTGTGGGTCATGCACCTAAGAGATCGTTGTCTTGGCTAAGTAAACATTATCGTGCATTAGTAAACTTCTCACGGCGTAGGACCTGACACGTGGATGTCGAGGGCATGAACGTCGGGAGATTGTCCTGTGGACACGTCACCCGACGCTTTTGTCTCTTTCTATATTTCAAGTCAATGACGTGCACAGACAAGTGGACTATAGACTATATACACATCTGGCGGTGCAAGCAAGGCAAGCTTTTTGTCTCCTTTGATTAATAGCAGAAGATACCATCCTTCAGCCCCGTTCACATTCTCCTCCACCAGCACTGCTCGCTTCTGCTGGATCTTCTCCTTTTCATTTCATTCTTAGGGTTTTCTGGAAGCCATGTTGATCGTAATTTTTTGCTGCGCGTACATTTCAGAGGGTAATAACAATTGCACCATGTGACATTTTTGTGTTACTGTGCTTTACCAAATTATGAAAAGAGTACACTTTTGAGAGAATATTAACAAGAATGCTTTCTGAAATTCGATTTATCGAGCACTGAATTAAGGAAAAATGAAACATGCACTTACGGCGTGAAGAAAATTATAAGCGAGCGGCATTATCCACTCTCGCCTTAAGGATTATAACTACCCATTCTTTCAAATCAATGGTGTGCTGGACTGCCGCCTGTGCGAATTTCTCTTTAATCTGACAATCTATAATGTAACCTATAATTGCTTTTAAAATAATGTAAAAGCACCTTATAAACTCGAGTTTCCTGCTTTCCTTGGTGTCTTAATCGAGTCTCCAGTTTTTAATATCACATGTGGTTCCACATGCAGTGTCAGGTGATTTGGTCAACAAAACCAAGCAATATCTCACATGGGCCAGGTAATTCCCTACACGTGTCATCCTGTCATAGATCCCTCTCATCTGTTGACTTCCAAGAACAGCAGACTCAGTCCGCACCTCTAAAATATATGTAGGAGGCAAACATACAGCACAAAAACTTTGTTCATATGCTTCAAAACTTCACATACTTTGAAAAGCACAGGCCAGTAATTGCAAGGCACAAGAAGGGCAGCGACGATGGGAAACTGCTGCACACACGAATCGGCTTCGACCGTGTGGGCCGGCGATGACTGGGAGTTGCTATTGGCGATGGGTACAGAGGAGGAGGAGCAAGAAGCTTCATTGCAAGAAGGAGCGGCAATGCCGTATGGTTCTGGTTCGACTTCTTCGTACGGCAGGAGAGAGCAGGTGAAGATAAAGATCACAAAGAAGGAGCTTCAGGAGTTGCTGAAGAAGGCGGACATGCAAAAGCTTTCTCATCAGGAGATGGTGGAAAGTCTGTTGATGAATGCAACCGGGGGTGGCAGCCACGGCTGCTCCACCGAGAAGCACCACCGGTCGTGGAGGCCGGCGTTGAAGAGCATTCCGGAGGTCAACTGAAATCCTGGGATGTTCTTGATTTGCCGTTTCTTCTGCATTTCTTTTGTTTGCTTGATATATTTGTATTTTGTAATCAAGTAGTTGTTAGATATAAGTAGGTGAGGGGACATAATAGTTTGTGGGTGGATATTTTTGGAGTTTTTCCTTATTAATTTTTTTCTGGGAGAGGGAATAATCAAAGCATTATTTCATTATCTTGTGTACAGAATTCTCTTTTGGAATGTTTCTGAGATTCTGATGCACAAACATATGGTCTTTATTTTGTCCATGAGTTCTTTCTCTATTTTCTTGATGGGAGGGGCGACAGATGGAGCGAGAAAAGATGAATAACGTTACAAATTTAAGGGTCCGCTTGTTTGAAGAAAAACTGTTTTTGGAAAATTATTTTCCGACTTTTCGGTGTTTAGATGACAGAAAATTCATTGATCTATGGAAAATGTTTTGCATATACTAAAAACAACAAGCTTAAATTAGAGAATAACAACTTTTCATTTGAGCAAAACGAAAGGAAATCACCTTCCTTACACGATCAAACAAATGAAAAATAACTAATTTTCTTGAAATTGATTTTCATGAAAAATACTTTCTCTTATCATGAAATTTTCAGTGGAACAAACGCACTCTACAATTCAGCTAGAAAAAATTGATTTGTTAAGCTACATGATCAATCAATATTCGGAGTTTGAATACGAGTATTTATGACCCACTTCTTTAAATATCCAAGTGACATTCAACCACCACACATCATTCGATAGACTAAAATTTATACTATTAAGTTTGGTTAACCATTTTATGCACCGATCTAGTATCCCTGGCATTGTTCATTAAAATCGAAACGAAAATTCTATTTCTCCTATGTTTCAAGTCCAACATTGGGCTTGGCGATCAGCTCGGAGTAGCCCATTAATACCATTGCAAGTTGGTCTGCTAGACAAGCAAAAGGTTAATGGGCCAAACCCAAAACTAGAGGGGCTTGGCTTGACCTGACCATATTTCACAATGTTCATCTTCATATTCTAGGGTTGATGTGCACCAGAAGGAGGAAGCTCTGCATAATTTCTGGTTGGTGCTGACTTTAATGCCCCAGAAAACAGACACCCAGGCACATTAATGAAGCCATGCAACCACCATGCCCACCTCCGATTTATGGCAGAACCGCCAACTGTCACAACCCCATTATAAAAACCACCCCCACCTTCACATGGTCAATCTTTTGTCCAGCATGTGAATGTAAAAAGGGATCAACCTGAGCTTAGACCAAGACACAGAGAAAGAAGGAAAAAAATGTGCACTTGTTCTAGTGCTCATGCTACAACAAGCAGTGTAAATAGAGACATTTTTCATGATATGGTGAACAAGGACAATCGATAATATGTAAAATATGTCGAGTTCATCGATTATAAAAAGCGTGGTATGCGAAAAAGATTATATAGACCCATTGTATGATCGGCTTGTTTGACGAACTCAACAAAAGCAATTAAATATGTGGGTTTGCCTTCTTGGAAGTTAGATATAACACGAGTCCCGTTATTTCGTGAAATGCAATCGATTTGCCGTTAGAATACACCTTTGTTGAACTATATCATGATGACCAATGATGTACAGACCATAAGACTAATATGAAAGTCTCCCTTCTTTCAGGTTTGATGGTCAATATAACGTGGGATTCTTAAATGATGTTAGCAACACTAAAGAAAAGCGAAACCGCCACAAACTTTTCATGTGAAAGATTTCTACCAAATGGTGGAGATAAGGATCGGAGATCATTGAGAAATTAGTGTACTTGGGGTCCTACTGCATCTAATTTAAAGTCTAGTTAGCTCATTTAAATAATTTAATCATACTATTAATTTATATGACAAACCTTATGGGCTTACTAGTGTCTGTAAGCGGATAACACAGATTTGATTTCTCGTACAATTAACTTCAAACGAATTTATTTTTGGACCACCCACATAGCTTTAGCTCGCACAATTACCAGAGTCATGAAGTTATTGGAATATTTCATGGATCGGGAGTTTATTTATTGAACACGGGCTCCATTGTCGTCAAAAAAATTATTACTCTATATATTGAAAATCACAAAGTTGTGAACTCTACATCAACCTCTCTTATGTTATCAATAGAACAAGTTCGACAATAATTTCAGTTTATACTTATCTGAAACTTTGTCATGAGCAAGAGGGTCCCTCATGCTTTTTCTTTCCCAGCTCTCTAATTTTTTGGTGGGTAAGAGAGGGGCCCTCACGGTTGTCACGCCTACTTGATGACGGGTGTCCAGAAGCTAAAGGCAATTGATGGCTTTAATGTAGGAGGTTGTGACGTGGGGGTACTGTTGTTCTAATCTGATTCTGGTTTTTCTTTGGTCCCGGTCCTGTCTGTTTTTTTACTTGTGGGGTCTATTTAAATTCTCAAAGACAGAGACAGCTATTGCCAAAATATGAAATTGCTGCCTGTGTCCCCACGCTCTTTAGCACCCGCATTCATGGCTAGTCCTCACTCACTCATACGCACAAACACGAGCACAAGCATTGCTCTTTTCTCTTTCTTCTCCCTCTCTCTCCCTCTTTCTTTTCCTTCACATACGTACCATGCCAGTCCCCCTGAATTCAGGCATGATTGATGTTTCTTGACAGCACCGCTTTACACTCTGTGTCCTTAGTCTTCCTTCCGTTCCTTTGCACTTTCTTGTGACCTGAGTCCTTTTCTTGCTGCAACTTCTTTCTGAGGAGCAAGAAAGGGAAATTCAGATGGAGTAAAGGCAGGAGAGGAAGGATGTCTCTTGGTCTCAAGATTGTGTTTTTCAAGGCTTTCTTGCTGTTTCATTGTGAGTGATCCTCCTATTCTGCTTTGGTGTATGCTGGGTTCTGTTTTACATTTTGCATCATCTTTGAATTTTTAGCTGGGTCGTAATTTACATCCCGAGGATTTATCTGGAGTTGGTTGGCATTCTGATTATATGTGTTAATTGTTTGTGGAATTCTCAGGGTTGTTATTCTGAGCTCAGAGTTGATGTTCATTGGCTGCTTGATCTGTAGAATTTATTGAGCAAAGTGCTAGTGAGGTCATTAAAATAGTATTGAAAGCTCAGGATAGTATGGCATCATCGATGAATTGGGCTTTTCCGGTGCTTCTCGTTCAATGTATCCCTTATGGTTAATTGCAAGTCAGCACATTTTGATGCAACAACGTATCCCTTATGGTTACAACTAATACTGTAACTTTAAGTTCGTCCAATAGCTGAGATATTAATGGTTGATGCCTTGGTGTTGTTAAGCGCACGTGCGATGTGTAAGTGCTTACGAAAGTTCAATGTCGAAAAACAGGAGTCAATAATAGAAACTGCTATATCTAATTGACTCTTATAAGGGCTTCATGCTTTATAAAATGAGTCCGACTAGGTGTCTTTCTGTTTTTTTTTTTCGGTTGAACGACTAGATGTCTATAAGCTGGCACTTTGTGCTCCCTCTTATGGTATCCTTCAGTTGCAATCCCCGACAGATCGCATCTTAAGTAGTCACTTGTTTTTGGATTCAACTTGTCCTTGTAGCATGTTGAGATTGAAAATCATGAAACGGCCGATGAGAAATGATCCAAAACAGAACAACAGAATCGTCTGCAAAATCCATTGAGTACTCTAGAATTAGAAGAAGCATAAGAAGAAATTCAGCATAAAATGGAACTCTGCAGCCAACAAAGCTTGCATCAGTGACTACACAGTTCTGCATATGCTCACTGTCTATGTTTAGTCCTCAATTCTTGTGAAGTTCTTCACAATTTATCGAACGGTGGTTCGAATTTTGTTCTTTCCTATCTATTTTGAGTGCTGTGAATGTTTATCAAGATACTTGACGGAGTTTCTATTCAGTTCACATTATTGTTAAATTTTTCCACAGTTCTGAATAAATGTAGTTGTAGCAAATTGGATGGCCACTTATTAGCAGACAAGAGAATGGATGCTATTTTTCCCGAGATATCCCCAATTGGGTCTCCCCAGCCTCTCCTTCCTCTTCTTGCACCTTCACCGTTAGCTCCCTTTACCAACACTACTGTGCCCAAATTATCAGGTACATATTTTTCCCATATTTTGTTTTTCGAATTCATCTGAGCTTTGCCTTTGATGTCCTGAATGCTACCTTGTGTTATGCTCTTGTCACAGGACTTTGTACATTAAACTTCACCGCAGCTGAAAACTTGATGAGCATGACCTCCATTGATTGCTGGGCCGTTTTCGCACCTTATCTAGCACACGTGATATGCTGCCCCCAATATGAGGCCACTCTTACTATTCTCATCGGACAATCCAGTAAAACCACTAATCTTCTTGCTTTGAACGGAAGCCTGGCCAAACATTGCCTCTCTGATACGGACCAAATTTTGGCAAGCAAGGGAGCTGGGGATAATCTGAATCAGATATGCACGATTCGCCCACCGAATCTAACCGAAGCTTCTTGCCCGGTTAAAGATGTTTTCACGTTTGAGAACACAGTAGAATCTTCCAAGCTTCTTGCCGCTTGCAAGAAGGTCAATCCCGTGAAAGAATGCTGTGAACAAGTCTGTCAAAATGCTATCCTAGAGGCTGCTACTAAGATTGCTTTGAAAGCTTCTGATGATCTCTTAAGTTCGAATGAGCAGCATATTGTGATGGATCATTCAGCCAGGATCGATGATTGTAGAAACATTGTCCTCAGGTGGTTGGCAAGCAAACTCGATACCTCTCATGCGAAGAAAGTTCTAAGAGGGCTATCGAGTTGCAAAGTTAACAGATGTGAGTTCGAGTGCCTGCATAGCTCATGTGCATATGTACACTTGTGTGAAAATGTGCTCGTACATAAGTTTGAGTGTCTGCGTAGTTCCTGTGCACATGGACACTTGCACAAAAATGTGCTTGTAGGCACATATAACCCCAGAAGTTTTATGACACCACCATGTCTATTGTGATGCCAATAACAGAAGAAAATGTCACAACTAGTGATGGCCTTGGTGGGATTTTGAGCAGAGAGTTTAATTTTTCTCTCGTTTATTGTACTTTGAAACCAAAGTCCACCTACAATTTTTCTAATCCTGATCAGACTTTCCTTCTTTCAGTTTGTCCTCTGGTTTTCCCCGACATGAAACATGTTGCGAAAAGCTGTGCCAACAGCATAAGCAACCAGACAGTGTGCTGCAGTGCGATGGAAAACTATGTCTCCCACTTGCAAAAGCAGAGCTTTGTGACCAACCTGCAAGCGGTGGATTGTGCTACGTCAATGGGAGTGAAATTACGGAAACTGAATATCTCTACGAATGTTTATAGCCTGTGTCGTATTACTCTCAAGGACTTCTCTGTTCAAGGTTGACGTTGCTCCCCCTGTCTCTTCATTATCCCAGCACGATTCTATCTACTTGAACACAATACTAACGCTAGCTCTTTTTCTCGAATGGTCTTGGGGATCGGCAATTGCAGTGGCAAATGAAGGTAATATGCGTATTACATTCCACTTTATCTGTTCAGCACTATCTTTTCTTTCCCATAGCGATCAGGGCCAGTGTTCAGATCTAGGAATTATGCTGTTTACTTATGACGAGCCCGACAATTGTGGGACATCTGAGGGTTGAGTTTCATATCAAATATACGTTTGCCTTAGTAGCTGGCTCTATTTGACACATTGAACTTGAACTCATCATGCTCAAACTCTTCCTGGATAGTGTCCGGATGCCTTCTACCGAGTTTGCCTTCGGATGCCACATTCGACAATTTCTCAGGGATCAGCTTCTTGTGCGATCTAAATGACAATATTCCTGCTCCGTGGCCGTTGACTGGCCAGTTTCAAACTTCATTGTGCAATAAAAGTACGTTGCTAATGAGATACGACACTCTTTCTTTGTCGCTAATGACTTTTCAATGCTTTCGCCCCTCTGACTTGTCATCTGTCGAATTCTAGCTGTCAAAATTCCTGCACTTCCAGCAGCGACATCAGATCAAATTGGTAAGTCAATCTTTTTCCCATTAGCTACTAGCCATTTTTCACCCGTAATCTGTTTATGTTTTCTTTTGGGACAACTATGAATTGGTTCAGTTGGTGATAATCTCAAATTAATATTATAAAGATTTAAGTCTTTAACAAAAGCACTGGTCAGCATTCTGTGCATTTCCATCAAACCTCATATCTAAGCTTGACCCTTTTTTAAGTCTCCACAGTTGACGCAAGCTGACTAGGATTAGGATATGGAAGGCTGGTAAATAATTCATCATTTTTCCTAGTGCTATAGTATGCAGATGCACTTCGAGGGATTAAATTTGGCTAATTGAGATGTTCGCGCTTCTATTTGTATACATAGAAGCACACATTGTTCCATGGCAAGACATGCATTTACAGAACTACAATGGCATTCCTAAACTGGATGCAATGAAGCAAGAATTTTAGAAGAGAATCTTAATTTGGCAATTCTGGTGTTTGAAATCAGTAACAGTACGAAATTTCCGGATAGTTGCTGCACTTGACTATAATGCTTTCATCATAAACAGACCTTCATGGCAGAGATGTGAAAAGCCTTACGCTTTTGGCAGTCCTGTCAGTTCTTATGATAATGGCGGTCTAGCAAAGCGCGTACATATTGGTCTTGTGGATGTCGTCAAGAAGCTTTTACTCGAGGAACATGGATCATAAATCTGCGCGGCCCATCGACAGCATGCAGTCCTTTGATGGAGGTAACAACTGTAAAGTTTCTATGTCCTAAAGGGAGATTTACACCAGCCATTACTGCCGTAAGGAACCATGCATCTCCTCAAAAGAAATCTCGGAAGAGAAAAACTTGACCCCAGATGAATCAAAATTTACCTTACAGATTGCATTTGTTCAGCATTCTTATATGACTTGTAATAAATTTCTGTAAAAAGGGATTGCTGTATATTAGCACTAGGACAGATGATATTGTGTTATAGAATCCATACCTTATGATTGATTTGCAGATGAAAAGCAGCGTGCGGATCGGTTTGTGTAGCAAGAGAACAAGTTGATCTTCCTCCTTTTAGAGCATTAATGTCTTCTATTTCGTGAAACTTGTTAAGATATGGAATGTATATTCACCACAAGAACAACACCCTGAAAGGATCTTTGCCTTAGGTTGACCCAAAGGTGACAAAAAACTAACTGAGGTGACAAAGTCAAGTGTTTCGTCGCCTTTAAGTCAAACTTAAGCGATAAAATTCGTACTTTGTCGCCGCTGATTCGACCAAAGTTAGGATAATATTGAACCTACGATGGTAAACATGCAATTTCGTCGCCTTAGATTAGACCTAAAGCGAAAAAAAAATCGTGATTTGGTCGCCTTAGGTCAGACGTAATGCAATGAAATCACGGTGTCGTTGTCTTGGATTTAGGCCTGAGCGACGATATTGATTTGTGGCCATTGAGGAAAAACTTTCAGCCTACGGCGATAAAAATACAATTTCATCACCTTGGGGTAGATTTAAAGCAACGAAAACAGTTTTTCTGTTGTATTTGAATATGACCTATGGTGACAAAGTTGGGATAATTGTCAAAAAAGCCATGTACTTATTGTACGGCCATCAACTCAGTCCTAAACTTTTTAATTTGATCAATGTAATCCTGACCCTTTTGAAGATTTTCTAATGTAGTACATCTGGCCAATTTGAGTTGGAAATCTCTAATTCGACGATCCAATCAGTGTCTATTGTTTATACATGGCATGGTCGGCAATCTGATTTGTTCGATGGAGCTCAAAATAACATTGTTTTGAACAATGTCACCAAGGCCTCGGTGATGATTGGCGACCCTCGCCAGTCACAAGCGAGGGCCTACGCACCGTCGCCCAGATCTAGGCAAGAACCGCGACCCCATCGCCTGTGACCAGGGAGGGTCGTGACCCTCTCACCAGTGGCCAGTGAGGATTGTAACCCCCTCCCCTAAATCTGGGCCAGCAAATATGCACAGGCCTTCACATGTGGTCGGTGACCCCATCAATCGGAAATTTAGGAAGTTAGGAGAAAAAGAAAAGAGAAGAAAAGTAAAAGGAAAAAGAAGTGATCCCAATACAACATCGTTTTGAATGGAGTCGGACGCATCAAGTCGCTAGTCGTACCACGTAGGACGGACAATGTCCATGTCACCGATTTTCGGCCTAATTGACCAGATGAATTACATTGAAAATTTGTCAAAAGGTTTAGGATTACATTGGCCAAATTAAAAAAAATTTAAGATCGAATTGATAGCTGTATAATAAGTTTAGGACTCTTGGGACAATTTTCACCGAAAAAATTTGGTTTTTGGTCGTCTCTGGGTATGACCTATGTCGAAAAACTCGGTAATTGGTCGACTCTATGACAACAAACCTAAAAATTTCCCGCTTGTTGGGCCAAAAATAATATGGGCGCGAGTTTTCCTGTCCAATGGGCCAAAAAAAGAAAACGAAAGGAAAGAAAAATGACGCAGCATTACGCACACGTCTCTCTCTTTCTCTCATATTTTTCCTTTCACAAATTTTCGAATTGTATAATCTAATCTTCATAAAACAAAATAGTAAGAGAATAATCATAATTCCAATTAAAATGAAACGAGTGACGTCTACGGCAGCGAAAATAAATATATTCGTCCTCGTGCATTACCTGAAAATTAAACCTAACATGATAAAAAAAAAATTACCAAAGGCGGCAAATTTTTCATCGTCTTTGGTGCCGATTTTTTTTTTATCTAAGGCGACGAATTTTTGTTGCTTTTTCATCAATTTATGGAGACAAAAATGAGTTCGTCTTTAAGTAAAACAACCTTATTTTTTGGCTTTAAGCAAAGGCGGCAGAGCAAATCGCAAACAAACAGTTCAGGACAAGAGAGTTCTGTCGCCTTACCTATGGCAACACAATCTTAGCCTTTCTTCTTTGTCGTGATTGCACTATCCAGATATAGGTAGATGCTTTTGAATTAACGGAATATGTGCAATCGATCCGATTTCTAATTTGGAAATAATGCACGTACATTGTTGTCCGTTTCACCCAAAAAGGAAGTACTAGAATATGGACGATTGATGCGATTGAGTCAAAACTATTTCAAATTATAGATTCATTCGGACACAAAATTCAATTTTAGATTGAGTTGTATCTGACTGAATAATCTATCACGAAGTTGGTAGTTTGACTCGAGACTCGAGATAGAGTACTCTTGGTTCGATGCAAGACCATAGTATTGAAGTAGTTTTTTTTTTTTTTTGGTAAAGATAGTATTGAAGTAGTTACTATAAGATGAATACTAAAATGAGATAGTTAATGATAATGTCTGTCAAGATTCGAGATAAGTAAAGAATCTTCATATGCTTAATTAATTTTAGACATTGACAGTGAAAAGAACGTGTTTTACTTGCCACTCTCAGATTCTTGTGGATTGTTTTACTCGAGATTAATTGTTAATTCGAGGTAGCATTTAGTTTTTTGAAAACTCTTTGTATCAGGGAAAGGTCATAAGATAAACATATAATGCTCTCATAAACATACTGTACAGTTATGGAAAAATGTTCTTTATGGGCATTTAATATCTCATCATGTGTAAAGTCATGCACTTTAGTCAAGTCTATTTAGGGTGACATCCATCTTTAACTTTCAACTCTCCATTAATTTAAATTCAAATTATATTTTCTATCTCTAAATTTTAGAGTGAAAGTCACACGTACGTCGAAATAATAGAAAATGCACACTCGATGCGATTCCTAATTTGAAATAATACATGGAACTTTTTTGTGGATTTCACCTAGACAAGAAATATTGAAATATGCACAAATTGATGCAATTGAGTTAGGAATCATAGAGTATAGATTTATTTGGACACGTGATTTAATCTACATCTAGTTATATCTGATTGAGTAATTTATCACGAATTCAATAATAATGAGAGATGAAGATTCTTTTGGTTTGATGCATGTAAGAAGTGTTGAATTTCCACTTACTATAAGACAAAAACTAGAATGGGATAGTTACTAACAATGGCTGACAAGATTCTAGTTTAGCAAATCATCTTCATATGTTTTTATTAATAATAGACATTGACAGTACAAAGGAAGTGTGTTTAATTGCCGCTGGCAGATTCATGTGGATTGATTTTAGTTAAGCTTAATCATTAATTCGAGAAAGCATTTAGCATTTTAAACTCTTTGAACCAGGGAAAAATCATTAGATAAACATATAATGTTCCCATAAACATGCTCTACAAATATGAAATTTTTCTTTTCGTACATTTAATATCTCAACATGTGTAAAGTCATGCACTTTAGTCAAAGCCTGTTGGGGTGAAATTCATCTTTAACTTTCCACTTTCTACAAATTTCAATTTAGATAAATATTTTTTTATTTTTGAATTTCGGAATGAAATTCACAAGTACAAGTTTTTGGAAATAATGGAATATGCGCAATCGATGCAATTGAGAGAGGGAGAGTATTCTTAGTTTGATGCATCGTCGTGGTGTTGAAGTTTCACTTACTATAAGATTAAAACTAAAACGATATAGCTACTAATAATGTTCGACAAGGTTCGCTTTCATCGAGGAGCCTTCATATGCTTTATTAAAAGAGGTTCTATGGTAATTGTCGCCAATGGATTATTAAGTCTAACCCTAATTCGGGCCCTCCTAAGCCCTACCAATTCGCGACTTAGGGTTTAAATTCTTAACATGTAAATATTTTCATGTTGAAGCCGTCACTAATCTATTTTGCGATAAGTCAATTAGAAACCCACATAAAAAATAAGAAATATGTTTTATTCCTACGAGCGAGAGATTTTGAATTTAGAGACTTGGTTACGCTAGAATTAGTCTAACGCCCTTTCGCTACCTTTTTTTAAAAAAAATAATAATATTTGAACAAACAATCTGGATCCATTTTATTACCTATTCACTAACATGCGAGATGACCATACAGGTGCACAATCCACCAATTCACCACCCAGAAAAGAAAGCAATAAGTAAATTACTAGCTTTGGAGAACAACATACCTTTTAGGAACCGCAAGCATCTCCATTGTTAGCTAAAAAATCACACAGACAATCCTATCATGATTTCTAATTAACAAGCACTTCAATCAATGTGCTCTTGGGGTTTTCTCTTCATTAAAATGAAGACTAACCTAGATGCAATAACGTGCAAAATATGACATGCGATTAATTAAGCCTAGCATGCAAACTATATGACATGCAATTAAATGGCCTAACTCTAATGACGGGAAAATGATATTTTTGTTTTTTTAATTAAAATTTGTAATTAAAAATACCCTTATTTAAACATGCAATTCAAACTAAGGAAATAAACCTAATCTATTTGAAACATTGTTTTTGGTATTTATATTTAAATTCGAAATTCAAAGTTACCCTAAATAAACTATCAAGATCAGGATCATGTCTAACTCAAACTAGGAAATAAAACATTCTAAATCCTAATTTAAATTAGACAATTATCCTATCTTTCTAGAATAAATTAAAACATGCAAACTATCTATGACAATCAATTTAAATTATCTAATCTTTTTATGGGATTATCTTTTAAAGGAAATAAAATCAAACAAAGGATAACCACCACAATCGAATCAATCCATGTAATCCGCAAGATTTGTTTTATCATCTTTGAATCAAGAAAACAATATAAACCAACGATTATAACCAAATAGTTATGGATATTAATAGAAGGCTATTCATTTAAATTTGAAAATAAAATAAAATCTATTATTGTATCTAAGTAGTTATGGATAGAATAAACATTTTCCGTACCGTCGAGTATCGTAACTCATAGTTGAGATCGGATAGTCGAGTATCGTATCTCATAGTTGAGATCGGATAGTCGAGTAAGCACGTTGTCAAGTTAGGAAAGTTTACTAACTCGGGGTATTTTAAAATCTTGTAGATATAATGCATTCACCTAAAGGGAGAAAATTTCTACAAAAGATAGCAATATTGCACACATTAGGCAGTAGCATATTTGAATTGATGTCGGATAACATTCTCACCTAATTTGCAGATACATTCCAAGTTTGAACTTGACACCGGATCGGGATTGTGGACCACAGGACTCGACTGATGGTTGCTCGCGGTGGATCACAATGGTGGCAGCAAGTCAACGCGTTGGAATTCTCGGTACCGCTCACGGTACGGAGGTGCTTGTTGGACTCATGGCAATGGACCACGGTGTGGATGAAAAGACCGGAACAGAATTGATCGCCGTGGAACCTGCAAGAACGGAATCAAACATGGTGAAGCTTTGCAGGGGCGGTTGGACTGAATCGCGGCGGCAAGCAGGCTGGTGTTTTTTGAGTCCGCCGCCTGAGGTTGTTGCGTTTGTGATCGAAGCTTGCTGGTCGCAGCAAGAACTCTCCGAGAAACTTGCTATTCGTGGACTGGAACGCTGGTTGCTCGTAGTGCAAGGGCTGGACGCGACGTCAGAAAGTGGTGTTTACGATCGGGCTATCGTTTATCTCGCTCGGAGGGGCAAACCGTGATTGTTTCAAGGTAGACCCTGGGCAAGACCGACTGAAAACCTTCAACCCAAAGAGAAACGTGAAGTTCCCCGGCTCTGGAGTCGATAAAACATAATAGCAATAAGAATTTAGCGGGATCAAAGAGATTGTGAGAGAAAAGCTTCCTATTTCTCTCTGGGTATTGAGTGACCCAAATTATAAATCCTCAGGCGTATGTCAGTGAGCGTCTCTCCCTTGTGAGATCAGCACTTGGACTTGGTGGTGACCGAAAACCCACGATGACTTCACGTCAGAGCTGCTTGATTCGATGAGTGAGGCACCGCTGTCAGATGCCAAGGGATAAACATGGAAGGGAGGCCGAGAGCTTCCCTCTCTCTCTCCAGTTCAACCTTCTCGTTCTCCTCTCTATTTTCTGTCTCACTTTCTTATGTGGCCGTGCATTTTCAATGTGTGGTCCCCCTTTTGATCAGGAACATACGAGCGTTTATATATATATAGCGCAATTAGGGTTTTAGCTTTCCGATCTTCAAAGATCTTAAGAAATATACCCTATTTCCCTCAAAAGAAAACTTTTCTCTTATCAAATCTAATTGTGAATATATCAAATGAAATTACCCAATTATTCAATATTTTCCACTTTACATTTCAATTTTTGACCTCTTATGATGTACATGGGCTTGGCCACATTTTGCTTCACTTGTGGGCTTAGTCCGAATAATTTATTAAGTTCAGAGGCATCAACTCGAGTCCATCTGCCGCCAGTCCAATGCAAATGCAGTTATATGGGCCTAAATATTAATCCAAATGCTCATAATCTATATGCGATTAACTAATTTTTTGTCTAGGGACCAGAACCGATTCCTAATTTTTATGCAACGAACAGCTAATTGGATCGCCAAAATTTAGATGTCAACAGTAATCATCTCCGTTATATTATAGAATGACTATGATGAGTTGACCATCAATTTCTTTCACCAACCGTCCATGCTAGTCATGGCCACGGTTCAGGAACCGCCGGTTCCGGTTCGGAATCGGCGGTTCCGGTTCGTGGCCACGTATGAATCGGAACCGGAACCGCAAGGGGGTGGTTCCGGTTCCGGTTCGGAACCGGCGGTTCCGGGCCGGTTCCGGTTCCGGCCGGTTCCGGTTCGCAATTTAAAAATTAATAAAACAAATTATAAAATAAAAATTATAGACCTAGTCGACTGGTCCTCCGTCGGTTATCGCTTGGGCTTCGTGGCCTTGGCCACGGTAGCGGAGGCGAGGTTCAAGACGACGAGGAGATGAAGCGGGGGACGGGGGCAGCGGCGAGGGGGAGAAGGAGGGGACCGGGAGGGGGATGGGGATGGGGACAGGGAGGAGGAGCAGGGGGTCCTCCTCCTCCGGCGTCGGGAGGAGGGGAGGAGGAGGGGGCGTCGGCGTCGGCAGCTGCGGCCATGGGTGGCGACGGCGGTGGCGGGGGTCAGATCTGGGAGACGGGGGGCGGGCGAAGGAGAAAAGGGGAGGAGGCGCAGGGTAGCGAGAGGGAAGGAGGAGGGGGCGTCGGCGTCGGCGTCGGCGGCTGCGGCCATGGGCGGGGGCGAGGGTGACGGCGGCGGCCGCGGGGGTCAGATCTAAGAAGACGGGGCGGACGGAGGAGAAGAAGAAGAAGGAGAAGGAGAAGGAGAAGATGCAGACTTGCAGAGCACGTGTGTGTGTGAGAGAGAGAGAGAGAGAGAGAGAGAGAGAGAGAGAGAGTTATTGGCAGCAGTCTGCACCTGTAGGCTGAGCCTATGCTGCTGCACCTCTTTTTTTTTTCTTTGGTGGAATCGGGCCCAGAACCGGCGGTTCCGGGCCGGTTCCAAATTTTATGGAACCGGAACCGGGACCGTAGGCTACGGGCCGGTTCCGGTTCCGAACCGGGGGCCCGGTCAACAGGCCGGGCCCGGGTTTGACCGGGCCGGTTCCGGGCCAAAACCGGCCCGTGGCCACCTCTAGTCCATGCAAACCGGCTAGACTTTTGGAGGAATCTAAATATATATTTTATAGAACTTGTTTAAATTCATTAACCCAACAATGGAACGTAGAAAACAAAAAAAATCTATATCCATGATGCGCATGATCTCGAGAACAATTCAATGCTTTTTTTCAACGTGAAATATATATTAATGGCGTATAAAATGCTTACTTTCGTTGTGTTTATATTTAGTTCAAGTGAGCAATGTGTTAATTTCAATTAGGTTTATTTGTCTACGCTTATCAAAAGTCGAAGTAACTTTTTTAATTCCCCATCAAATCTAAAATATTATTCGAATTTTAAAAGATTACGCAAAAAAAAACAAAGTTAAATAGATGTGAAATTCGTGTCAATATTTATCAATTAATTCCTAGTTATTGTTCAATTTTCTTGAGAAAATATGTGGTGGAGGCAGCACCAGCACCAGCACCAGCACTGTTACTCTCTTAGGTAAACATGGACAGTAAAAACAAAGTGTTTTAATTGACACTGTCATATTGATGTGGATTGTTTTGCTCAAGCTCAAATTGTTAACTCGACCAAGCATTTAACTTTTTAAAACTCTTTGAACCAGGGAAAAATCAGAAGATGAACACACAATGCTCTCATAAACATACTCTACAATTATGAAAATCCTCTTTTCGCACATTTAATATCTCATAATGTGTAAAATTATGCATTTTGGCCGGTCTTTGCAGGGTGAAATTCATCTTTAACTTTCAGCTTTCTGTAAATTTAAATTTATGTAGTATTTTGAAGTTTAAATTTCGGAGTGAAAGTCACAAGTATAAGTTTTGGAAACAATTAAATATGGCAATTGATGAGATTCCTGATTTGAATCACCCATGAAGGTGTTGACGATTCAAGCTCCTCCCGAGCTATTTGAGATTACTCGGCGGATCATTCTAGATCAACCCAAATCCCTTTCCAGCTTCGGCAGCCCCCACACCCTCGATCTAACCGGATCAGACCAAGCAAGCTTATTGCGCTCTTCACACATTTCAAAAGCTGAAGAGCTCGATCCCGATTTTCGTGTTAGGTTATCCTTCTTTCTACTCGAGCCGAGTTCAATCTAGTTCGAGAAAATCAAATGCTCAATGCGGCCCCGAGCTGAAAACGGCTTGTCCCATCATTCATTTTGAAACTTCAAATTCGTTCCCCGTTTAAAACAGTGGCGACGATTGGGGTTTGAACAATTCAGAGCAATCACGGGCTGTGTCGCTGGCACGAACCCAAGTTTAACACCTGCAGAAGTCATTTACATCACGAGTACAAATCGAAATTAGACTTTTGTCGTTCCTCGAATTCGTCATCCATGATCCAACCAAAAACCATCTCTTTCTTCAAGCGGTTCTCTTTGTTGGGTAAGCCACGACGTCACCAAACCATTTGCTGTTCCAGCAGAGAGTCAATGGGCGACCTTAAAACTTGCAAAAAAAGGGTGCAATTAATACTCGTGAAATACTAGAATTTATCATTATAAAAAAGCAAAGGGTTGCTGAGAAATTGACACGTGCAATTTCTTTCATTTTGTCCGAGAAAAAGCCACAAAAAAAACTTTAAACTATGCACACTATAACACGTTTACCCTATAGCTTTTTTTTTACATCAAAAACCTTAAACTATAGCACCGTGACACATTTGTCTTACACATTTTCCTTTCGTCAAGGTTCGATCGAATGATTTTTCGATCAAAATAATGTAGTTTTTATTTCACTTAAACTATGTGGGTATCATGTCAACACCGTTTGTTTTCTGACCTCCATGTAAGCAAATTTTTAACATATTCCATTAACATAACTTCGAAGGAGGATAAATGTGTCGCACAAGTATTAATTTAGAATTTTTAGTGTCGCGGGAAAAGGTTTATGATAAATGTATCACTATTAGTATAGTTTAGGATTTTTTGTGGCTTTTGCCCTTTTGCTAAGCAACAGAAATGATATATTTTTTTTTCTCTTTACCAAGCTGTGAAAATACATCAAGCCACCAGGAGAGATGTTAACAGGCTGCATTTGATTCTTCTTCTTGGAACTTGTATTTGCAAGTATCCAAAATCATTTTTATCTCTTCCACGTACAGAAATTTCCCATTTGATTACTTCAACAAATTTTGGTCCGGCACCAAATGTACAAATGCTTCAATTTCGGGCTTGTTCAAATTCTAAAATCTCTCTTCTGTGGCCCACGTTCTTCACTCTATCCTTCATCTATAAGAATTGGAAATTTCTCCCTCCCAAAAGTTAAAAAGAGAGCAGAATATTTGGTACCTTGATTTCTGTATGGTCACTCTCCCATCTCCATCTCAGTCCACCCACTCTCACTCATAAACTGCTGAGAGAGAGAGAGAGAGAGAGAGAGAGAGAGAGAGATGGAGTCCACAGGGAGAGATGACATAGTCACTGATGAAGGCAACCAGCACCAGCAACCCCTGTTACAACCCAAACAGCTACCCTCTGCAGAGCCGGTGAGCTCGGCCCTCGAGGACGTGCTGTCCGACCACGAGCTGCCCTACTTCAAGCGCCTCAGGCGGGCCACGTGTATCGAGCTCAACACCCTATTCCGCCTCGCCGCTCCCGCCGTCGTCGTCTACCTCCTCAACAATGTCACCTCCATGTCCACCCAGATCTTCTGCGGCCACCTTGGCAACCTCGAGCTCGCCGCCGCCTCCCTCGGCAACAATGGCATCCAAATCTTCGCCTACGGCCTCATGGTACGTAATCATTTGTCCGTGGCATCATTTCAATCATCTTTCCTAAAAGTTATGCAATCATATTCTATATGTATTTTTTACATTGCGGAACCAAAAGCAAAAACAAAGACAGAATATGATTTGTCCCAAGACCTGAAAAGGCCTCGGTTAAGTACGTAAGGTCCATGGCGGAGCAAAAAACGAAGAAAGAATGGTACTTGTCCCAAGACTTCCATAACTTTTTTAACATTGGACATAGGCGCATGTACAACAACATCGACTCGCTTAGGCCTAATGAATTGCTTCATTAATGTTCTACTGTGTCATTCGCTCTGCCTGACGTATCATTTGCAAAATTGCTGGCCCGTGCATTGATTGTCCGCCGTGTAGCTCGGGATGGGGAGCGCGGTGGAGACGCTATGCGGGCAAGCCTACGGCGCCCACAAGTACGAGATGCTCGGCGTCTACCTCCAGCGGTCGACAATCCTCCTGATGGCGACCGGGATCCCAGTCATGTTCATCTACATATTCTCCAAGCAAATCCTCCTCCTCCTCGGCGAGTCCACCTCCATCGCATCTTCAGCGGCGGTCTTTGTCTACGGCCTCATCCCACAGATCTTCGCCTATGCTGCCAACTTCCCAATCCAAAAGTTCCTGCAGTCGCAGAGCATCGTGAACCCGAGCGCCTACATATCCGCCGCAACCTTCGCCGTGCACCTCCTCCTCAGCTGGATCGTGATCTACAAGCTCGGGGTCGGGCTCCTCGGGGCCTCCCTCATGCTGAGCTTCTCGTGGTGGGTCATCGTGGTGGCCCAGTTCGTGTACATACTGGTGAGCGACCGGTGCAAACACACCTGGAGGGGTTTCAGCTCGCAGGCCTTCACGGGGCTGTGGGAGTTCTTGAAGCTCTCAACGGCGTCGGCGGTGATGCTGTGCTTGGAGTGCTGGTATTATCAGATCTTGGTGTTGATCGCTGGTCTGCTCCAGAACGCTGAGATTGTCTTGGACGCTCTCTCCATCTGGTAAAAGTCCAAACTAACTGCTTTTTTAAGTTCGTACTTTCAGCTGATGTTCTCCTATTTTTTCGAAACATTACAGATAGATACTATGACTAAAAACTAGGTATGCTAAAGGCAGCCAACAACGACGACAGGTCGAATGATGCGGGACATTCTTATAGGGCATATTTAATGTGATCCGCTTATTTAAATGCGCACTTATAAACTCCCGCATCACTTAATGTATTTCAAGTCAGGTACACGATGGTGGCCGATCGGCGCATAAGCCGGCCACTTGACCCTACGGTTGGGTGAATGCACGACCATGTGGACTGACATAAAAAGACTATATGATAACTTTCATCTGAGCTAGGGTTACTTTGAACGAAAAGAACACATGGTCCTAGCCCATTTGAGCCAATCATCTCGCGCCGAGTGTCGCGTGAATAATTTCACGCTCGACAATTAAAATATCTCTTGAGAACACCTTTGTTTCCTCCATCCTTACATTTGCTTTTGTTTATTCTATTTTTTTTTGTCCCTTTAATCTTTGGATCCAACTAATTTATTTTGACCAATTAATGTTGTAGCATGACGATATCGGGATGGGTCCTCATGATCTCAGTGGGATTTAATGCAGCTGCAAGGTCAGTCAACAGAGCATTGAAAGCATTATGGTTGGATTACAGCAGCAGAATCCCTTTCTTCATTTACATTGGTTCTCGGTTCCATTAAAACTCACACGCCCTTAATTTAATTTGATCAGACTTGTCTTGTCTTTTCGTATTAGTCGTACTAATTTAATGTTATTTTTGCATCACTACCAAAAGATTTTAGACAGATCCCAAAGAACTTACCATAAACAAAAAATTGAACAAAAAGCTGTCAATTCATGTTGGCTTTAAGTTAGTTGAGTCGGGCACACATTTTCCTCGATAAATACTTGTGTCGTGTTCTCATGTCACGTGAAGAATTACGACCGCTCATCAGCATGCAAGCACTCACGATATTTGTGTTTGGGTGAACTGAAAATTCAAATCGCGAGATAGATCGATATCTCATTATTCCAACATATATAAATTCCGCATATATATTCATCACATCCTAAATATCGTCCGTCAAAATTTACTTTCACATGGTCTTGCGAATTTGGATACATGTTCTTTGTTTGTTTCGGCCTTGAAATTGGTGAGTGTTTTGTGGTATATGCAGTGTGAGAGTGAGCAACGAGCTAGGAGCCGGACACCCGAGAGCAGCAGCATTCGCGGTGATAGTGGTGACGTCCAGCTCGTTCCTCGTCGCTGTCTTCTTGGCGATCGTAGTGATGGCGTTGCGCCACGTCATCAGCTACGTCTTCACGAGCGGGACCACCGTCTCCGACGCCGTGTCCGACCTCTCTCCCTTCCTCGCCGTCTCCATCATCCTCAATGGCATTCAACCCGTTCTCTCTGGTAAAGTCCCATCACGCTAATCCTTTCTTTTTAAGGGCTAAAATCACGGAAAATCTCTAAACTAATACCGTCTGAACATATTTATTTCAAATTATTTTTAAGCCACAAAAACCCTCGATTAGCACCACTGTCCCCATTTAAGTCTCTATCGCAATTCCTTCCAGTTTATTCTTCGAGTGTCCTATATGTCATATATTGGATTTTCCACGTCGAATTGGTCAAAGCATAAACGTGTCACGTTGGCTGACACATACGACACTAAAGGTTAAGTTGGAAGGAACTATAAGACAGGGTGAAGTTGGGACAATGATATCATTTTGGAGGTTCATGTGGTTCGAAAAATGGTCAGAGGAAATTATGTCCGAGTGATATTAATTCAAGATTTTGTGCGTTATTTATCTATTTTCATATAAGCAAGTCCTAATTCATCGTCCATTAGAATTAATAAGATTAGTAGATAAATGAAATTATGGCACATAGATGCTTTAAGCGCATTCTACTAAATTGAATCGATTCTAAACTCTGATCAGAAAACATTATTTCGCAAACTCTCTACCTTCGAAATAAGTATATAATCTTAAAAATTTGCACTGTATGTTGTTCAAAGGTACATTTCTCGATGACTAGTAGTTGCGGCTTTCCTTTTGTTAGCATGGGGATTGGATCGACTAAGGGCCTGTTTGATAACGTGCCAAACAGTAAAAATTTCTGTTCTTTTATTCCTAGAAATAGTTTGGGAACAGAAATGCGTTTGGTAAAATTTTTGTTCTCGGGCATATTTTTGCAAAAATTTGTGCCTAGAAATAGTTTTGGAAAAGAAACAAGAAGTAAAAATTTGTGCCTAAAAATTTGTGCCTAGAAATAGTTTTGCGGTCGGCCATAGCCCAGGGCCGGCAAGGGCGTCACGGCCCTCGTTGGCCGCTGGCGGAGGCGAGGGTCCCCCTTGCCGGCGAGGGCGAGGGCTGGACCTTCGCTGCCTGGGCGAGGCGGCTCGCCGTCGGCCATGGCGAGGTCGACCTCGCCCAGATCGGGCGAGGCTGAGCCTCGCTGTTGGTCGCGACTGCGAGGTCGGCCTCGCCAAGATCTGGGCGAGGTCGACCTCGCCATGGCCGACGACGAGCCGCCTCGCCCAGGCGGCGAGGGTCCAGCCCTTGCCCTCGCCGGCAAGGGGGACCCTTGCCTCCGCCGCCGGCCGGCGAGGGCCGTGACACCCTCGCCGGCCTTGGGCTTTGGCCAGTTGTCGGCTGCCAGTAGCCGGTCGCCGGTGACCAGCCATGGCCAAGGAAGAGAATATGTAGAAAGAAAAAAATATATTAAACAATTCAAAATATTATTAATAAAAAGAAATTTTGTGTAATTACCAAACGCATTTCTGTTTTTTTCTATCTCAGGAATAAAAATTTTGAACAGTTTACCAAACGCCTTCAAATGCTCAGAAATTATTTCCGAACACAGAATAAAAAAAAATCATTTCTGTTCAGAAATAGTTTCCTAGCACAAAATGATTTTCATGCGCACCCTCATATAAAATTCCATGCCGGCGCTACTTTCCATAAAAGAAATGAAATTTATTCAAAGACTAGATGCACAAGACCCAAAATGAAACACAATAAATATAAAAATCTTATCGACATTGGACCAATCAAAAGACATCTTTTAGAAGAATTGAATTCCAAGAAACATAGTACACGCACGGACAGCAGTGGCCAATTTTGAACCGTCACACCTCGAAATGAAGACGTGAATGATGTACTTTGGGACCCTACAAGCAATTATAGAAAACTAGTTCTTGCTTGAAATCATAGGCTTTTTGCGTGTTAAGTCATCTACTGATTGAGTAGCTGAGAATTGGCTTATTAGGCAATATTAGTGACAAACATTTATGTCTAGTCAATCCCTATGATCATTAGTGACCATTATTTACTCGACTTTAGTTTAGTAAGTCATCATTTGTGCGGTAACAATCAAATCCCATATAATCATTATTCAGCACATGGTACTTAATTAATTTTAGTTTGGACTAGCCCAAATCTCGTGCCATTTTGAAATTTTTTTTATTGAAAATTTCTTTGACTTATCTTTATATTGCAAAACTGCAAAACTTAAACAAACATTATATATATAAAGTAATCAAGCCCTACTTTGTTTTCTCTTTTCTAGAATAATGGGATGGAGCTTTGTTTTATTCGTGGTGATGTGATTGCAGCACAAAAATCCATTCTTCTGACGTTGGATGTTCGATTATGTTAGATTTGATTAGAATAGATAGTCATCGTCATTCATCCCATCGGATTTGGACTTGTACTTTGGCACGATGTTCATGCGTGTGTGGAATTTGTTGATTATACTTAATCGAAAGTTTGGTCTTTTCGTGACAAATTACCTAAAGCAAGCATGATAAAGACTTATTTCCTCATCACTAGTATAATGAACCGATTAAAAAAATTAAACCCAAAAATTAGAGACCCGTACGTGAATTCTCTCGGTAGATTTTATCTTCTAGATGGGAAATATTAGCAAGCTTGCAATTGACTCAACACATTTCAATGAATCAGCAGTAAAACTTTCAGTGACTTGAATCCAGCCGATCCCTCAAGATGATGCTGTTCTGATTTTAAGTACGTAAAGTTTCTAGTGCTACGCATATCTATGTTATCTAACAAAGATAAGAAAAGCTGACTGAGTCAAAACCTAATGAGGGCGTCCATTAGCGAATTGTCCAAACATTTTTAGAAAGAACATGGTAATGTGGCTGCTGTGTTGCGTGCTCTCGACATCGAAACAAAATCAAACTGAAATAAAAGATGGGCATGTCAGTGTTTCCATTTGGAACATAAAGTGCCAACAAGTCATCGTCGTCTTTTCTTTGTTACGTGAATCAAGTATTCCTTCATTGAAAGATGGCGAGTGCGCAGCATACGGTAATGGGTCTTGTTGGCATGTCCTGGTTTGTCTCTTTTCTCTAAGTCTGCTTTCTTCACCACAAACACCAAACCCTTTTTTATCAAAGCGTCGCTCAGCGATCCCAAGGAAGCGACAAAGTAGCTAACAGTCTTAGATTCTGCTGTACTTTCGTGGGCTGGTCGTTGAATGGACCTGTCCGTGAAGACACTTGTTTCGCAGAATAATTGCTCGGAGGACGATATGAACTTGATTACGAAAACTGCTCTTATCATTTTCGTTCTTTTTATATCTTTTATAAAGGAGTGGCTGTCGGGTGTGGATGGCAAGCTTTTGTCGCGTATGTGAACGTGGGATGCTATTACATTATCGGCATTCCACTTGGTGTGCTCTTGGGCTTCAAGTTTGATCTTGGAGCTAAGGTATGGACTCTCCTCATTCTTTCTTATCATCACACGAGCTTGATAATATTTCTTAGAAGATTAGGGTTATACGAACGATAATCACCTTCTCTTTAATCAAGTATTTTGGCATGCGGGTACTTAGCAGACACTTCTGCATGAGAAATAATGATCTAAGAGATTGGCTTATGGTGTAGGGAATTTGGTCTGGCATGATTGGAGGCACTACAATCCAGACTTTGATTCTAATCTGGTTCACTTATCGTACAAACTGGGACAAGGAGGTAACTCCATCTGATTCCCACAATTATTCTTTCTTTATCTAGATTTGATGATCATCATCATGCTTACATTGACAGACAAGATAGAAAAAAAAATCTTCCTCTAGACCCCATGATCAATGAGTGGGCAAGGCTTGTTTTCTTTGAGCTTTCAAAGATGAATGATAGGAAGCTGATAAGTATCACTTTGGGTCTGGTAGGTTTGGCCAACTTTACAATGATGTCTAAAGTGAGTTAATAATTCTAAGTTTGAAGGAGTTCCTTAAAAAAAGATAAGTCGACCTAACATTCCGCTCGACTTGTTTATAGCGTGTGATTATCAACACTCTTATATTAGTCTAAATAATTTACGTTTCGGCACGCGGATAAGACAACATACTGGAAGGGTGAACTTTCAAAATCATGTAAAGTACTTCTAATGTAATATTTTTAATTGGATTTAATTATTATCGTGCTTCCAAATCATGGTTGGCTATTAGCTATTGGCTACACTTCAAATATTTCCATCTGATAAATCCTACGATGAAGTCACATCTTTAGCAAGTGGTTTGCTGTCAAATACTAGAATATGAGGACCGCAATATCATTAGCTCGAGAAATAGGATCAAATAAGAAAGATCCTTTTGCTGAATAAGGCGATGATTCTTCTTATTCTTCTTTTAATCTATTTGCGTATAAAATTTGCATTTTTCAGGTTGAGAAAGCAAGAAATCGTTTGGAAACGTGGGAAGACAAGAAAGAGCCTCTCTCCAATGAATGATGCGGATCTTCGCATTGGTCAGCCGATTACATGTTGAATTGATTTGCACTCGAACCCCAAAATAAGGGCCAACGTGACAATTTTCCAGCAAAATAAAGGGAAGGAAAATCAGAAAAATAATATTTTAGCACAAGATACAAGTATCTTCTTGAGTGGAAACAGCCATCCGTGGTCCCCATGTTCTTTTTTCTTGTTCTGTCATTTCATAATCTAAGCTTGGTTTATTTTCATTGTTGTTTGGAGGCTTAGCTCATTGACTTATTCGTACTCGCCCATCATTAGTTGACCAAAAGATTTTCCTTTCACCAGCCAAACAAACTCTCAAGTGTCCATTCATGTTTACATACTTACATATACCTACTATTCTTTTCTCTACTCGAATTTCTCGAGAAGATTAGGGTTTGCATCCGCCAGTCATCTCGACATGCAAAAGCCTGACCGTATACTACTGTAAATCAATTCACGTCTCGACCAAGCCGAGAACGATCATGCAAGTATTACATTGCTCTTTATGTGGATTGAGAAAAAGACTGCTTTGTCATCAAGTAAATGTTGGGCTAATCAACAGGGGCTTCAAGCCAGATTACGCTGCCCATACGGAGGTTGTGTCCAGCTTCATGGGCAAGCACCACCATAATGCAGAATCTGTACTACCGAAAGATACATAAGCTTCTCAAATATTGTCTCAACACTTCAGGGATAAGCAAAACAAAAATGAAAAAGACATAATACCCGATATATGCAAAGTAATGTACTTCGGATACTATAGTTTCATAGCTCAGGGGGAACAAAAAGGAATTAACTTATATTAGTTTTGATGGATTACAACATATATCGTAAAAATTGCGCCAAACAACAAGCAATTGCGAGGGCGAAGGCCCTCGTAAGCCCCCCTTCGATCCGTCGATGTTGGCTACTGTAAAAGTTGAGTCGAACTTGATTCGACATATCCAGGGACTTTAGCAGGCATATCCACAGTTTCTAGTCATCATAGACGAGGTTGAGATGGGTTGAAGTGCATATGGGATTCATACGATAGATGTATCAAAACCTTAGTTACAATTATTGGTGGAATTAATGGCATGAAAACAGAGATTGATCTATACTTAGGTATTGCGATCGATGACGATAAGTATCGTCATCGAGTCACAAACCTTTTTCCCTTTTTTTTCTCATCTTTATTTATTTATTTTATGTAGAAGTAATGAATATCTGAAGACTTGAAGCTGAAGATAGTCAACCGATGGGCAGGCTTTGAAAGTTAGACAGCCATTTTCCCAGATATGCGAAAGAAAATAAATGTGGCAGGCAGCTTCAACTGGGACACTGAGGAAGTAATCAATTCTCTAAATTTCGTACATGTTGCAGTGCTTTAAATGTGAACTTCAGACGTTGCTACCCATGTGAATCGTGAGCAATGAAAAACATTAGTCCTGTACGAGGATGTTATGTCAAAAACGCTCTTATGAGGACATTAATTTATTAAAGTTGCTTTATACAAGGAAAAAATTTATAACTTTCCTCTAGTTAATTACAATAGGTGTAATCTCCTCGACGGAAAAATAGTCCAAAAAGTCCTAAACCTATTGTAGAAAGGCCAATTCAATCATAAACTTTTCAATTGTATCAATCTAGTCCTAAACTTTTCAATTGTGTCATTTTAGTCTTAAACATTTTGAAGATTTTTCAATGTAGTCCTTTTGACCAAATATCCATATAATAGGTTTAGAACTAAATTGGCAAATCTTCAAAATGTTTAGGACTAAATTGACACAATTGAAAGGTTTAGGATTGAATTGACTAATCGTCAAAAGATTTATGACTGAATTGGAATAATATGATAGATTTATGACTTTTGGACAATTATCTCTCTCTTTGACATGCGTGTTGTATATAACTATAGTTTTGAAAATCAATCATTTATTTATTAAGTATATTTAACGAGCGTCGGACACGATCTTTTTAACAAACCCTTCGCCAATAATTATTGACGCCAAAAAGGAGATTTCTCTCGTGCACGAATCAACACCGGTATATATGTGAGCATTCGATGATCCTCCTCAACAAGCTTGGGGTATGAGCTGCCTTAGATTTGCTTAGATGACTAAAGTGTTGCCGGTATATACGTGATAGCTACGCATTGTGTACAAACATAAAAGAAGAAGTGTTTGTTCGAGATGGTTTACTAAATGTTATATTTCACGTGGACAGGAAAATTGTCCAAAAAGTCTTAAACTTATCGTACGGCAGTCAATTTATTCTTAAACCATCCGATTGTGCCCTTTTTTTATCGAAATTTTTTAACCATTTGGCAATTTAGTCCTAAACCTTTTGACGATTTATCAATCCAATCCTTCCGGTCAATTTTGGCCAGAAATCGCTGACATGACAGTTTAGTTAGCGCCGACATGGCCGGCGGAGGAAAAAAGGGAAAAAAGAAAATAGGAAGAGAAAAGAAAAATGAAATGGAAAAGAAAAGAAAGGGGAAAAAAAAAAGAAAACTATTCAGAAAATTTAAAAAAAAAGGCAAATTGTCAAAAGGTTTAAGACTAAAATGGCACAATTTAAAGGTTAATGACCGAATGATCACAAATTCAAAACCAAGTGATAAAAAAAGAGTGGCAAAACAAGACATAAAAGTTATCTTCATAAGAGATCCAAGCAATCCTACGCTATTGATCACTAAGAAACACAAAACAAAAGAAAAGATAAAAAAAATTATTCAATAGATTTAGAATTGTTTGAGCAATTTTCCCTTATAATATACTTAAAGAAAAAACAAAAAGAAAAGGGTGAAAAAAGGGTTTTCTCCTTTTGATCACGTGTATCGATTCGAACCACCAAACATGGAGGACGTACATACTTAAGTTTTTTTTTTTGGTTGAAACGTACATACCTCAGTTGACGGTAAATCTAATGGGCCAAGTAATGGTTATCTACTGGGTATGTTCAGTTTTACTCTCGCCAGGAAATAGGCTGTCTAATAAATTGAGCTATTCTGTGAAGTTTTGAAATTTTTAATTTTTTGCTTTTTTCTTTTTTTCAGCACCTGAAAAAAATAAAATTTCATTCAAAGTTGTTGGCCACGGGTATTCTAAGCCATTCTGTGAAGTTTTGAAATTTTTTCTTTTTTGCTTATTTTTATTTTTTTTCAATACCTAAAAAAATTAAATTTCTCTCAAAGTGGATGGCCACAGGTATTCTAAGCCATTCTGTGAAGTTTTTAAATTTTTTATTTTTTTATTTTTTTCGGCACCTAAAAAAATCAAATTTCACTCAAAGTGGGTGGCCACAGGTATTCTAAACCATTCTGTGAAGTTTTGAAATTTTTTCTTTTTTGCTTATTTTTATTTTTTTTCAATACCTAAAAAAATTAAATTTCTCTCAAAGTGGGTGGTCACAGGTATTCTAAGCAATTATGTGAAGTTTTAAAATTTTTTATTTTTTTATTTTTTTCGGCACCTAAAAAAATTAAATTTCTCTCAAAGAGGGTGGCAACAGGTATTCTAAACCATTCTGTGAAGTTTTGAAATTTTTTTATTTTTTTATTTTTTTGGCACCTAAAAAAATTTAAATTTCACTCAAAGTGGATGGCAACAGGTACTCTAAACCATTCTGTGAAGTTTTGAAATTTTTTATTTTTTGCTTTTTTTAATTTTTTTCGGCACCTAAAAAAAATTAAATTTCGCTCAAATTGGGTGGCCACATGTATTCTAAGACATTTTGTCAAGTTTTTAAATTTTAGATTTTTTTGATTATTTTTTTTTGGCATCTAAAAAAAATTAAATTTCGCTCAAAGTGGGTGGTTATAGGTATTCTAAGCCATTTTGTGAAATTTTGAAATTTTTGATTTTTTTTTATTTTTTTCGACATCTAAAAAAATTTAAATTTCGCTCAAAGTGAGTAGCCACAGATTCTAAACCATTCTGTGAAGTTTTGAAATTTTTGATTTTTTGCTTTTTTTTCCCACCTCAAAGATCGTGACTTCCAAATGAACATGTGTTTTGAAGAAAGAGTTCTCTTAGAAATGATTCTCATTTTTGGTCTAGAAATAGAAAACCTACTTTTTTTTGTTCTGATTTTTGGTTCAAAATCAGTTTTGGAACAAAAAGTTGTTCCAGAAATAGAAAAATGGAATTGTGTTACCAAACGGATTTCTGATCCAAAGATATTTTTGAGAACAGAAAATCAGTTATGGATAGAACCAGAATAATTATCATGCGCTACCTAAGAGTACCTAAGAAAGGGGGAATTTGAGTGATTAACCCAAAGTATTGTACTACATGCAATTGGTTGCTCAATTAAATTAACTACGAATATCTTCCAAAGTACCGACAAGACTATCGAAGCCAAACGGAAGCTTACAGAAGAGACCACATCCGACACAAACAATTCTCCAGTAATATGAGAGCATCAAAGCATTACCAAAAGTGAAAGAACAAGAAATCGAACCACTCTCTCAAAATTATTCCAGATTTCTGCTACAAGGTTTCCATTGCCACAACATATGCGCATATCTCCATTCTTTTGGGCTTCCTCATAACTCATTATATCCCATCTCATCCTCATCAAGTACAGAAATCTAGCAGATATCAGCAGTTCAGCACCCACCAACACTTCCACAACCATGGAGTCCAGAGATGAGCAACACGATTCCATGGCGCTGCTGCTTTCACCGTCCGAGGACGAACAACCGGCAGCGGTCGCTTCTCCCTCACCGTACGAAGTGGACTCTAAGTTGGAGACCGTGCTCACCAACATGGAGTTGACTTACTTCAATCGCTTTCGGTCGGCTACTTGGATAGAGCTCAAGCTGCTGTCCTATTTGGCTGCCCCTGCGGTTATGGTCTACATGATCAACAACTTGATGTCTCTCTCGACGCGCGTCTTTGCCGGCCACCTTGGGAACCTCGAGCTCGCCGCCGCTTCTCTTGGCAACAGCGGCATCCAACTCTTTGCCTATGGCCTTATGGTTGGTGTAGCTATAACCCAGCTCTCTCTCTCTCTCTCTCTCTCTCTCTCTCTCTCTCTCTCTCTCTCTCTCTCTCTCTCTCACAAAACCACACACAATCATCTTAGAACTTGCCAAGCATCCAACTTTTACAGCCACTTCTTTTATGCCAATATCCAAATCAATTTCCACATGCAAGTACTAGGAATTTTCGAATGTAACAATAATGACTTTCAACCTAACTTCCGCTTCATTTCCATAATGCTAAGATGAACTTTCATTCTTTTTTATTTCTGATGTCCTATAGGAGTTGCAATACAGCCAGACAAGTTTAAACTTAATCTCTTTCATCAATAACACAGGTCAAGCGGTCAACTCAAACATTTAGAATTTCATCTTTTTGTTTTGTAAAAGAAAAGAAAAAAAAATGTCTTCTTGATTCTCAAGCACTACCTCGTTACTAGTTACTAAATTACTGCAGTAGTTGACAGAAACCTCTTTGACATTTTTCCTCTTCTAGGCTAGAAAGTTCATTAGCTTCATGCCGTAAAACTCCTTTATCTTTAGAGTCTGATACATCACTTAACAAACCAAATTTCATAGACTGGCCTTAATAACCTAGCATTGATCTTTTTTCTTTAACAGCTAGGGATGGGAAGCGCCGTTGAGACACTATGCGGCCAAGCTTATGGGGCAAGCCGATACGAGATGCTGGGCATTTACATGCAAAGGGCGACGGTCGTGCTCACCGCCACCGGAATCCCGCTAACAATCATCTACATACTATCAAAGCCCATACTGCTCCTGCTCGGAGAATCGACAGAAGTGGCATCCACGGCGGCAGTATTCGTGTACGGCCTCATACCGCAGATATTCGGCTATGCCGCAAACTTCCCCATACAAAAGTTCCTGCAGGCGCAGAGCATAGTCCGGCCCAGCGCCTACATATCGGCGGCCACGCTCTGCGTTCACCTCTTGCTGAGCTGGCTAGCTGTGTACAAGTTGGGTCTAGGGTTGATAGGTGAGTTAGGCGAGAGAGAGAGAGGGACGTTTGGTGAAAAGTGGATGGGAGTCCCACGAGATTTGACACTCACGGTGATATCCATGGTCCCAACAAAAGTAATTCGAACGAGTTATTACCCCGACAATACGACAAAGTAGTTTAGGGGACATGAACAGTCTCTGAACTTTAGTTTAGTATGCAATTTAGTCCCTAAATTTTTTATTTATTTAATGTAGTCTCTAAATTTTAGCAAAATATTCAATTTGGTCCCTGAACTTTTAATATGTTCAATATAGTACTTGGACTTTCAGTACATGTTCAATTTAGTCCCTAAACTCTATGAAAATATTCAATGTAGTTGCCGAACTTGAATTAATGGAAAGACTACATTGAATATTTTCAAATAGTTCATGGACTTTCGACAAAAAAAAAGTTCAAGGACTAAATTGAACATGTATTAAAAGTTTATGGATCACATTGAACAAATTAAAAGTTCAAGAACCAGATTGAATATTAGGCTAAAGTTCATATACTACATTAAACAAATTAAAAGTTCGGGAACCAAATTGCATATTAAATCAAAGTTCAGGGATTATTTGTGTTATTTTCCCTTTAGGAGTAGAACAAGTTTTCAACCCATTTTGACACCACTATTTAGGTGTATCGTTGTGTAGCATTGCCCTAGCGTCTAGCGATACTCATGCACGTACTACTTGGATGGTTCTCATCAGTCAAAGATGGCCATCACACGATACTCTTGAAATACCCAGTAGTTACCCCAGCCAATAGTGCCAAAACCATTGATTTTTACCCTCACCTCTCTTTGGATTATGCCAGGAGTTGTTAGTTTGGTCGTGGTAGATTCATTCTGTGATATGGTATTTACTGTCCGTGAGCTTCGAAAGGTCATAGTTAAAGTCGGCAGCAGCACATTCTCCATAGACGTACACAGAGCATGATCATTTCCTCCAAATTGTCACTAAAAAAAATTGACGGAACAAAGAAAACCGAACCAACGGGGTGGTATCATGATCTGTGTACGTCTATGGAGGAAATGCTTTTTGAAGTCAAAGAAGAAAGGAAGCTTGTACTCCTTAATATACCTGATCTTAAAATCTAGACGTGTTAAGCAAAACCAACTTAGAAAAACCTTTGCTTCTGGTTTCCTATGCTTATTATAATGATTCAATGGTGATTGTGAATTGATCTGTGATAGGTGCATCACTGGTGCTGAGCTTGTCATGGTGGATAATAGTAGGGGCCCAGTTCATTTACATAGTAACAAGCCGCCAGTGCAAGCGGACGTGGACGGGGTTCAGCTTGCAAGCCTTCTCGGGGCTATGGGACTTCCTCAGGCTCTCGGCTGCATCGGCCGTGATGCTGTGCCTCGAGACCTGGTACTTCCAGATCCTGGTCTTGATCGCCGGCTTGCTTCCCGACCCCGAGCTCGCCCTTGACTCCTTGGCCGTCTGGTGAGTGAGCTTATATATTGTATTTGTCTGTATGCTGATCACTGATATGACAGACAAAGTCGATCATATTTAAATGACCTTAAAAGATCTTTGTCTCAAATATTTTGGTTGCTCATATGTGTATTGTGTAAAACTAAGTCTGGCAATTTGTGTCATGAAATCATATTCATATGTTATTCATGCATTTCATGTCACTACCAAAATGATTTTTTTAAAAAAAAGAGATGAAAAATGTGTCGAGTAACGTTAGTTTTAAGTTAGAAGTTCTAATGAGCTCGGGTGTCTCTAAGTCTCTTGTATCGTGTCAAGAGATGTTGTTCCTATGTGAAATCAAATTTCATGCTCTAGTGATGAGATTAGGTGTAAACTCATGCGTGAGAAGAATGGAAGCGTGATCCATGTTTTTTTAAATACAAAACTCAGGCATTCTGTCATCTTGTTACTTTTGGTATGGCAGATCTTGGCTTTGTCTTGATCATGGGTTGTAATGTCAGTAAGCTTAGGTTCCTGTCAAACGCCCCGTTTAGATTTGGTCTGATGTGGAAGCGAATTTTTCCACGACTTGTTGTGGACCCCTAGCATGTCACGCAGGTTAGGACAAACGCTTCCCAACTATATCAGCAATTTAGATGAAGTGGGTAGGTGGCAACAACTGCAAACGTATAAAAAGATAGCTGCGTTGAATAGACCTGTATTCTATCGTATACACTGAAGCATGGATATAACTTACCATTGACAGTATATAAGAGACGAAGTTTGTAGAATATATAACAAAAATGAAGAAGCTAAAAGATGCTGACGAAATATAAGAAAGTGCGAAATATAAGAAAGTGGGAATAATGACCACCAACTTTACTCCCTATGTATGAGAAATTATTCCAATGTTTTCTTCTTAGAATATATTCATCCCATTTTGATGGATACACGAGGCAACGTGGGTTCCATTAGTAGCTATTCGTCTCTTAGTGACGAGATCAGAGAAAAGGACCATTAGCTTTACTTTCTACTGTTTAATTGTCTTTTACCTTTTATCTCAGCGAAAAGCCTTTCTTCGACCTCATAATTGTGCTGGAGTAAAGCATCGGCATGTTAACTTGTTAGTGGAAAGCTTTGCTTATCCGTCACTTCAATCTTTAATTGAAAAGCATCAGAGAAATTAACTTTGATGATATGAGAAACTGATGAATGTACATAGTTTTTTCTGTGACTAAGAACCTAAGGATGATAGCACTTTGATTGATGCTTGCTTTTTGAGCTACTTTCCTGCCTATACTATGCTTTTCCTTTGCAATTAATTGATGTGGATAAAATTTATTCACTAAATAAAATCATGTAGATTATTTTTGCTTTGAGATGTAAAAGTTAATGGACAGCAACACATGGTTTTTGGGTTGTGCAGCATGGCAATACAAGGACTGTTGTTCATGGTCTCCGTGGGGTTTAATGCTGCTGCAAGGTACCATTTTTTATTACGTGATTTTTATAGAATACACAAACGGGGGTAAATTTCGATTGCACGGGTTAGTTTGGACAAAATTTATGTACTTTGAAAGCAAAATCTGTCGAATGTACACACATCACAGACTAATGGCTACAAACAAAATGTTACATGGTCACAGTCTGTCCATCAACATGCACATTACTCTTCCAATAGTACATTGAGCTCTTCAATCACTTTGAAAAGTAGATATATGGCTACACCTTCATCTTTACTCAATATATTTAAAAAGAAAGAGAGAAAAATCTAAGTCTAGTTGAAAACAAAGTTGTGGTGTTTGATAATTCGAGGTTAACTGATTATGTGTATTATGTAAGAGCAGTGTGAGGGTGGGGAATGAACTAGGGGCAGGGCATCCAAAGTCAGCAGCATTCTCAGTGGTGATGGTGAACTTGGTCTCCTTCATAATTGCTGTGATTGAAGCAGTTGTAGTGATGGCGCTGAGGCATGTGATCAGCTATGCATTCACAGAAGGTGAGGCTGTGGCCAATGCTGTCTCTGAACTCTGCCCATACTTGGCCGTCACTCTCGTCCTCAATGGTGTTCAGCCAGTATTATCTGGTAAGTCTATATTCTTTCAAGACACTAGTACATGGCTAGTGTTTCGCTTTCACATGGTCGATCGCTTCTCAATACAAGCGGATGATTCTGGTATTTGATACGAAAAATTAGGGGAGCATGTTTCCGAGTTCTAGTTCTGTAAATTTGGATTGGGGACACGTGATGGAGATCGTGGTTGAAACTCAATCCAAGACATTATCATGCGTTTGCCACCGTAAAGCTGATGCCTGCCCTTTTTCTCCAAAAGTGAGACTTGGTGTCGCTAGTCATATCTTTAATTGATTCTCACAGCCCAAGGAACTTGTTCAGATTGGCTGGCTTGTATTGTCTCAAGCAAGAAGAGCTAAAGTGGCCCTCACCCTGACAAATTTAAATGGCCAGTCTGAGCTAAGGTGGTCATACATCTGATGCACCTTCAACAATGCACTAAAAGCTGACCCATCCAGTGCCACACCAAATGTTCACAGCTCTTCAATAACCTGTCTAATTACAAAAACTTCAACCAGTAAAATGTCCAAGCTTTAATCATGCCTATGCAACGCAAGACCGGTGTCTTTTACTAGTACCAGCTCAAAACCGGGAGAGAAAATAGGAGTACATTGGAAAGTTTAAATGTGGAAAAGTGTGAACCGTAAAAATCATGTCTATTATTTGTCTTTCTGTCAAATGCGAGTCCATTACATAACATTTGGAATTTCGAATCAAAGGGGTCGCTGTGGGATGTGGGTGGCAAGCCTTCGTGGCCTACGTCAACGTGGGATGTTACTACTTGGTTGGAATTCCCATTGGTTGCGTCCTCGGATTTAAGTTTGACCTTGGCGCTAAGGTAAAATCCACTCACCATTAGACATCATCTTATGTATGCTTGATGTGCTTCATTTAAGCGGTTGAAGAACTGGCGAGATCGAACAGCCCGATCATTGTGATATGAGAAGATGTCTGATTTTGATTGCAGGGAATATGGTCGGGGATGCTAGGTGGAACAGTCATGCAGACTCTGATTTTAATTTGGGTCACATACCGCACAGACTGGAGCAAAGAGGTAAACTCTTAATGCAAATTTACTCTGTTTTTCATCAAATCAGCCTTCAGTGATTGTATAGCCTTTAGAATTGTCACTTTGAGTGACATTACCGTGACGCCATTTGAACTGTTAGTCTACCAACAAAAGATAACCAGAACGTCTGAATCGCTGCTCACATGGGAAGCCATGCTGCGCAATCTTTTGCCTGCAGGCTTCACAATAGCGTCGGTTTTGCTTCATTGCAGTTCATCGTCCAAGTTGAGATCACTTTGCAAATCTAAATTAAAACGAATTACTCAGACAAAAATGTCGGCCAAAATTCATTATGGAGTACTAACATGAATAGCAGGCCATTTCACTTATTTGTGTCCTTCACTAGACTCTTGCTCCACTGGGCTTGAGCTCATCTGACTGTCATCCAATTGACTGTTCAGTGAGACAGCTACATAGTTAAAAAGACATGCCTCCATGCATAAATGTCTTGCCAGCCAGCAAGCGACTCAATAGAATACATCTAAATAGAGGGCTTCGCTTGTTTGTTTCATGTTTCAGGTGGAGAAAGCCAAAGCACGTTTGGACAAATGGGAAGACAACAAAAAGCCCCTCCTACAGAGATAATCCTTCAATTACGTCGACTCGGGTAGTGTCGCTCTGAAGGCAAAACCTGTTTATTTTGAGGGCAGCGAACTATTTTGTTCAGCCAATAACCCGCACGCACTGTTAGCCCAATGGCAACGAATGCATTAATGAATAAATGCCTGACAAACAATCACTGCGACGAAACGGTCATTGCCCACTATGTCATTGTCTTTCTTGAAACAGAAAATGCAGAGGTATTGGGATTCCACCAGAATGGAATTGCATATCCCAATTTGGTTTCTAAGTTGACAAACACATACCAGACTTGGCTGCAACTAATGATCAGTCATTTTCCATTGTTGATTGTTGCGACTAGCTGACATGCGATCTTTGTCTAAAGGCCGAGAATCACGTATGTTACAGGTGACAGAAAAATGAAGGCAAAATTCACATAAACTGTAATCTTCTAAGCCATAGAGGATCAGTTCTTAGCATACGTGCCAAAATATGGCATGCCTTTGTCAGCAGGTTGGTGCTATGGAGAGAAGAGAATTAGGACGTATCAACCTTAATCGAAGCCGCTAAACGGGTTCTAACCATGTCTTTGATGGATTAAACAACATTGTCATCAGATCATAGTCATTCAAAATCTGGTATTTCTACATCATTGTGTTCACTACTAGACGTGATCATGGGCCTAGGAATCAGATGGACCCGACAATATTCGGGTGAGATTCAGTAAGTTCTTTTTCCATCAGACCCGGCCCAAACACGAGAAAAATGTCAACAGGTGCAGACTTGAGTGATGTCTGCCATCTTCTAAATTTGTGAATGATATAAAGGATATAATTTTTTTTTTTTTGGTAAAGATATAAAGGATATAATCTTGAGTGGACCAAGCAAAAAATAGAAAATGAGTGAGTTGGGCTATTGGGCCTAGACTAATATACAAATCACCAGCAAAAGCATTCCCTTAAATACAGTGCATGAGAGACGGGATCATGTTGCAGAACATGCATAAGTCAGTACACCTCATGTTATGTTGGATTATATTACCTTAACTCAATTAATGCGATGAAGAATCCTATGCTAAACGTTAGTGCCTCAGTAACATATCTATCTTTTTATCAGAGAAAGAAGCCATTAAACAGGGAACAATGATGATGAACCATACTTTATAATTTAGGTCAAGAAATACCGAATATTCAAAAGTTCCACGCTCTAGCTGCGCTGACCATCAATTATTATCTTTTCTCGAATTAATCTATCTATATTTTCGAAGCGAATAAAGTAATTTCCGGAGGAACAAAAAGTACAGATAAAGAAGGTACGGATGGTGGGAAATTTACGGCCCAGAGTGCAAATTTCCCGGAGATTCGGACAGTACATTCATGTAAACTTTGACCTTTTTCTAGGGTTTAGACTGGTGAAAATGATTAGACCCGACAGAAAGAGAGTGAAAGTGACATTGGAATGCATGGTTTTTTACAGACTCGCAATGTCGTCGAGGACAAAGAGGTATGACGAAAGAACCCATGTCTTGCTTGCCCTCCTTCAATGCTATGTCTATACAATGAATACAGTTTTTATTTTTTTACACGATACTGCATCTCCATGTTCGATTGATGTGATACCACAGTACGTTAAAGACATGAAGATGTTAAATTCATGATAAGAGAACTTAGTCTCTTTTTTTTCTTGGCTCTATTCGGTAAGATTGAGCTCAACAAGCCCCAAAAACCCTCCCAAACACCAAGCCATCAGACCAAACGCATCGGGGCGGGGCACGTAGTTAATCTCTTCGAGATTTAGCAACCGAGGGCTCATTGCATATCTCAGTGTTGACATGTTTTATTATAGTTAATATATCTTTGGAATAATTCACGAATCCTGTATTTTTTTTTCGTGTTATAAATCGCCGCTCATTTTTCTTGTCTAACTTTATGTTTTTTTGCAACTTGTCTTGCTGCTCATGGCCAATGCTTCTTTATTAGGGTAAGCTTAGATGGAAAATTGCTTGTTAAGACCACCCGCCTGGGTGGCGCTGCTGGAGCGCGCACTCTTCCTCTCGCAAAAGGTTAAGTGTTCGAATCCCGGGCGCCGCAGGGTGACTTAACCGGTGGCACGTGTGTGGTGGCTAGCACGTGTCACCCCCAGGGTTTACTCCCCGGCTGTCGGCCGTGCGGGAGTTCCCTGGGTTATCAAAAAAAAAAAAAAATTGCTTGTTAAGTCTGAACTGAAACATATCATTTGACTGATAATTAATCATTTTGCGATCTTCAAATGACATTAATGACTGTAATATTTCTCACAAACAGTAAATCCCAAATACAGAAGGGAAGATATGAAAGTTAGAAGTGAGTTAGAAAACTTGATTCACATGAGTAAATGTGGAATGCTCGGCTTGGTGCTCTCTCCAAGTCTGAACAAGCGCATGCAGCTTCCCTTTATCTGCTTCATGATCTTCTGCTTGTGAGCACCAACCCTGGACACGGAGAGTGCCCACAGCACGCCCATCCTCATCTTCTTCAACCTCTTGCCGACCCTCATCTTGAGCCTGCAGAACCTGATCCGCAAGAACGATGGCCTCCTAGTTTGAGACTCGCGGTCCGCTCTCTCCAACGCTTTGTAGATCAAGAACCGAGCCCGCCTGTGGTTCACCTCCTCCGGGTCTTCCTTCTCCATCTTCAAATAAGCGTACGGCCCTCCCAAGATCGACATCTCGATATCTCTCTCCTGAGAAAACTCGTTGTCTTTCGGATGGAGAACGCGTGGATGGAAGGAGTGAGGCGAATGTTGGTGTGTGAGATTGAAATGGTTTGAAGTTTGGAGCATGAATTTATAGAGGGTGTGTGAGATTAAAAGGGTTGATGAGGAAGATGATGATATGGAGGCAGTGTCATGTGCCGTACTGTTCAGTAAACTAAAAGAACATGAAATAAAGGGAAGAAAATAACACTAAGATGGCCTGACAAATGACATCATGTGGAAGATTTGATGTTTTTATTTATGTGAGGATGCCAGTTGCGAATATGGTTTTCGATTTAAATTCTATAAAGACCCCTCATTAATCTTGGATTATACTAGGGATCATCCAGCTAAAGGATAAAGAACATGCCATGTTCTGGCCAGATTTACTTACATGGACAGAACTAATAACCACAGTATAGAACCTGGCAAGATACGTACTCTTTTCTTTTGGATAAGTGTTAGTACGCGGCGATTTTTTACATTGACTGCAAGAAATGGAAAAGTACACCACCAATATTGTCGAGGACCAAGCACGTAAAGTTGATTGAGGGAGTAAATTCATTGACCAACCAGATGCGGGTCATACAATCCACTCGCGGAGTGATTTGAACCTGTCAAGATCGAGACAAGACATCGAGCGCAACCAAACTGAGTGAATTAATGGGATGGACCGATCCATAATTTTACCTCGCGATCAAATTGAAATTTGCAAAAATTGTCGAATCATTTTATTTCGAAACAGTTAAAAGATCTGAATTGAATCGTCATTAATGATTTATCATCCAACCCCTTTGGGTTGATGGGTCGATGAATCTGAGGATGAACCGTGAGAACGGTACATGCAAAAGTACAACCGTACCTGTCTGTGTTCAATTTTAAAACCAAACAAATGAAGAAATCAGCACTTAAGGAGACAGAGCCACATTGAAGATTGCAGATCTCCCATCTCCAGCTGTGTGTTATCAGGGAGATCCATCAAGGGAAATTCGTACCTAAGTCGGCACCTTTTAATTTAATTAATTTATTTATTTATCATACCCTATGTTCTTTTTTTTATTTTATTATTTTTCTTATTTTATTTTCCAGCTAGTGGGGGCTTGATAATTGATTTGGGAAGAGCGCCATTAGTCAAAAGGGGCATCAAACATGGGGGCCTGTCTTGTGTACAGAGCGGACCGTGGTTTCCCTCCTCCGGCGTGAAGAAATCCAAGCTTTGAATTCAACATGTCCACAAAATTAATTATATAAAAAAAATTGGGGGGGGCCCTTCCAAAAAAGTGAAATGACAAGGACCAAAAAGCAAAAGAAACCATTAAAGCTTTATTGACCAAGAATATTTTTGAGTTAGCTGAAATGAGTGCGATGGCCGCCGGCTCTTTTGAATGTCCTCGTATGAATGAATTTGATACATGAATATATAGAAAGGGAAAAAAAATAATAACACAAATGGTTCCTAACTTTGGCCTAATGTGCAATGCGATTTTTAAATTTTAGCCTAATATGTAATGTGGTCTCTGAACTTTTAATTTGTTTAATGTGAACATGTCCAACTTAATTCTCGAACTATATGAAAATGTTTAATGTTATCCTTCAATTAATTCATGTTCAGGGATAATATCGAATATTTTTATACAGTCTAGCAACCAAATTGAATATGTTCAGAAAGTTCAAGAATTACATTGAATAAATTAAAAGTTCATAGACTACATTGCACATTACGCTAAAGTTTAAAGACAACATTATACAAATTAAAAGTTCAAGGACCACATTATATATTGGGTCAAGGTTCAAAAACCGTTTGTGCCATTTTCCAATATAAATATTAAAAAAAAAGATCATAAAATATTATTAGTAATTAAAGTTTGATACCTCCGAACGATTACCTAACAAATCTCCTTTTTATGGAGCGCATATCATCACATTTGGAATTCATGCCCAAATCCTCCCTGCAATTTCAATTTCGAACAGCGCAGAAAGAAAACTGGATCTATATTAAGGCAGAATTTTGGGCCCGCGGCCAGCTATAACCTGTACAGACACCAGTGTCATGGCATGCTCTTGGCAATTTGAAAAATTGAGACACGATGTTATGGAAGTTCTTGAAAACCATCTTGCCCCCCAAAAATATTAAGTTCAAGAAAGGTGGCAGATTAGGGCGGCGTTTTATTTTTATTTTTTTAATCATTTCATTAAACAAAAGAATAATAAAAAAAATTTTGATTTTAAGTATCAGGCGCTTGGCAGTTGGCAGCTCCATTAGAATGTGTCCTAACATGGAACAACTCAATGTGCAATTTTTGCCTGTCAAACATGAAATCCCAACGTGACATTTGGCCTAAGTATAAGACCAACCCACCTTGCAAAATCCTTAACAATACACATCACAAAGCCCTTTTATCAACCTCAGAAAAGGAAAAAAAAAAGAGCAAAAAGAGAAGGCAGACAAGACGGGAGAGGTCTGTTCAATCCTTCTCATTACACCTGTTAAAATGGTCATAAACTCATTTCTAAACCCATATATTAGTAAATAAGTCATAAATAGATTAGTTATATTTATTAAATGAATCATAAATGGGTATAAGCATAATATGAGTGTTAAATGGATCGTCATTGGGTTTATAACTTATTTAAACTCAACTCATCTTATTTGCCCTCATTCAATCTTGCACTTACTCACTCTAAACTCTTATCTCAGTTTAGATATGAATTTTCTTAAATTTAATTAAATATGAAAATATTTTAGCAATACAAATCGATTCGGGTATAGATTGGATCAAGTATAGATCATTAGATTTGCACTACATGAAAATGAGTTAAATGAATTTATCTGGATCCAACCGTTTTCGACCCGACCCAAACCCAATCCAACCCACCCGTTTGACATGTCTACTTCTCATATATATCTCAGCTTTTGCACAACCATAGCAATTGTCTGTCCTGCTCAACAGATCTTTGGAACAAAGGAGGAGGACAAAGAAATGAAATTATTTTACTTAGGTCATATTGTCATTAAGTCTCTAACCAAGCAAAGAGGGAATGCTCAGTCCAAGACGCAACCTCCCACGATCTCCCCAACCAACCACATCAACCCAAAATCGAGAGGGCTGACGGCAGTCATAATGCTGCTCAACATCGCAGGAAGAAACTCGCCAAGGCCGCAGCGTTACTCCAGGGACAAAACCAACACCGACAGAAGCCTATCGACTGGGTTCAAGGTTTCCCAATATCTACACGTACATCACTGAACATTCACTCTTCCTTCAGGCACCACTAAGTCTGAAGATCCTTCTCCTCCGAAATCAGCATGAAATCCGAAGAGTCAGTATGAAATCAACAGTTAGCCAACATCACTGATAACGCACTGCCCGAACAAATGTCTAGCGTAGTTTCAACCACTAAACTTAATGCTAGTCTAAAAGGCAAATAGGTTCGGCAGATCACTTCATGGACGAGATGCCACACAGACAAGCACATTCATTTAAGAGATTCATACTCTCGACAGAAGATTAACATGCCACTCTATTTAATCTAGTCAGCTACAATAACGTCACATCTAACACGATATTATGGAAATACCCGAGGGGGAAAAACGCATCAAGAACACAAAAAGAAAGCAGTACAACATATGAGATATTCGGACAAAAGATTCCAAGGTTTATGTTGGTGCGCAAACTCTAAGACGACAAACTAAAAAAGGCTCGCAATAGGCAAGAAAGAGAGAAGGTAGAGGAGCGCCAGCTTCCATTTACGGGCTAAGCACAATGACAGAATACCCCAAGATTCGCCAAATTCTCAACTATAACCTAATTGTTGTTGCTGTTACTGCTGCTGCTGCTGCTGGGGCTGCTGATAATTTGCATATCCAGCGTAACCGCCATAGTACATGTTAGCATCTTGCGAAGCTGCACCATATCCATAGTTTTCGTAACCAGCGGCGTATCCATAATACCCTCCATACTGGTTCGGATCTGACTGGGGCTAAAAAAGGCACACACAGATCACATGTTAAGAGGAGTGCTGCACAGAATTATCGATACAGGGGGAAAAAATGACCGACACATTATCAAATCATCCGAATGAATAAACAAACCTGTTTGTTTGCAGGACTCCGTCCCCATGAAAGCCGAATGCTTTGTCCTCCCAGCTGGGTTCCATTCAACATTCGCAAAGCTTCCTCCGCACAGCTTCTGGTGAATTAAACAATGAGTAAGAGAACTATAATTTCTGTTAAGAGATGCCATCTCACAGATTAACAAACTTGGGTTACCTATCGCCAAACTGAACAAATCCGCACCGCTTCCCAGGTGGTATTTTCACCTGGACAATTTCACCATACTGTCCAAAAACTTGTCTCAAGTGATCATCGGTCACATTGGGATCTAGACCACCAACAAATACCTGAAATGAAAAATCTTAGTGAGGCCCATTATAACAAGCTGGCTTCTTAATACTGGAAGATGAGGAAGAAAAATTACAGTTTTATTATTGGGATCAGTCTCATTTGGAGTAACTTGAGTGTTCTGGTAAGATGCTGCAAATAAGTAAAACAAGCTCATAAATGAAACAATGAAGAGAATTTGTATCGCCATTTCAAGTGAGGCATCTCTTTTGAGCAAGTCATATCTGAGTGTCTCCAGAGGCAGGTTTGATCTATCGCTTATGAAACTAGCAAATACCAGATGTCAGTTGTCTGTCTTGCCCCAAAAATGCCAAATCAACAAACAGCAACACACTCAGATGCTAAAGAAAGACCCAAATAATAAGCCAAACAGTTGTCCAAATAATAATGCTAGTAATGATGATGATTATGATGGCTATAATGCCGCCAATGTCACTACTAAAAAATCCGATGCCTAAATACACCATGCAACGCCGGAAACAACTGAGCAAAGGATAGACTGAAATAGCATTAAGAGTTTTCCTATTCATATGCATCAAAATAGAAAGAAAACCAAGGAAGCACACTAGATAATCAATTTCTAAAACCTACACATAACTTGCTTAAACCAAAACTTCAACTGGTGAGGAAATAAAAAAGAACAGAAGTTTCCAAGCAGAAACTAGATTATTTAGCCTATAAATCAGTTTCATTTGCAACGTCACTTTCATAACCTATAAATGGAACTCTGTATATCCATGCAGGGTCTATTTGGCCTAAACACCTAGTGCAACACTATGACTACCTTTTCTGTGAGATCATAACAAATCCTTCAATTCGAAAATGTTCATTTAGTCAAAGCACATAAATAATACTCTAATCACCGACTCACTAACACCAATAATGAACTTGTTTTCCAACAACTCCCCATTTCCTAGACCAGAGCAATCGATACTATACAGTAGTTGACGCGGACAGGAAGAACATATTCATATTCAACCAAAAACATAAGCTCCCACCCAGAGTACAGGCCAGAATAACTAATCTTCAGGCCCGATAGTAAAGGCATTTCCAATGTAATCTGTAGTAAATAGGGAACCCCGGCAACGATATCAACAAAAGGAAACTTATGGTTGAAGCGGGCCATGTTTATATGAGTAGTCTTAATTCATCGAGAATTGGAAGACTATTACCATTAAGGAAATGAAAGTTGAGCAAAAGAGTAGGCAAAAATAGATGCCAGGAGAATGACTTGATCAGCAACAGCTAGCCTGTTAGAGAGAATTCTGAGCACCTGAGCTCCAGGGAAACTTTACAATTTTAAAAAGATGATGACCCCAAATTAGAATTCGGCAGAAAGAGAGACACAATAGGACAACTCTAGGCCAGTAATAAGGAATTTAACAATGAACTCGAAAGAAATCTCGGAAAGGAAATATGGACAAAGAAAATTGACGAGCACTGAAACAAAATGCAACTAAACCGGTGGCTCCGTAATTAACCAGTACAATATCGGAATGTAATCTCACTGGCTGCTAGAAGGATTAAACTGAGAATAAACTGAAACAGTAGCATCAAAATGCTACATGAAACTCAAATAAACAACATTACGTAAACAGGAACACTGACCTAAGCGAGGCCACGGACTAAAAGGACAACCATTTCATCTGAAATCAGTTCCAGGCCCCTATATGATAGAGCCTCTCGACAGCCTGCTTTGAGACAATAGGAGTTCTATAAGTTTTGGAAGCTTAAACTGACAATACTTATTGAGCCCAAATACTTGAAAGTAACTTTGTAACTGCTGCTCATCTTCAACAACAATACTTGAAGACAACAATACTGAGACGGAGAAAGTAGATAACAGTACGCTAGGCATATCGTGGATCAGAGATCAAAAAGGCAAAATACTAAGAAAGTTGGGGATCTTCTATAAAACAAACAATAGAGAGATTGATATCACAACTAAGCACAACAGCAGTTTCACATCAAGATAGAATATAATCCCACGTAGTGACTACCTAGCAAGTAACAACATCCAAGATCAATTGCGGTAACATACCTTTTTGATACTGTTGCCCAGTAGCAATCTTCTTGTTTGTTGCAAGTCCAATTCGCATAGGTCTTGTCGAAAGGAAGACTCCATTCATCTCACTCATAGCACGTATCTGCTCACTTTCATCTCCAAATTTAACAAACCCATAACCCTTTGTACGGCTCGTAAGCCTGTCCATTACTACTTTTGCACTCCTAACAGAAGGATAGCGTCCCCTGAACATCTCTTGCAACATGTAGTCCGTAACATCTGAAGCCAAGTCCCCGACGAAAATTGTATATTCAGGAGTATCATCCGCACGCTTTTCACCAGCACTAGCCCAGTTTAGTCTAAAGCTCTGCCCACCATTGGGCATGATGGCACCATTGTACGTCTGTAGTACTCTTTCAGCCGCTGCCCGAGTGTAAAACTCAATGAAACCATAACCTTCTGGTTGCATTGTTTGCTTGTTCCTGATAACCTTTACGTTGGCCACCTACATAAGAAACAGCTTCAACAAATGAGACGTTTGATGTTCAAAACTTACACGTAGCAATGTTCTCGTGCAAGCATTCTCCACCAATATTGGAGTGAATCTAAGTCTAAGGTGAATGTTAGAATGTGAGATAAGCACCAGACTAAAAGATCTCTTATCAACGGAAGATAGCACAGTAGCAACCATTTTTCTCAGCTAGTCTGCTCTGTTCATTTACTCCCCATGTGAAAGTTCTTGTCTCCACCCCCACCATTAGTCATTGCAGACTAGTACATTAGTGATCCAGCTAATAGAAACTGTTGACATTCCAACAAAAAAAAAAGGAAAAGGCAAAATCTTGCTACAATATGTTTGCCATTGCCATCTGCAACAAACAAGAGCACTCAATGAACTGACCAAAACAACGTCCTCTCCACCTAAATCTCCTCCCAGCTATTTCGGCCAACCCATCCGATAAATCTGCAAATTACAGTATGCTGTCCACACCTCGATCAAACCGCACACTAATTAGAAACGCGAGCATTCATATTAAAGTCTAAAGCAGAGATTTTTTTCCATCCAATCTCCATTGGTAGGATCCAAATCTATCCAACTTAACCTATTACAAGCAATCCTTGAAAGTCCCATCTGCTAACTTTATTCTACCGTCCCAAATCAAATGAATTTTATGCCAAACTGCACACAAAAAAAAAAAAAACAAATTACTCCTTACACTATGATTCTGCTTATCCAAAGGAATCGAAATTAAGACGGCCACCCATATATCAGGAGATTAAACGAAAACATATCGAATGAAAAGCTCGCAATCAGACATCCCATCCCAATCTCCATTAAAACCGCACGGTCATCTCCCCCTAAGCAGCAACGGCGACGCCCGACGAACAGATCGAGACGCGCGACGAAAGACACAGAACCAACAAGGGAAAGACGAGAAAGATTCAAGCTTTAGACCTCTCCGGTGGCGACGAAGCAACTGGCGAGATAGCTCTCGTCCATCCAGTACTGCAAGTCCCCGATCCAGAGGGTGCGGACCTCGTCGGCGCCGGCGGGGGGAGTGCCCTGCTGGGGCATCGCGGGCTGGGGCTGGGCGGCCCACATCTGCGGCGGGGGAGGGGCCTGGGGCATCATCATGTAGGGCGGCGGCGGCTGCTGCGGCGGCTGCTGCTGCTGCTGCTGCTGGTATTGGTACTGCTGCTGCTGATCGAGTGGGGGAGGGACCATGCCGGTTGCAGAGGCCTGCATCATCTTTGCAGAGATAGAGATAGAGAGAGAGAGAAACCCTAGAAAGGTGGTGGCGGCAAGGAGAGGTGGGAAATGAGAGGGGGGAAGAAGAAGAAGAGATGAGGCAAAGGAGAGATTTTTATCGTATGGGATGGAGAGAGAGAGAGAGAGAGAGAAAAGGGTGGGCACGTCAATATGTTAGGCGTGGCAAGGCTGAAAGGCCTTTTGCCTTTTCTAGGGGGCCGCGGGCCTGTTTGGTTCGGCTTTGGGGGAATGCATTTGGGAAAATGCAAATACCTTTGGGTGAAAGCCCATTGAGAAAAGGCTAATGGTGTTTGGTAAAAATATTTTGTAAAGCTACTTTGGCCAAAATATAGTGTTTGGTAAATTTTTTTTTGCAAATGGACTTTGAGAATTATTTTATTTTATTTATTAAAAAAAAAACAAAACTTACACATCGCCGGAGCCGGTCGCCGGCGAGCCAGATCCGCGGCCGTCGGCGAGCCAGATCCGCGGCCGCCGGCGGTCGCCCGAGGCCAGGCGACCCTCGACGGGGGTCGCACGACCAAGGCGGCGGTCGCCCGAGCCCAGGCGACCCTCGGCGGGGTCGCACGGCCGCCTGGGTCGCGCGACCCAGGCGACGGCCGCCTGGGTCGCGCGACCCCAGGCGACGGCCGCCTGGGTTCGCGCGACCCAGGCGACGGCCGCCTGGGTCGCGCGACCCAGGCGACGGCCGCCTGGGTCGCGCGACCCCAGGCGACGGCCGCCTGGGTCGCGCGACCCCAGGCGACGGCCGCCTGGGTCGCGCGACCCCAGGCGACGGCCGCCTGGGTCGCGCGACCCAGGCGACGGCCGCCTGGGTCGCGCGACCCCAGGCGACGGCCGCCTGGGTCGCGCGACCCCAGGCGACGGCCGCCTGGGTTCGCGCGACCCAGGCGACGGCCGCCTGGGGTCGCGCGACCCAGGCGACGGCCGCCTGGGGTCGCGCGACCCAGGCGGCCGTCGCCTGGGTTCGCGCGAACCAGGCGGCCGTCGCCTGGGTCGCGCGACCCAGGCGGCCGTCGCCTGGGTTCGCGCGAACCAGGCGGCCGTCGCCTGGGTCGCGCGACCCAGGCGGCCGTCGCCGGGGTCGCGCGACCCCAGGCGGCCGTCGCCGGGGTCGCGCGGCCTCGGGCGACCGGCGGCGGCGGCGGATTTGGCTCGCCGACGGTCGCTCGACCCCAGGCAAGCTCGCCGGATCTCTGCCTCACCAACCACCCTCGCCGACCGCCGTGCATGCCCGAAGAAGAAGATGAGCAGTGCCAATATTAAAAAAAAAAAAAAAAAAAAGAGGAACAGTAGCATTCCGAGAATGCTGAAAGCTCAAGGCACCCTAGGGGGTGCCTTGAGCTTTCAGCCTTCTCAAGGCCAACATTTGGCCAAACACCTTCCAAAATAACTTACCAAACATAAAATATTTTCCCCAAAGGGCTTTGGAGGCTGAAAGCCCCTTGGCAAAGCCCAACCAAACACCCCCCGCGTCACGTGCGTGTGTCTAGGTGCGCCTCCTCGGTGGTTCCGCTGGACCTCCTGATCGATGGACCGACGGAGGCCGAGTTTGAAATGAATTGCCGGAGAATCGTCTTGGTGCACCCCAATGTATCGATTGTTTTGGGATGCATCACACAATGGTAATGGTAACGTGGGTTAAATCAAGATTTACTTTTCTTTTCTGGTCTAACCTTTTTGTTCAAATAAATTCTTCCATCGAAACACGAGAAACACGTGAAAAGAGTAGCGTAATGATAAAAGTAACTTCTTTTTCTTGCTTTATCGTGCTATTGTTGCGGTAATCTCATTGATGCGCAACGTTAATCAGGTGGACCCATCTTGTCAGAAAAGTATGCGGACATTGCAAATCAAATCCGTGACAAAATTAAAATGAAAGTAAAAAAGAGAGAACAATTGAAAAGAGAGAAGCTCATGAAGATGTGGGATTTAAGTCTTGATGAAAATTGTAGCGAGTCCTCAATAACTTTCCTGTCATTGTACAGAAAGTTTAGTATTTTGCACACTTTCTAGTTACGACAAGTTACATAATCCACTCAGGACGAGGGCAAATTATATTTTACTCCAAATTTCGTATCATGACGATTTGTCATTTAGTATATCAGTTTTTGTAACGCTCATTTAACATTTCGGAATCTAATTCGATATCATCCACTAACGTTGACTTCAATCGAACTCAAGTCTAATATTAAGCCACGCGACAAGATATCATTTCCAAGTTTAATTAGATATCATTTTGAATTTGCGTTCTTGAAACTTCTAAGTCTGCATCTTTCAATTTGAAAGTTCAAGCTGATGATGGGCCGTCCTCTTAATATGGGAATCACCCTCCAATTCTATGAACTAGGAGGAAGAAAGTGAACTATATATATATATATTGTTTTGGTAGAAAAAAAGTGAACTATTTCATCGGCCGACAAATGAGCCAATGAACAGCTGACCCATCAAACTTCGGAGGCTGTCACCCTGGGCCTATAAATTGCAACGACACGATGAGCCTCTCCCCTTCATCTCTGTGGTCAATCTCTACCCACCAATATACCACAAGCTCCCTCTCCCGAACCCATGGAGATCCCAACACATGCACCACCTTCATGGAGTCACCTCTTCACATCTCCCCTACTTTCCCCCTATCACTTCATCCCAGAAAACTATGTCCATTGGGCACAGACCCCGGAGTGCCACATCTTCTCTGCTGATCTTCCAGGTACGCAGTCATCATCCCAAGAAATATCCACCGAATCTCTCACCTTTCACAATCTTCCTTCTTACCCAATTCATTTCACACCTGGTTTTGTGCTGTTGACTGATACAGACGCGACCTTTTTCCCTTTCTGTTTTTCTTGAATGGGTGTGTGGCAGGTGTGAGGAAAGAGGAGATAAGAGTGGAAGTTGAGGACTCGAGGTACCTGATGATAAGAACAGAAGCTGTGGAGGAGTCAAGAGAGCCTGCCAGGAGTTTCGTGAGGAAGTTCAGGCTCCCTAACATGGTGGATGTGAACGGGATTTCTGCTGGGTACGAGGATGGGGTCTTGACTGTCAAGGTGCCAAGGTCTCTTGCCAGGAGGGGTTTCCTTATTGACCCAGCTGATGTGCCCGAGAGACTTGAGGTTCTTGCTAGGGCAGCTTGAAATTTATCCAAAAAAGGTTGTCTCTAGCGAATGATGTTGTGTTGGGTTTCTTGGGTCGATGGATTTGATTCTTAGGACATTTTTCTGGGATTGCTGTGTTGTACAAAATTTGATTGGCATGAAATGGAAAACTTGAACTCTGTTCTTCTTAATCATTGTTCTGGTGCTAAATTTGCTATAAATCATTGTTGGTCCTGTTGGTGTTTTCAACATTATCCTTTCTGAATCTGAATGAATTGTCCTGAATCTTGATTCTAATTCCTGAACCAAGTAAAGATTCCAATCTCACAAGCTTTTGATGTGATCTCGTGTCTCTCCCTCCCAAAGTTCCAATAAGGTTTCTGTGGCAATGATGGCATACAGTTACTCAAAAAGCAGTCCAAAGGGCGGTAGGAAGATACTGTTTGAGGTTCGTGGAATCTGGATCTCTTGCTCTCTCGGATTTCAACGCCTCCGGAGGGAATCGCCGCCCCAAAATCTTGCGGCTGCGAATGCAAGTTGGAGCACGCTATGTATTGTTCACTGTTTGGCATTATCTTTTCATACTATAGTCGCTTCAGATGCAAGTTGTCCAATTTAATAACCCCACTGGAGTCTAGAGAGAGAGAGAGAGAGAGAGAGAGAGTTGTTAATTGGGCCAACACTGTATCCTTTTTTATGAAAAGATGGCCCAATAGGATATGGTACTATACTATGCAGCAACAACTAATTATGTTTAATAAAGAAAAGCTTGATATTGGTGGCAAGAAAAATCGGTGTATTATCTTACAATCTTTTTTATTAGCAACCATAATTAGCATCGACAACTTCTTGGGTGTTCTCCTAACAATCCCATACCCACAATCAAAATATTAGACTCGAGTCATAATTATTGACTGTTTTAAGCAAACCTCATCACCACTGTACCATCAAAATGCAAATTGAAATAAAATCGGAGCACTTGTTCCGTTTGGTACACTCGTTTTCTTTCATTGCCTAGTGAGTGCCCTTGTTAGAGCTTTGGAAACGTAAATTTCATGTCATGCCATTTTCAAGGAAGTGAATTGATACGCGACAAACAAAGCCGAAAGGCAACTGCAGATTGCAGTTGCGGTTCACGAGCAACAATCGGAACCACACCTATGCCTCCAACTTTGACTGAGATCGGCAAGCACAGCCATTCACACCAATGAATCCTGTCCCTTCCATTTAAATATACAAAAGAAGTAAAACCAATTAAAACCAAAAAGGGTATAAATTGCATCACGCATCACTTGTTAGTACCAATCAAGGCAATTGGTTGTATGAATGTGTCATGGAAGAATGTACGAGTCCATGCCTTCGAACGCCGACCTGGATCTAGCAAGTCATCAGCTTCAGAAGGTCGGCTGCCTCTTTCAACCTCCTTTCAGTGTTCTCTTTCGCAGCGACGACCCGTCCAAATCTATAAATGACAAAAGGGTTATGACCAGAAGTATAACCTCAAAGAGCAGTCAAAACCTCAAGGCGGAAATACCTTTTGTCTGTGTGGACTCTCCTTGTAAGTTCTTCAACCAAACCATTAAGCCTCTTGAGCAAAGAAGGTGACTTATGCAGAGCTTCCACACCCTTGACCCTAGTACACATCTTTTTCAGCAGCTCGGAAGCAATAAAGAATCCATCCTCCTTGTTCCTGAAAGATAATAGTCCAGCAGAAATTATCAATCATGTTTCATGTCTTCCTTATGTTCGGCAAGGAATACATTTTCATGTAGAGCTGTAGTGATTCTCGTGACCATACCTTAGCATCTCAAAGAAAATGGTTTCGATAGATCCATGACTGCCAATTAACACGTCAAGCAATTCTGTGTAGCGGGCAAGGTTCCTGAGTGTAGACAAAGCATGTTTTAGAACCTCCTGGTCAGGAATACTTCGGGTCATCAAGCGAATGAGTTTCAACAATTTGTCAATTGCTCCTGCCTCCACAAGTTTCTCACAACACTTCTGAGAATGTCGAGTTGCCATGTCTAGAAGAAAAGCATCACCAAACCACTCCAATCAGTTTTTACAACATGTTTAAATAGTTAGTCCAATATAGCTTAGGTAGTCTTTCAACACAAAAAGTTCAGAAAATTTCTCGAAATGTTACTTACCTAAAGTGGCACAAGTTTGCAGAATGCTGGTGACACTTCTTACATTCAGCAATTCAGAAAGTGCTGCTTTAAGTCTGTTTATGATCCGCATGTTGTCATCCACATTTTCAGCTGCCTTCTGCACTCTCTGGCGCAAGTCTGCAACCTGGGCCCTTGACTCTTTTCGTGTAAGGTGACCCTTCCAGTATGACTGTTGAATGACAATATCAAATAAGTCTGACATGATCATACAAAGTAACAAGAGCAATACATGATGTTGACGTTGAAACACAAATTAACCAAGGGCTGGTCATGGTAAAAATGAATCCCACAAATGATAGATGGGGTATTCCCAACTAGGGGTATCAACCACGATAAGGGAATAAAATTGGAGTTCTGGTCTACTCTTGAATAAATACAAAGTAGAGAGCAAAAAGTATAGAATGAGCAAAATGAAGATATTGGCCAACTTTAGGAGAGTTGGGCCCATGAATGCGGGAATGAAGAGTTTACCTGGATTAGAACAACAAGATCCCTCTCTCTTGCAGCTTTCCGCTTTGCAATCCACGCCCGAGCATAGGACTGAATGACAGTCGCTGATTTACTTCTCAATCTTTGCAAGAGAACACTTCTCCACCATCTTTGCAGTCTTATAATAGAGGAAAGTGGAATCTTGATTTTGGAATTCTGAGAATAGCCACTTGTGGTCTCTAAAGTGGAGCTAAAGTTGACAGTCCTAGAGTTTAAAGGCCCTGAAGTACCCGACATGTACCAATTATTGTCACTATATAACAGAGAAAGAACATGTTGCACGGTAAAGAGGTTATAGATATACACGAGAGAGATTTACTAGTACCTATGAACCTCTTCCATGTCATTTGTCCCCTTACAAAGCTTTGAATATCTGTAGCAGCATATCTGCAGTTACAAAGACCCTTCCAGCATATAAGACGGCGTGCAGAACTCTGGATTATAATAGCAGCCTCTCTCCGAGCTAAAAAGTCTCTTCTTATCAACCAACCACGGCACCGGCTCTGGATTTGTTTAGAGCAAAGCAATTAGCCACAAATGTAACACCTCTATATTATTAAATTGCAATAGTTAATGGATGTGCAAAATAAACATTGTTGCATTATTATAAAATTGAGTGGCTTACTTATTCCATAAAAATGGAAAAGCGCATATTTTGCCGAAAACAAGTGCACAATCCAACAGATACTATACCTGGATTTGAACAATAAGCTGGTGACATCTAGAGTACCATCTTTGGCAAATCCATCTACGAGCATAACATTGGATTACGATGGCTGACTTAATTGAGACTTCCGCACGTTGTTTCAACCTCCAGCATCTAAGGCGTTGAAAATTACGTTCGATTGTAAGTGCTGCTTGTTTCTGATTCAAGTACTCCCTTCTTAAGAACCAACCACGAACATGAGACTGGATCTTTATAGCAGCGCAGTGCTTGTTATTGAGAGAATTCCGGAGACAAACATTCCGCCAAGCAAGCTGAATTTGAGTTGCAGCATTTGTTCGAATAATTGTTGAACTCATTTCTGTGCATGTTTCAAAAACCATTTCAATGTAGTGACCTATTTAAGAGTTCTTAAATACAGCAATTGACCTCAAAGTGCACCCTGGTATGCAATCACTAACAAAAGAAGTATTGCTTAGGTTAGTGATGATGTGCCACATAAATTGCAATACCTTCACGCTGAGAGATCCATTTCCTTGCTGCTCTCTGGATAAGCAATACCGACCTTCTCATCTTGACTAAGTTATGCCTGGTAAAAAGAAGTAACAAGTATCTCCCATATGTTTCTGAACTCTTCCCTCTACCTGCACAAGAATCTGACAAATCATGAAAATAAAAGAATAAAATTAAGTGACACTAGATTATTATCCAAGAAGATCATTTACCGCATAGAAATTCATCCACCTCAATGACAAAACTTCTGGCAAGCAGAATTTTCTGCCTGACAACTAACCAAGCCCGAGTAGCACTCTGCAGCAAAGAAACTGCATCCATAATCTTCAAAAACTTGCGACGTTCTATCATTCCTCTGTAGTGGGACTGGATAAGACAGGCGGCATCATCTGAAAGCATTCGACAATTACTAGAGATTCTATAGTTGCACTACATAATCTTGACAATCGATCCAATGTAAAAAAAAATTTAATGAAACAAAAAGAATCGGATTCTGCAAACCACTTGGGAAGTGAATGCCTACAAGTAATATATCCTTGAGAAGTAACTCTATATAACTCATAGTGGTTTGGCAGTTGACTACCTCTTTTACGTTCATTTTCTGATTTGCTGATTGGGAAGACATCAAGAGCAGAATTTTGTGGATTTGAAATGCTTTTGAAGTCCTTCTCAGCCATACTTTGCCACCAAGCCTGGATGGCCTTGAACCTCTTTGCTGCTTCTAATGCTGAAAAAAAAAAACAGAGAGACATGACTACTTCAAATTTCAAGCCAGTGCATAAAATGTTAAGTAGGAGCAGCCAAGAAGTCTCAAAAAACATAAAAGTAAGGATTAACGGAAAATTCTCTTGCCCAGTGTAGTTTGCCTCGAAGACTGGTTCAACGTAAAAGTGACAGATTTCAATACAGTTTTCTTATTTCAGACGCTCCACTAATCAATAAAATCTTTAAATCATCCCGTAGTCCACAAATACAAAAGTTCATAACATCACATATTTATCAATCTCTGTCTTCATGATTTTTCCATGCAAGAATAAACTCTCCACTTCCAAATTTTCGTTTAAAAGCTATATCTCAAGGTGGTGTCCTTAAATGTGGTCCAATCTGCAACTTTACAGCTGAAGATGTTTGACAAAGGGAAGACAACTTTTTCGAAACTTTATTCTTCTGACATAGTTTGATATTGCACTTTTCGCATGTAGGAAGGTTGACGTATCTAGTGGAAGCGAAAAAACTAATCTGAGATTGGGCAGAATTACAAAAGAAATAGGACTCCAGAGAGCGGAAAGATGGATGGCTTGGATGAGATCAGATCAGAAAAATACAAGGCTCTGATGGCACACTGCACCTACAGTACAAACTACAAACTATATTTTAGTTGTTATAATTTAATAGAAATCTGACAGCTAGCCAGCAGTTCTACCTAAGTTCTCCGTATTAGCTATCAGTATGCTAGCATACACACCTTCATTGCTCAGCCCATCTGCATCTTCCTTTGCTAAATTAGAATTGACAAAACACCGTTGATGGCTTGAGTGTCTTCTCTCCACATGACATGTGCAACTTAAGAGCTTATGAAAATTCAAATGATCCTGCTCGAGAGAAAACTCAGCTGTAACTTCTAGAGTATAGTTTTTAAACAAAAGGAGAAGAGGCATAACGTATCCTCAGGGATAGCAGTTAAACCATTACCATATTCTTCTTCATAACCAAATGACACGCAAGGAACACCAACAAAATAATGACACTGCGACTATTACACGCGCCATGATGCTCTAGTACATCACTTATCTGCAGAATCTGCATTAGCAAAATTAAAAGACGACTAATTAAAGTAATGGACTGCAACACAAGAAAGTCCGCATACTGTAGCAAGATATCAGAAAATGCATAAAAAGGAGGAGCCTGAAATTGGACCATTTGTGATGGTAGAGCTGACACGTATTTATATAGATTTAATAATGCAGCTGTTTGCAAAAAGTTTCTAGAACAGACATGCTGAGCATACCATTCTAACTGAGAAGCAAATATCATCTCAAACTACATGCAACCATGCATATCATTTTCAAATCTATCAATCTTGTCTGATCCCGGACACTAATGGTAATCCATTGACGACAAAATACATTTAAGGTCAAACTCTCTTTAACAAAAAACTTGCATGCAACTTGATTAAAATTGTTACCACTGGAGGAGATACATTAAATTCATAACTCAAAAGGGATGAACAAATCACAGACTGCAGTCCTATCCTGCAGTGGAGGTACTTAATTATACATTATAATGCTTGGTAAGTGCCAAAAATGGAATGCCAGGCATTATCATAACTTCAATGGAGAGAGGCTCACGAAGAATGTGCACTTATTTACGTCCATAACTTCAATGGAATTTCTGAATCATGGATCTTAACAAGAAGCAAGGATGAGAGATGCCGCGTAGATGTCTGAACTACTTTTCTAACTATCAGAAGAAACATATGAAGTATGAGGTATCATGTTGGAGAAATCTTCTAAAAGACATACCTCAGGAAAATCTCCAAGTAAACCTGTCAATTTCTGTGATAAAATGAAATTGTGCACTGCATCTGTATAATCAGCAGCAGCCATGATTGATTCTTCACCTCTTGCTCCATTGTTATCCTGAATAAACAACAGCCGTGTTATTCGTCTGAACAAATGACACTAGCGTTAATAAAAAAAATGCATGAAAATTTTCATGTCAACAACAGATAATTCCTGGAGACCTTTAAAGGACAAGAGCGATGAAGTTCCTTGCGAAAGTAATAGTCAAGCAAGCACCATATGGCTTTTCCGTCAATCAAGGAATCGAGATTGTCAATCTTGAGACCATAACTGTCACAAATTGCCTGCAAACATGCAATAACAACGGTCAATTGAACCAGATACGTGCTTAAAAAGCTGAAGAATGAAGGCAATACACCCCAGGAGGGCCAGGACCAATGTCTCTGATGGTCAATGCAGAAAGAAAGATACAAAGCTCAACACTTAACAGTCAAGGTATGGGATAAATAAAGAAGAAATCAAACCCTACCTTAGAATAAGATAAGTCTGATATAAATATCTTTAAACGAGAAGGAGAACAAAAATTCTATTGCCAGATGTTCCAAATGAAGGCAATATAATATAAAAGAGGTTTGACTATAATATCAGAGTCAAATAGAATCCCACTACAATATGTTTAACAGAGAAGTACCTGAATCCAGTTTAAGATGATGTCAAGCAAAGTGCAGTCATAGGTGATCATTTTGTCCTGCGATGTAATGGAAGGAAACTTTATTATCATTCTAAAACCAAAGAAGGTAGAGGAAGGGAGAATAAGCTTAATGTTCAAACCCACACATTTAAGCAACTGGACACAACTAGGGACTCGCATGCACATGCTCCATCATGCTATGTAAAATAGGATGTCATCCAGTTTTGGACATACCACAGAGACTCCACAAACTCGGGAGACCTCCTCCGCTAGAACCTCTTTATCAATAAGAAGAGGTAGCTGCAGTTCCATCGAAAAGGATATTATCCATATAGCAGGATTAACAAGCAAGCCATTTCTAGTTTAAGTTTGCAAATCCAATTTTCAGAAAGTAGAAGCGGACAAACCTGCAAATGAAGAAACATGTTCCAGAGCAAAGAAAGGGTAAGTTCCTTATCTCCACAGGCAACATCATCTGCTTCTATTGTCATTCCATCTTCATCCTTTATCGGCACACCAGACTGCTTAAGATATTGCAATGCAATGCCACAGTTTGCTACATTTTTCTTCAGAGTGTCTGCGGGAACTACCAGTTTCTGTACATAGCATAATCACTAAAATATCACTAAAAACTTAGACAAAAAAAAATCGCTAAACTGTGGAAGAGAGGCGCTAGAGTCAGCTGCCACACAAACTTCATTTCATTGAACATACCGATAGAATTGATGAGTCTTGCTTTAAAAGCTGGATAGCCCGACAGAGTCGCACCCCATCATGGAGATCCTCCAACACATCAGTTAATCTGAAGTCATACTCAATCAAGGGGCACTATAGCACGACAAATCACAGATCATGAATCAAATATCATAATATGGTAACTTATTGCCTGTTATGCAACACTAGAGTCGTGATACCTGAACATCAATTCATGCAGACGCAAATTTAAAGTAAAATGGTTCAGACTCCAAACCCACATTAGGATGCCTTAGTCTCGAGCACGAGGAAACACATGCGAAACAAATTGAACAAGCACTACGAATGGAGTGAGCATACCTGCTGATAAGATACTTTGAATCCTACAACCACTAGATGTGCAAGAAGATTACCTTCTCCATGCATCACATCAGATGACAAGAAATCTAATTGTGAACCAGAAAGAGAGAAAAGTCAACCTACAATGGATAGAGTCAGTCATAAAAAACAATCCAGACTTTACCAAATAAGTAGCAGTTCAACCCTTACCATTAACCACCTGACGGCTTGATTTGATACTAGATTGAAGAGAAAATAATAAGGGAGAACCTCCGTCCAATCCATCAATACCATACTTGAGAGGAAGACTGCTTTGGGATTTAGCTCTATCCAGTATAAGAACAAGAAGCATAAACCTTTTGAGTATGACATTCCCCAGAGATTCATAATAACCCGGTCTATATAAGCCTTCAACCTTCTTATTATAGGCATATGCTTTGGCTAAACCCCCATGTGAGAGGAACTGCCTTTCGATGACCAGTTTCAAGAATGCAGCATCTTGATCAGACTCAGCATCTTCATTAGGCAACAATGAATCGCCCCCAAGAATAATGAATAACCCTATCCTAAGCCAGAGCGGGTTATAGCATAGGAGGATTCTAATGACCTTCTCCTTCATGCCAAAATCTGTAACTATAGGGCAATGAGCCTTCATTTTAAGTCTTCCATCATCAATGTTCTGCAGAAATGGGGAAAGCTATTAAAGAAAACGTCTACAGACATGAACATTGAGATAACACAAAAATGAATGTGGCCAACCATTTCCATATCAGCAATGGACGAAAGTAAAAAAGAACTAATGCTGATGAAATTATTTGAAAATGTGATCCAAGTTATTCATTGAAATAAATGTTTCAGCCTTACAGCACATTTACTACAGTTCTTAGTCCCTATTAAGAAAACTTCCCTAAATGCTGACCACTTAAACACTATGAAATTCAGGAATTCCCATTGTACCTTAGTGACTTGGGTCATTACTTTAAAAATCTCTTTGCAACAAGTCAAGTTTAAATAAACCAGCATCCTCTCCTTCAGATCATCGAGACTGCAAACGTGCTCCAACGAATCCCTCAATCTATCGAACTTCAAATTCGAGAACCCCTCCGAGATCCCACCGCCATCCTCCTCATTCTGCCACCGCAAGCCCCTCATCCTCTTCGGGCTCGGCACTGCGGGATCGAACCCGACCCCGACCTTTGGCCAGCTCCCCCTCTTCCCCGTCACCGCACTCCCCTCATCGCCACGCCCATCCAAGCCCACCGACAAATCGCACCCGCACGACCTGGGGTTCCGGAACAAGAAATCGAGCCAAGCAGTGAGTGACTTCGCCAGCGCCCTTAGATTCTGCTCCTTCCTCAACTGGGCCTTGCGCGAGGACCGCGACTGCTCGAGCTCGAACGCCCTGAGCCTGCGGCTCGCCGCGGCCTTCGCCGACGAGGCGGCGGATTGCTTCCGCCTCGAGCGCGAGGGGCGGCCGCCCGCGGCGGCGCGGCGGGGGGCGGTGGAGAGGGAGAGAGGGAGAGGGGTCTGCTTGGAGGCGGTGAAGAACTGCGGGTTCGGGGATTGGAAACCCGGGTTGCGCGGGGGCCGGCTCGGGGTCTTGAAGTTCGAAATGTCCTTGAGAAAGGACGACGACGACGACGGAGGAGGAGGAGGAGGAGGGTGCGAAGACGATGGCTGCTGGTCAGAGAACTCCATTGACTGTTACCCCGAAAGGCTTGGAGTTCCTGCGGTGAAGACCGCAAATGGGTTTGCGACTGTGGTGGTGAATTTTCGAGGGACGTTGGAGAGCGGAAGGTTGAAGACGATATGGAAGGTTAGAGAGAGAGAGAGAATGAAGAAGAAGAGAGAGAAAGCTTTGAATTCGAAATCTGCGGATGAAGGCGGGCAAAAGGAGAAGAGGTTAGAAAAAGCCTTGTGGGCCGCGCCGGAGAAGGAGCGGCGCGTGGTGATGATGAGCGGAGCGCGGAGGCGCGTGGGGAAGAGGTTAGAGCCCAAAAAACACACTTTTTTCCCCCTTGCAAACGACACGAATAGCCCATGAATTTTGGCTCAATAACTTTGGTTTGATGTGTAATATGATTTTACATTTTTAATTTTTTCAATAAGGTCCTTGAACTATAGCTCAATGTACAATATGGTCTCTGAATTTTCAATTTGTTCAATGCAATCCTTGAATTTTATATACGTGTTCAGTTTAGTCTCTAAATTATATAAAAATATTTAATATTGTCATAAACTTAAATTAATGAAGTACAACATCAAATATTTTTACATAGTTAAGAGACTGAGTTCAACATGTACCAAAAGTCTAAGGATCGCATTGAACAAATTAAAAATTCATGTACCACATTACAAATCAAACCAAAATTCAAGAATTATTTTGCTCTTTTGGGCAAAATAAGAAAATAAAACACCATAACATGGTTTTGAAAAATAAAGGCCTGGAATGGAACCAGTGCTAAAGATGAAAATTCGCAATGGTCAATATCGCAAAAAACCCATTAGTACACATGTGACATATTTACCCCGAACTAATTTTTTAACTATCAAAAACCCCAAACCAGTATACCTGTAACAAATTTATCCAAACTAATTTTTTAACCAACAAAAATCCCAAACTGATACACTTGTGACAAATTTATCTTTCGTTAAATTGGACTAATACGTAAAACCTTAAACTAATAGACCTATCAACCGCCACATGTCATCCAACTCAGCAATTTGACTTTAAAATCTTAAAAAAAACTAATGGAGGGTAAATTTGTTACAGATATACTAGTTTAGGATTTTTGGTGATCAAAAACTTAGTTTAGAGTAAATTTGTTATAAGTGCACCAGTTCGAGGTTTTTTGTAGCATTAACCCAATTCGCAAATGAAAATTTTTTTTTGTTGCATTTTTCAAATAAAAAGATATTGTTTAATTCAATGAAAGATTATTTAGTCGATAGGAATGAGCACTGGTCAGGGAGTCCCCAGATTCCAGAAACAAGTTTTTTCACGTAAAAAAATTGTGTGTTTTACCATCGGTATTTAGTAATATCGTCACGTATTTAGAAACTCTTCAAAGTTAAAAAAAATAAGTTTAAAAAATTGAAAACTGATGATATCCAAGTGAAATTAATGACATTTTATACAGAAAAGTAAGTTTGGACAAGATAGATTCGGTACTTAAAACTTTCTAACCATTTCCATTCTGGTGTAGATGCAGGGACAAAATTTGAAAGTTGGGGGGTGAATTAAAACGATACTGGGATAGAATTAACACGCATTGAAACACAGGAGGTAAAAGAGATCGAATAACTTGCTCGTGTTCCTCTATGGCTCTCTTGCCAATACAGATCAGTGATAATTTCTAGTATTTCGTCTGTTTGTGTATTCAGCACCGAGAAAGAGGTAGTCACATTAAAATTAGGTCGTTTTCTAGTTAATTTTCTGTAATGAACAGTAGAGGTGAGCAATAAGAGCCGGTTTGAACCGGCCCGTAGTAGCCTTACCGGATCGGGTCCACGCCGGTTTTCACGATGACCGGTTCGGCTCCCTGGTAAAAAATTTTGAGGAACCGGCCTTAAACAGTTCGGTTCCATGCCAAATCCAAGGTCTACCGGTTCAATTCCGAGTTGCGAAAACCAAAAGAATTACTATGACAAGATAGGTTTCGGGTTTCTAGTCTAGGACCTACCTATCTTAATGCCGACCACCCCTGATGAACAGCATTATGGCTAGATAACAGTGTCAACAGGAAAAGGGTCAAAATCCACCGGAAATTTGGCTTGATCTCCAATCCATTAGCCATTTCGCTTTCACACGGTGCGAGAGAATCGCGCCCTCTCAGGATAAGAAGAGTCGGCATGTGACATTCTTACCAAGAGCTCTGACCATCAAAATCAGTGATCACAACTAGGAATTGCTCGAGGGTAAGCGATGCACAATCAATATGAGCCAGAGAACAACCATATTAGCAACACAAGCACTGTAACACAAACATCAACTTTTTTCCTACTACTCCAAGAATTCGAAAACAGAGAACACATGATGTGCAATAGCTCTTCTGTTAACAAAGCCGATGTCATTGCTATAAACATGAGGACCTAATCGTCTGAAATCACATTTGACTCTTTCTTTTTCCAAATGCCTCACCGAATATCTGCACATGATTTATTATACAACATACAGCCCTCTTCCGTGCCCCTCGAACCCCGGTCAAAAGAAAGTGGATTAGAAGAAAGGAGAAAGAGAAGTAAATGGAAAGCACCTCCCCTACAATAAATTACAACAGTAACTATGTAAAAAGAATTGCCGGCGTCGTGAGCCATACCAGAACGATACATCTGGAATGTTTTTTTTTCAGGCTCCGCTTCCCATTACTCAACTTCGGTAACTCTAGCTGTCGAACCATGAAAAAACCCATCTTCATGAGGACAAAAGAATAACTATCTACCAAAAAAAGGATTGACTTTGACTAGCGGATTGGATGGTATTGAGCCGATATCCTCTTGGGAGGCAACTTCCGCAAGATAAAGAGGACTAAAGCTGAAGGTAGGATCTCAACCAGCTGTTATTGGAGCAACAGACATTTGAAGAATATAAACATTTAGATAAGGAACAAATAAACTAACCCCGCAAAGAAATGGGATAAGAAAGTACCATGTAATATATCAAATTTAATATCGGATGATACAAAACATCGAGGGATGCGTCTGAATCGAATGCAGATAAGAGGACCTGCATTTTGCCAACTCAAATTTAGAGCTCAAGAAACGAACTGCAACCCTGACTAAATCAATATAATGGTGATGGATCTTTTTTCTCCTCCCCTAAAAGCATTTTCAGTTGCAGCTTAACACACATATAATGAGTTTTGCTCAAATGGCAGGACTCTTCAGCAGAGGTATTAGCAAGAAGACACTAAAATGCCTACCTGCTTTTGAAAAAATTAAATCCTTGATACAAGCCAAGAATTCTAACTTGGTAATCCAAACATGGTAACAAATCATGTCACCATAAAGGAAGTCAATGGTTACCAGACTTGCATTTAGAAGCTAGCATACTTAAGCAGGAGGCTTGAGAGAAACCTATTCCATAATAGAGGCCAATCATTGAAGCAGGAACTTCATAGTCAATATACTCGTAACATGGGAAAAAAGCTTTCTAATGCCAGCTCATTAAGCTAGATATTGGGTATCTCTTCACTTTCAACTACATTTGTGTACTACCCTATCTTGATTTTCTTCAAATTTTGTTTGACCAAAAAAGTGTCTTAGTTTTATTCCACATGAAGTCTGGAAAAATAGTCTTTGGGCTTCCTTCTCCTCTCGATAGTCCTTTACTGAAACTTCCTTTCAGCAAAGGCACGGAGTACTTTAGGGGAGGAACTGCCATTGTAGACAAGCTACGTATGCCATAGAAATAAATGGACAACTATACAATCTACCAGGTCAAGTCACACATGTTCAAAGATGTAGAAAAACAACGAGAACTAGGACACAGAACGAAGACAAGGACTCTAGCTTTAGAATCACGTGCTTCAAACAAATTTCGTGTGGCAACATATCAATAATAGGCGTTTCGAATAACAGCCTGAGGTTGATATAGTAAAAGCACAAAAAATGAGGCTATCCTTTCTAAAACTTGTAGACTCAACTACAGACTTTGCATCGCTAGAAGACTCAGTAGGTGCTCACCACAAAACATCTGATAAGGAAGCAGGTGAAGCATATGGCCGTGACAGATCCAACCTGCCGAAAAGGTGCACACCCCATGTCAGGTAGTCAGGAAAATCAATCCAAAAGCCACATTTGATTTGGCTTTTCACATACACATCCAATACAATAGTGTTTGGCAGGATCGATGATCCTAGAAAACTTTCATGTGTTAAATCATAAATACCCAATATAAACGTATCAAGACCTGCTTGAAAGTTGGATAAATTGGATATGTATCCAGTCAAATAAAAAATCTTTCGACAGAGCCAAGTGAAAGGGCAAAGGAAAAAACAAGGAAGATGCCCCAGCACTTGTGAGAGTTGAAAGAACACAGAACTTCACTTACAAACAAACTATAGTCTGATCCCAAGATATCCAGCTTCTAACAAAGATATTACTGACAGCACCAAGCACCAACCACCAGCAATACATTTCATATTTTCACTTTAACTTCAGAGTAATCATTACAGAAGTGTGCAATATTTAAAGATATTTTATCTTAAACAAAGGCAAGAAGCAGAAAGAAGCGACACAACTAAGTTCTGATTTAAAACGAAAGGAGAACCACCTCATGGAGCTTCTTCCTTCTTCCTTTAGATTCAATAGGAAACCGCCTCAACATAAAAAACAACCTGGAATCATTTGACAACAGCACTGATCACAAGGAGAAAATCAAACCACAAAGAGTAAGCAGAACATAAAAGTTCCAGATGCACTGACTAATAAATCAGCACATCAACTTCCAATACTCACCTTCCTCCATAAAGCAAGAAGCCCAATGCAGCTAATATTGACACAACTGTGAGAAACAAGATTCCAGAATAAGTACCAAGCAGATATATTGATTAGGACAAAAAGAAAGCTTGAATTACAAAAGGAAAAATTGTAATGCATCCCCTATGGCTCCACTGACTAACACATTTACCCCTGCTAGAAAAGCTCTCAGTTTAACTCGTGAAAAAGAAGTTCCGTTTTCTTCTTTCCACCCTAACCTGAAAGAGGTGTTAATCACTATACTCTTTGCACTTCTGGGAGCAAGCTCGATTGGGATGTCTACTTGAATAGCTTATAATGATATAAGTTAGCTCACACCAGCTGTATCTGTTTTCAAAAAAAGCTTTCTTGATAGGTTCTGCTTTATGAAAAGGAATGAAAAGGGAGTATTTAACAGAAAGAAGATATAGGCACAGTGCTGAGCAACTAGTTTCGAGAGCAGACTTCCAAGCTCAAACTGTCATAAGTTTGACATTGAAGTTCGACCATATATGCAGATCACTCCTAACTGAGACACCTCAACATATTCTCTCTCAAAACAAAATAAACAAAGAAAATCAAAGAAAATTCTCTCTCCATGCCACTGTGGGTAAGAGATGTCAACTGACCTGCAATAAATACCTTCCCAACAAATTCCACAGCGCTGTTGTCATCTATCCACAGGTAAATCCAGATGCAAACCTGAAATCAATGCTTATATTACTATAGTTAGAGGGGCAAAATTAGCTAGAGTCAATAACAAATAAGTAATGCAGATTCTGCTTTAGTGACTGACTCATCATTCCCTGTGGAGAATTTAACACAGCTTCATTCATACACGACGCGGTATGGAAACTGATGGTTTGGCAGATTTCACTGGCTAAACACATGACTACCTTCATAAAGGACGCATGAGAGACAGAGACTATTTTCTCTCTCAAAATTACAATTCGGTAGGTCCTCGACTACAAATTGTACTGGCAATTTTTCTAATGAAAAGAATAAGTTAGCCATAAACCTTTCTTTGCCTTCAAAATTCTTGCAATGACCAAAACTGAGCGAAGCTGCAACCAGAGTTGATTGAAGGAAATGACTGACGAGCAGATCTTTAAAGACCAGTCAGGCACTCTATACAATGCATGAGGTGATTATATTGACCAATGACAATTACATACCTAAAACTTCCAAATAAGAGTCTGAGAACTTGATACAAAGAGAAGAAAATATACCAGAATCTAAACATACAAGAAAGAGCACAAGTGTACATGTCACCATTCTAACGAGTTATGTAAAAGATGCAGTAAAAAAGCGCAAACAAATAAATTTAATTAGATGATACTTGAAAGGAATCGAGGAAAAGCACCTGGATGAAATATATGGCACAGTTGACTGCAATATAAACAGTCCTTAGTTTATCTGTCGGTAAACTTCTTGCCTGCTCATTGAGAATGATCTATAATTATATATACTCACTATTGAGAAAGAAATGAGAAGGCGACATACTCTTATGGAACATTAGAAGCAAATTGAGATCATGCATCTCACTGAGAGGAATAACAAGGATGGAATTACTTGCCTGATGATATATTTCTGCCCAGAAGAGGACGAGAAGTGTGTACGTAGAGAAAAATAAGAGCCCCGGAAGATCCAACAGAACCCAAACAAGAACCTGCTTCAAGTTGCAGTTGTCCCACGTAAGCATGCTAAAAAATAACAAGAGGCTTTGTAGATGCTAACGGTCGATATATGATGTCCATGAGCATTTAAAACAATGCTATCCAATGTTATCATGACCATAAAGCTGTGAGTGTTCATTTCATTAGATACATTTTTATCTCTTGTTTGAGGGCACTCCTGCGAAAGTAGGATCGTGCTATCAACATGAAATTCTTCCACATCCATAATAGTCGATTCTACATATTCAGGTGATACCACATCTTTTTATTCAGCATAAACAGTAAAAATGAGGCCACTTTCAGGATGTGATACCTAACAAACATCACTTATATCTCAGGCCCCCTCAAGATGAGCAGTGGGCTCTCTAAGTGAACCATGAACTTATTATGTAGGGGATGAATATAACATCATGAAGAAGTGAGCTTTGAAAACATAGGGCTTCCAAAATTGCAGCAGAAAATTTAAGAAGCAGCCACAAACCAACCTTTGGACTTAAATCGAAGACTTGATTGTGAAACCCAAACACGATAGCGCGTACTGCATAAGAAACACAGTAAGGCCAAGCCTCAAACAATTACCATGAAATGCAATCATGGAGCATCAAAATGTTAAGAAAGATTGAACAATCACCTCCATTGACAATAAAGTTCATGAGATGAAAAACCTTTTGAGTCGTCCAACCGTATTCAGGCACTCTCAATTCAATCCTTATCAATTGAATCTGCGCTTTGCAAACAAACTCGGCTTGAGACTCGTGAATGAAGCTAGCTAACATAGAACTACAAGCTCGAAAATTAATTCACTTGCTAGGCAGGCAATTCAAATTACTGCGAACAGGCCAAAGACAATCGGCATTACAAATATTCAGACACTGCGGATCAGCTCAAAGTCTGCTGGATCTAGTGACCGAGCGACATTGCACGCTCAACTCGAAAAGGACTGGACCCGAGTCTAAAATCAAAATCTGAAGAAGGGTCCAATAGCCAATCAACGTCAACCAATATCTCTAACTTTACCAAAGTGGGAATCGGTGAAACGGTTCACATGTCCAATCGTGACTGCCACAAAAGTTGTTTCTGATTGTACATTCCACTCCACTGCACTTTCTTACATCCCACATCTACCAAAAGTAAGGGCTCCCCCTCATTTCTCAAGCAGAGAATCACAATATTACAATCTATGAAAAAATCGAAACATAATCAAAGCCGAGCAAATCACATCAATCTCATCCCACGAGCACGAAAACACCCAACACAGCACAGTAGAGAGAGAGAGAGAGAGAGACCAGGGCGACGAAGGAGACGAGCGCGTAGGCGGCACAGAGAGCGTAGAAAACACCGTCCTGCCACTGGGTGGAGTCGTTGATCTCGTCCCACCAGCTGGCGACGAGGGCCGCGACCTCCATTGGCGACAGACCCGCCACTCGCAGGCTCCTCCCCATGCTCCTCTCACTCCAGAGAAGCAGCTCCCTCTCGAGCCAACAACAACCCACCAAAAAAAAAAAAAAAAAGACAAAACCTTTCGTACCGACCGAACCACTCCAGGCTCCCCAGAGCGGGAAAGAGAGGGAAAGGCGAGAGCTTCGCGAAGCAAGCACGAATTGGACACGACCAGCGAAGAGAAGAGGGAGAGAGAGATGGTGGGTCTGCCCTGAAAGTCTACCAGACGGTCGCACAGAGGAGAGGGAGATCTCTCTCTGTGTAGCAGTCGGCTTGGCTCTCACCTAAGCTTCTAACAGCCAAACCGAAGACTGACTGAAGATTGGCGGACGACGACCAGGCTCGGTAGTTGCCGTCCGACTCTCTCTCTCTCTCTCTCTCCAGTGGTGATCTCAAGCGGCGTGCTGGCACATGTTTTAGCGACCCTCCTCCTCGTGATTAAAACCATGCTAATCTCAAGGTCTTCTCCTAATTAATTAATCATTGACCCTGAAAAAGAGGCCGAAAAAAAAAAAAGGGCGACTCTCACCAATTTAATCTAATCACCCTCTAGGATTTGCTCTCTAATGAGCTGCTAATCACGGTGCGATTATCGAATCTCGCTTCGTGGCGCTACGGTTTCTCTACCACCTATACGCTAATCGCAGATTCCCACACACAAAAAAAGTTTCGTCACCAAGCGGTCAAAGGAGTTGACTTTCCCATCCGCTGGAGAGCCTGTCCCCAGCCGTAAAGGCCGTTTGAATCGAGGTCCCCATGTCCAATCTCACCTTCCTCCTCCACTACACCAAACAAAAAAAAATTCGCGAAAGCATCTTCTCCCGCTCTATTTTGGCGGCAAACGAGAGCCCGATCCGAAAGGGACCAATCGGAGCCGAGCTCGGCGGGACGCACGTTTGGCGGGTGCGGCGACCCGGGGAGAAGTCGAGCCGCTCGGGGCTCTAATTTCTCGATCACGTGATTTTCGGAGGGTCCGTAGCAACCCACCACCGCAGCAGCAGCAGCAGCAACACCGGCAATCGAACGTGGCCATTGGAATTACAGCGGTGTTGCACGATGGTTGGTGGACCACGATTTGGTCCGCCACGCAAGAAATTGTGTTGCGCCACCTAATTTTGTAGCTCGGCATGTACGCCTTCCTTTTGGGACAAATGGGTCATCTGGGTCTTGGCTTGTTTGGGGCCAAATTAAGAAAATGGATGGGAGATCGGGAATTAATCGGATTAGGAGATAACCATTCTTTAGAGCAAAGATTACTACTTTAGCCGTCCCTCCGTTCGCTCGCGCAAGAGTCGGCTTTTTTTCTTTCGGGGAAAAGTATCGAAAAAAGTCACAAACCTATTGCACTTGTATCAATTCGGTCTTAAAATATTTTTACGATTTGCCAATGTAACTCATCCGCCCAATTTTAGCCGAATCGCTAATATGGACGCTGGGTGTTTTGCATTGCATGGCCGGTGCTGGCATGAATTTTGTTGTAAATTTTATAATTTTTTTGAATTGTTATTACTTTCTCCTTTTCTTTTTTTCTTTTCTTTCTTTTCTTTTTTTTTCCCAACCGCGGGTCGGCGAGGTTGCTGGCCGACCCTCTCCTGGTCTGGGCGAGGGCGCAAAGGCCCTCATCTATGGCCGGTGACCTCGCCGACCCAGAGTTGTAAAAAAAAAAACAAAGAAAAGAAAAGAAAAGAAAAGAAGAAAATAAATAAAAATTTGTAAAGTTGTTCACGTCAGTGTCGGTCATACCAAGTAGGATGGTAGGTATTCATGTTAGCAGGTATTCATGTTAGCGATTTCCAACCAAAATTGATCAGATGAATTATATCGACAAATCGTCAAAAGGTTTAAAACTCAATCGATACAATTAAAAGTTTTAAGATTAAATTAGTACAAGTGCAATAGGTTTACGACATTTTTTGGTATTTTTTTCCCCGTCTGTGTTTTCGTGGCTCGACGAGGGCTCGGCCTCGCTCGCCAATTGAGAATAGGAGCGAAACGCCAGCACGTGGCCTTCGCGCAATTTTTATTACGGCGTCTGGGTGACTAGGGCTCGAGAGGATACCGTTTTTCCCGTGTTATGGATATCTCTGATCCACGAGTCAATAGGTGCAAAAACAGATTAGTGAAGGACTTACGTTTAGATCGATGCTTCTTTATCGCTCCAAAATCTATGACTCGATGGGGACAAGCAATCAAATTAATTGAATTTAGCCTCTTGGTTTTTAGCATCCGCTGCTTTGACACGTAACCTTAATGTTCTCTTCCGGTTGATTTTCGGGCATTCCGACATTATAAAATGCGAATGGACAAGTTTAGGGGCTATTGTCAAATGATAACGTTTGGAAGAGTCCCTTTCTTCGTTCCGTCCGGTCCTCACCAATCTCCGGCGTGCACTTCATTTGTTGTCCACTGGGATAGACAGAGAGGCTCGCGGACCAAAATTCTTTACATTATCTCGAGCCGTCGCTTCGATTGAATTGCGCAACGGTGCCCAAAAATTTTCGAATAGGGATATGCCAAAGTGGATTCCGCCTCGATTAAAAGTCCCGAAAATGGCCGGCCTGAGTCTCGGAACACGCCCAAAGCTCACCGGCCGGCCCAATCTTCCCCGGTAGGCGAGCAAGTGCGTGGCAACTTTATCGGGGCACTTTCATCCCGAACGTTCCGATTCGACCCTATTGCACGCGGCGCTCACGTGCAGCGGGGCCAAAATTACCCAAAACCCTAAGGCTACATTCAGTTGTTTGGATTTCTAGGCGGGATAGAACTGGATAGGATAGAATTTAAAATCCAAGGTATTTACTATATCATATCTACTGTTTGGTGAATTGGGGAAATAAAGCCGGATATTTTCATAATTTACCCCTGTCAATTATTCGTTATGAATATCATATCAGTGTAAATGAACCTAAAAATTGCATAAACAAAGATGATAAAAATCTCTCACGGCACTCTTACCTACTTCATTTTTATTCGCTTATTTTTTTTATTATTTTTCCCTCTCTTTTTTAATTATTTAATTATTATATTTCCTTTTTCCCCTTCCATGATTCTCTAATAAAATTTTGTTAAATAATAAACTATACTAATATACCTAAAATACATAATAAATATAAATATATTAGCATCGATTTATATATATATATATATATATATATATATGAAATTTATATCACAAGATACAAATAAATTTTGAATATATAAATAAAAATAAAAACGAAATTATGGTTATTTTTTGTTATTTTGAATTTTTTATACTAAAATTCAAATATTATTTTAATTTTATTAATTTAAAAGTTTTTTATTAAAGAAAATTAACTTTTATATTATGGATACTAGAAACCCTTTTTTTACCTTTATCTCGCCTCCTCCATGGAATAATTTTATCCGGGCTATATCTTTTTTACATCCGATTTTATCCTATCTCGAGCAGATACCAAATACGGAATAGGATAAAATTTATTTTATCTTGATATTTTATCCCTACAGCCAAACGTAACATACGTGCAACTGGACATGGTGCATGCGTAGATGCGAGAAAATTCTCACTTAGCAATGCCGCGATCGGCACGTCCTTAATTCAGGTTTCTCTCAAAAAAAAAAAAACGAATCAAGAAAGGCCGTTACCCTACAATAATCACGAAAGCCACAGAAGCTGTCACCAAGCGGTGGAGGGAGTTTGACTTTGCCATCCATCCGAGAGTTGCCTCCAACCATAAAAACTGTTTCCATCCGAAAGGGAGAAGTCACGTGATCACGTGATCCGAAAAGGGACCAATCGGAGCCGAGCTCGGCGGGACGCACGTTTGGTGGGTGCGGCGACCCGGGGAGAAGTCGAGCCGCTCGGGCTCTAATTTCTCGATCACGTGATTTTCGGAGGGTCCGTAGCAACCCACCACCGCAGCAGCAGCAGCAGCAGCACCAGCACCGGCAATCGAACGTGGCCATTGGAATTACAGCGATGTTGCACGATGGTTGGTGGACCACGATTTGGTCCGCCATGCAAGAAATTGCGTTGAGCCACCTAATTTTGCAGCTCGGCATGTCTGCCTTCCTTTTGGGTCAAATGGGTCATCTGGGTCTTGGCCTGTTTTGGCCATAGAAGGAAATGGATGGTTATTGGGAAATAATCGGATTAGGAGATAACCATTCTTTAGAGCAAAGATTGCTACTTTAGCCGTCCCTCCGTTCGCTCGCACGGGAGACGGCTTTTTTCTTTCGGGGAAAAGTACCGAAAAAATCTTAGACCTGTTGCACTCGTGCCGATTCTGTCCCGAACCTTTTAATTGTGCTAATTCGTTCATAAAATTTTTAACGATTTGTCAATATAATCCATCTGGCCAATTTTAGCCGGAAATTGCTGATATGGACGTTGGTCGTCTTACTTCGCATTGCCTAGCCAGCGCTAACGTGGATAATTTTTTTAAAAAAATTTTATTACTTTTTCTTTTTTCTTTCCTTCTTTCTTTTCTTTTTTTTTTTTTCCAATTGTGGGCCAGCGAGGTCGTTGGCCAACTTTCACTTGGTTTGGGCGAGGGGATTGCAGCCCTCACTTGGATCTTGGCGAGGGCCAACATCCTCGTATGTGGCCAATGAGCTCGTGCAACCTAGAGTTGTGAAAAAAAAGAAGAAAGAAAAGAAAAGAGAAAAGAAAAGAAAGGAGGAAAATATTTAAAAAATTTAAATTTTCTCCACTTCGGCGCCGGTTATGACAATGACTAATGTCCATGTCAGCGATTTCTAGTCAAAATTGATCGGATGGATTATATTGACAAGTCATCAAAAGATTTAGGACTCGATTGATACAATCGAAAGTTTTAAGACTAAATTAGAATAAGCGCAACAGATTTATGACCTTTTTTTGGTATTTCCCCCCTTTTTTTTTTCTTTTCATGGCTCGACGAGAGCTCAGCCTCGTTCGCCGATTGAGGAGAGGAGCGAGACCCCGACGTGCGGCCTTCGTGCACCTTTATCATGGCGTTTGGGTGACTTGGGTTCGAGAGTACACCGTTTTTCCCGTGTCATGGATATCTCTAATCCACGAGTCAATTTGTGCAAAAACTGATTAGTGAAGGACTTAACGGTTAGAGCGATGCTTCTTTGCTTGCTCCTAGTATCTACGATTCGATGTGGACACCAACCTAACCAATTAAATTTAGCTTTTGGTCTTGAGTATCGATAGGTTTGCCACGTAACATCAATCTTCTCTTCTAGTTGATTTTCGGACATTGTGATATATTATCAAATGCGAATTGGATAAGTTTAGGGGCCATTGTCGTATAGTTACTAAGATAGACAGAGAGGCTTGCGGACCGGAATTCTTTAACATTATCTTAGGTTGTCACTTCAATTGAATGATACAACAGCGCCGAAAAATTCGGATAGGGATATGCCAAAGTGGATTCCGTCTCGATTAAGGTCCTGGAATGGCCGACTTAAGTATCGGAACACGTCCTCGGCTCATCAGCCGGCCGGCGAGAGCGCGCGCGGCTGTGTCGGGGCACTTCTCGACCCGATTCGACCCTTATTGCACGTGGCGCTCACGCGCGACCGGGTCAAAATTACCCGAAACATTAGGTGCTCAAAAACCGGCCCCGAATTGCATCTTAATTGAAGCTAGGGTTGTTCGAGTTCTTTTGATTTTTTCCACACCAAATCGTGCCCTTCATCATCGTGATCAACCCAACCCTCTAAGGGTGGAGCTCCAAGAGCGAGGTCCGCGTCTCGTTATCAACATCTTCTTCTTCCTCCATGCTCTTGAGCTTTTTTCATTTTGTTGCAACGAATAGAAGTAACTGGAAATGGCGGTCCTTCTTCCTCTTCTCTGCGGGTCTTATGGAGCCAACAAATGCTTTTTAGCCTTCAATGTTTAGGGCTTTGGGTAATATTGACCCAATTGCTTGCAAGTGAGTGCGCACGAGCGGCACGTGCAGCTGGGTTAAATCATAACATTTGAGACGAAAAATGCCCTAACAAAGTTGCCCGCGACTCACAAGTACTCGTTGGCCGACCGATAAGTTGGGATGATTTCGAAATTAAAATGGTCATTTTAGGGTCTTATTATAGATAACGTCCATTCTGGGAATGCTTTGAGAAAGTCGTCTCGCCTCGGCGCCCTATTTGAAATTTTCCTTAATACAAATTACGACGCGGAATCGTGCATGACGAACTGCAAATATAGCTGCCACGGGGGGCATTTCATTCGTTCCAAAGGAAATTGTTTAGCAATTGAGCATGAAATTTGCGTGCGCGCGAGAGAAAATTCGCACTTATCAAAAGAGAAAGAAAATTCTTTCCTGAAACCGCGCCAAAGATTGGAAAGCAGAAAAAAGTAATTTTGACAATACAGATTTTTTCTGCCGAACGAAAGAGACCTAAAACGGGGAAAGGAGGACTGTCCAATGATGTGCAATTTTTGAACTTTTATTCCACCAGCTTGAAAAGTACAGACAACATGACGGCACGTCACAAGCGGGGAAAGGAATTTATCAAGGAGTGCGCGTGATCCATGCATACGGGCCATTCCGTCCTAAAACTGAAAACCGTTCGTTAAGGGTCGCTTTCGCAAAATGGAAATCGGGAACCGCTCGCTTATTCCTAGACCCACCTGGGAACCGAACTGAAATGTTGGTCCGGTTCCTGAACGAGTCCATGGAACCGGCTGGAGAGGCGAGGAAGGTTAGAGAGCGGCGGAGGAAGGGCGGGCACGGGATGTCGAGTGGGGTGGAGCAGAGATGGGAGAGGGCGAGACGCGGGGTGAGAAGAGTACGGCGACGGTAGTGGTGGGTGGGGAGAGAGGGGGAGCGAGAGTCGGGTTTTACGAAAGGGCAGTGTGGTTCGAGGTGATTCGCTCCGACGAGGCCGTGAAAGAGAATGGGGGCAAACGGTGAGGAACATTTAGAAATCAGGAACGGAGAAATTGTGCCTCTTTGAAAGTTCTTGAAAAACCAACTCAGCGAGAACGAAGAAATCGCTACGAACGGGGCTTTGTTTTAGAGAGAGAGAGAGAGGAGAGATCATGCAAGAGAGTGGCGCTATCAATTGAAGAAAGAGAGGGATGCAGGAGTTTGAAAAGAGAGAGAGACGGGCGCAGAAGAATGAGGAGAGAGGAAAGTGGAGACAGATGATGGTTGACCGTGCAAGACAGAGGAGACCGAGAGTGTTGTATTAACTGGAGAGAGAGGATTTAGTCCTTGAAATCTTAAATTTATATATATATATATATATATATATATACACACACACATACATGTACCGGTTAAGTTTGGATGAGCAGAGCATCGGTTCACAAACGAAACCTGAAACTGAATCGATACGCACCAGTTCCAATAAATTAAAACTAAAAACAGAACTAATCCCCGTGAAAATCACTAGTTCCGAGCCACTTCAGTTCGATTCCGGGCAATTCTCGATTTTTTTGTAGATCCCTAGAATTTATCAGCAATTGCTGACTATCAATCATTGCAGAAGATTTTCCTTCTCTAGCAAATTTTGTTCTTCCATAAGGTTTATAAAAACTTGTGGCCCGAGTTATGTCGGGTCTTAATATAACTCATCTTTGACGAGCTGCATCATCAAGAACTACACAGATTTCTCCCCAACCAAAAACCGTCATCTTCTGCAATGAACAGGATTAACGATGGCTTGGTGGCCATCGAGCTCGAATTTCTTTGTTTGACGATACATAGAATCGAGTAAAAATGAGAGAGAACAGGACGCATGATGTCCTTACTGTTAAAGGGTATAATGGTCTTTGGGATTTTGATGTGTATATATACCGTATTTTCTAATCAATAAAAAATATATCATTATTCTTCTTGCATGGTATCAGAGCCAAAACCCTAAAATTACCGTCGTCCACCACCAACCACCGTAGAACCCAAGGTCGGTGACCTCATCCACCGTAGAACCCAAGACCAGCAACTTCATACAAGGCCGGCGACCTCATCTCGGCGTCCCGGCGAAGCGTCGGCAACCTGGCGAAGCTCCGGCGAGCCAGACCTGAGGTCGTCCAGGCCCGGCGAAGTGCCGGCGAGCCAGACCTGAGGTCGTCCAGGCCCGACGACCCCATTTTCGGCATCGATTTAAGTCCTCCAGGCGTCGATCGAAGGTTTCCAGGCCAGGCTACCCACTTCGACGTCTTCTGACGTCACTAGGTGAGGAGCGGCCCCTTCTGATGGCTGCTGATTGAAGTGGAATAGAAGAAGAAGAAAAAGAAGAAGAAGGAGGAGGAGGTGAATGTGTTCTAAATTTTGACTTGGTTGCTGATATGCTTGAGGGAAGGGAGATTATTGCTGTGTATGTTAGTTTGGATGATTGGATGTGATGTTGGTTTGGCTAATTAGCTGATTACGTGTGGTGCTATACATGTAGATTGAGAGAGGGGGGGCTGAGTATTGTTGCGTATAACTACTGATGTGCTGAACTGATGTGTTGATTGGTTCGGATTTGGTCGATCATTTTGAAGTTGTTGTGATAGGTTGTGGAATTTTGTTCCTGGTTTAGTGTGAGTGGTTATGGCAGATATGAACAAAGGAGTATTGACTGAAGTCGTATCCACATCTTCTAATCGTTTGACCGAGGAAAAATTAGCTAGGATCACCAACTTTCAGCATTGGAAGAGAATTGTGGTGATAGTATTGACCGGAAGAGAGCAAAATCATCATTTGACAGGTGCACGAACTGCTGCTGATACTAAATGGGATACCATGGATGCCAGAATTCTTAGGCAAATGTGGAATTTTATGGAATCTCACGTGGCTGCCTTAGTTACACATGCCGCTACTGTTAAGGATTTGTGGGATTACTTGAATGTCCTTTATTTTGGGGAAAATAATCTCTCAAGGATCTATGAAGTCTCTCAAGATTTGTTTAGAGCTGACAGGAAGAATCGGTCTCTTACTCAATTTTTTGCTGATTTTAAACAAATGTATGAGGAGTTTAATCATCTTTTGCCAATTACCTCTGATGTTAAGACGATGCAGGAGCAACAAGAACAATTGGCTGTTATGGGATTTTTGGGAGCACTTGGACCAGAGTTCGATGCAGTTCGTTCACAAATTCTTGGAGGAAGACCTTTTCTCGGGTCTTAAGGGTTTCACGTGAGCCATCTAAGGATATATCCCTCATAGGTGATAGTTCTGCCTTGGCAATCCAAGGAAATCGAGGTGGTGGTCGTAGTGGCCGTAGCTTTAATAGTGGTGGTAGTGGCCGTGGATTCAATAGAGGCCAATGACAGTCATACGGTAGTATCTCTAGTGACAAAGGGAGTAATACCAGACTGCACGAACATGTCATTATTGTGGTATGCCTGGACATATTCAGCGTTTTTGCTATAAGCTTCATGGAAAGCCCCCTCATTCAGCTGTCGCAGTAGAGTTGGGTGTTTCTTCATAGTCTTCTGAAGGAGGAACACTGATTAGAATGTCAGAAGAGAAACTTGCTAGGTACAATCAGTTCCAGATTTCTCAGCCAATTTCCTCTTCCACAGCTACTTTTGCTCATACAGGTAATGCAACAGCATGTCTTTCATCTACCTCTCGCCCCTGGGTCATTGATTCAGGTGCTACCGATCATATGACTGGATGTTCGGGTATCTTTTCTGTCTTTCACAAGTCTTCGTCTAGTGTTACATTAGCTGATGGCTCTCTGTCCACAGTAAAAGGGATAGGCACAGTACCACTGACATCCTCCATATCTTTATCCTCTGTCATGCACCTCCCAAATTTTTCATTTAACCTTATGTCTGTTGGTCATCTTACCAAAGAATATAATTGTTCTATAACTTTCTATCCTGATTCCTGTGTTTTTCAGGATTTGAAGACGAAGAAGACGATTGGTAAAGGACATATGTCAGGGAGACTATATGTGTTTGATAATGCTACAAGTGTCGCTTGTTCAGTAGTTTCTTCACATCAAGTTCACTGTCGCTTGGGACGTCCCTCTTTAGCAAGTTTGAAGAAACTTGATTCTCGATTTCATTCTTTATCTAGTTTTGAGTGTGAGTCGTGTCAATTTGGAAAATTGCATCGTATTAGTTATAGTCCAAGAGTCAATAAACAGGCTTCTCGGCCGTTTTCTTTAGTTCATTATGATGTTTGGGGTCCATGTCCTACTGCTTCAAAGTTGGGTTTCAAGTACTTCGTGACTTTTGTAGATGACTATTTAAGAGCCACTTGGCTATATCTAATGAAAAGTCGTTCTGAATTATTCTCTATTTTTTGTACATTTGTTAATGAAGTACATACTCAATTTTCTGCTTTTGTCTACATTCTTAGAAGTGATAATGTCAAGGAGTATTTTTCTAGAACATTCTCTGAATTCATGTCCCAACAGGGCATTCTTCATCAATCTTCTTGTTCGGATACACCACAACAAAACGGTGTAGCCGAAAAGAAGAATCGTCACTTGTTAGAAATTACTCGTTGTTTGATGTTTGAAATGAAGGTAGATAAATCCTTTTGGGCTGATGCTGTTATGATAGCATGTTATCTTATCAATCGCATGCCGTCCTTTGTTCTTAAGGGTGCCATTCCTCACTCTCTTCTTTTTCCTTCTGACCTTTTGTTTTATTTGCCACCTCGTATATTTGGTTGTGTTTGTTATATTTGTGACCATTGTCCAGGACTTTCCAAACTTGATCCTCGATCTCTTAAATGCATTTTTGTTGGGTATTCTCGTACATAGAAAGGTTACCGCTGTTATTGTCCTTCTTTGCATAAGTACTTCACCACTGCAGATGTTTCCTTTTTCGTGTCTACTGTCTATTTTGATAATTCGATGGAGACTCCTACAGTGGATGATGATTCCTTAACATATGTTATTATGGAATCAACACCCACTTCGGACTCTCCAATTATTCCTCCACCTGTCCAGTATGTTTATAGTAGACGTCCTTGTCAGCATGTGGAGCCCCCTACAGATGTACCTCAGCCTATCTCATCTACTTCGTCTTCTAAACCTGAGGTAAGTCAATCACATATTGATCTTGATATTCCTATTGCTCATCGCAAAGGAGTTCGTAGTTGTACCAAACACCCTATTGCCCCAGTTTGTCTCATATTCTGGTTTATCTGCTTCTTGTCAAGCTAGTCTAATGACCATTGATAATCATCCTATTCCTAAAACTGTTGCTGAAGCATTATCTAGTCCAGGCTGGAGGGCAGCTATGGAAGAGGAATTATAGGCACTGGACCAAAATCAGACTTGGGATCTTGTTCCTTTGCCTGCAGGGAAAACAACCATTGGATGTAAGTGGGTATATACTGTTAAAGTTAACCCTGATGGTTCTCTTGCTCGTCTCAAAGCTAGACTGGTTGCTAAAGGGTATGCACAGGCTTATGGGGTTGATTATGGTGATACTTTTTCTCCAGTGGCTAAGATGACCTCTGTTCGTCTTTTGTTTTCTTTGGCTGCTTCTGCTTGTTGGCCTCTATTTCAGCTCGATGTAAAGAATGCCTTTCTTCATGGAGATTTACAGGAAGAGGTGTATATAAAGCAACCACCAGGGTTTGTTGCTCAGGGGGAGTTTGGTCATGTTTGTCGCTTAAACAAATCTTTATATGGTTTGAAACAGTCTCCCAGAGCCTGGTTTGGGAAGTTTACTGAGGCGGTACTCCAGTTTGGGTTGTGTAGATGTACCGGAGATTATTCTATGTTTTATCGAGTTTCTGGAGCTGGTCGGATATTTCTTGTAGTTTATGTGGATGATATTGTCATAACTGGAGATGATTCTACAGGGATTAAAGAGTTGAAAGTGTATTTGCAACAACAGTTTCATACAAAGGATTTGGGTCTTCTTAGATATTTTCTCGGTATCGAAGTAGCACGGGTGAAGAAAGGTATTTATATCTCACAACGAAAATCTGTTCTGGATTTGCTTACAGAGACAGGTATGCTAGGTGCTAAACCACTAGATACACCAATGGAAGTGGGCTCTAAATTGACAGCAGAAGATGGTGAGCTGTTGGATGATCCGCAGAGGTATCGAAGACATGTTGGAAAGCTAAATTATTTGACTATCACTCGACCTGATGTTTATTTTCCGGTGAGTATTGTGAGTCAGTTTATGTCTTCTCCCCGTACCTCACATTGGGCTGCTACAATCAAAATTTTGAGATACTTGAAGAAAGCTCCTGGTCGTGGTCTCATTTATCAGGATCATGGTCACATAAGGGTGGAAGCCTTCTCAGATGCTGATTGGGCAGGATCTCCTATAGATAAGAGATCTACATCAGGGTATTGTACCTTTGTAGGAAGGAAACCTAGTATCTTGGAAGAGTAAGAAGCAAAGTGTTGTGGCTAGATCAAGTGCAGAATCAGAATACAGAGCTATGGCTCAAGCTACCTGTGAACTAGTTTGGATGCGTCAATTATTAGTTGAACTTGGATTTGAAGACCCTGCGCCAATGGAGTTGAGGTGTGTTAATCGAGCAGCTGTCCATATTGCCTCAAATCTAGTTTACCATGAACGTACCAAGCATATCGAAGTTGATTGCCACTTTGTCCGTGAGAAACTTCAAGCTAGAGTTATTTCTACTAGTCATGTTAGGACCGGTGAACAACTATCTGATATTTTTACCAAATCTCTAGGGGGAAGTAGGATTGAGTATATCTGTAACAAGCTGGGCATGTTTGATATCCATGCTCCAGCTTGAGGGGGAGTGTTAAAGGGTATAATGGTCTTTGGGATTTTGATGTGTATATATACCGTATTTTCTGATAAATAAAAAATATATCATTATTCTTCTTACACTTACCAACATACACAAAACGTCCAAAGACGTGTCTGCAGGGGCAAAGCCCCTAGGGACGCAACTTTGCCATGGACAGTCATGGCATTGATGGAAAAGTTCACAAGATTAAAATGCTCTGGTCTCAGAATGTCTTCCTGATACAGTCCGTTTTGTACACATGCCCATGTGCACGAGTCGAGAATCCCGCAAGAAGATGATCTCATGGAAGGAGAGGGGGAATCCATTCGTCTGATAATTGCACTTCCCTCTTTTTGGCCGCTGTTTTCGCGTACCAAGATTTGCATGGCTAACCATTATTCATCTTCCTCTGGCGATTGCATTCTGAATAGAGGCCGCAATCCCTTATTCGAAAGATCAAAGATATTGCAGAAGTTGCTGACTCTGAGTTATGAACACCATCTCTGAAGTCATATAGAGAGAAATTAGGCCTAGTGATTTCTTAGGACGGATGTGGATCTTCTCATGTGCTGCACACCGTATGCTGCGGTGGATGCAATTGTTGTTGATGCCACTAACCAGCTGCAGAAGGTCGCAAACGAGGCGCACTTTCAGTGAAAAGACCTCTGAACGGAATCAGAATTAATGGGGTTTCTAGAACAAATTTACCTCAAGTATGTAATGTATGATTGAGTTTCTTGGGTTCCAAATTCAGGTTGCAAGAGGGCGGCAGCAACCAGAACCAATTGGAAAACCGTATTTACCTGTAGACAATATAAGTGAACATGGGGAATACTACGACACAACAGTATCAACAACTGTCAAACTGTTTGCTACAGATAGATGTAACTCTATATACTGTCTTTTAAATTGAGATCCACAAGCCATTCATAGCTTCAGTTAACCAAAGAACTAAAATAAATGAAGCACAACAATTAGCATGACAGTCAGACTTCAACAACTGTTTCACTGCCCTGACAGAACCCGGGTTATAGCTATAAAAGAGGTTAGGCCCCTTTTCTGGGTTAAGTCACATTGCAGCGACAGAACTTCCGCTTATATTGGTTCCCGCAAGTGATAGATGTACAGGATAATGAAAACCATGGAGCCCCTCCAATTCCTAAATGAAGCAGATTTCCCGCACAAGAAGATAAATCATTCTTTTCAACACTCTAAATATGGAATATGAGATTCAAGAGCTTATGTTCAGTCATACATGAATGAGCAAGAATAAAAGTTCTCAAAAAAAGTAGAAAGACGAGAGAGTCATGAGCTATTACATGAGACTCCACTTGATCAAACATAAAATCATCTACATCATTTTACTATGTCTGCAAATGACAGCCACAAGAACACTTATTGTAATCCACAAGGGGGTTTCAAAACAAAAACAGATCTGACCAAGAAAGGAAAAAACCAAAAAGCGGAAAATGCATTAAAATCAAATTCAAGCAAAGTGCCAACAACGACTATACCAGACTACCAAAATCAACACATCAGGACAGGTTGAAGTGTGTCATGAGAATACTTCGAAGAAAAATACACATACCTTGCTGAGAAAGAGAGGTTCAACCTTTTCTCGATGAGGCCCATTGAGGTTGAAGAAATCAGACCAACTTGCCCACTAGGAAAAAGATTTCGCAAAGTCAAAGAACGCAAAATTAGCGCATACAGATTGAGCTCAGATGCTCTATATTTACGTTGATACCCTTACCTGCCAACCTAAGTCGCTAGCTCTTTTGTACACCGCTCCACCAACAAGAAAGACGTCTCGCAACACAACCAGTCCAACAAGTTCAGCTGCATCCAGAAACCAAATGTAGTTTACTTACTACTGCTTTTGGTTTGATCACCATACAAACAAAATAAATAAAAAAATCTTGGTGGCATGGATGAATACATGCATGGGTCACTTTCTGCTATTAACTGTCTCGGGACAGAGTGTGCTTAAGTTCTTTTAAGTTACATTAAGGAGATCCTTTCATGCATTCAGCCTGCTTAAATGTGGTGGTCTAACTTCTCCTTTCTCTCTCTCTCTCTCTCTCTCTCTCTCTCTCTATATATATATATATATGCAGTTTTTTATCCACATCAATGCAATGAAGATGCAAGCAAACTACTCACTGGGCAGAAGATCATTATGTACCATAGCCAGTGCAACACAACCAATTAGAACCTGTAGAAGTAACAAAAGCAATCTTAAACCAATCACAACCAACAAAAAGAATTCCTCGTGAAGAATGGAACACAATAATACAGGAGACTCTTGCAACTATACCTTGTCGGCAAGTGGGTCAAGATAGGAACCCACAACTGAATTTATATTCATCTTCCTAGCCACATACCCATCTAGCTGAAATGCCCAAACGAGGAAACAAAACGAGGGGAAGAAAATAAAGGGGAATTAATAAAGCACTATTGTTATTTTTTAATAAATGCGCTTCAGAAGAGAGCGAAGATCAGCAACTAACCCAATCAGTTGCTCCAGAGATAGCCAACCCCACAAATGCGGTAGTATACCATTCATTCACGATCATCCTGCGTAAGGGGTTTTTTAGTGGAACACCAAAAGTGAGAGAATTAAACACATTTGAAGCAGCACATTGAGGAAGTAACAAGAATGGTAAAACATGCCAAACTTTGCCGGAAACGATATTTGTAGACACTCCTTTCAAACTTTTGACATTCTTCACTAAGAACTTTCGTCAATACGACTACCTAAGGACAATTACTCACACTGGTTATGTCCAAAAGTGTTTCGAATTACTCACTCGAGATTGCATGATATGGGTGCAACACTCTAGTCATTTTATCAAACTTTTAACACATCCGGTGTAAAGAACTCAGTAATGAAATGGCTCTGCAAAATAGGTTTTGCTCTGATGCAAATTAGCACTTGGCAAGTGCTGCAGGACAGCATGAACTCGAATTTCCAAGTTAAGTGAACTCATTTCTCTGCTATTTTTCGAAGGGAGGTGGGGCTATAAGTCTCCCTGCTAAGCAAAGTAAGATATACTCCACAACAATTCGAACAAATCCTATCATATGATAAAAATCAAAGCCTTTCGCATAACAGATCAATTCAAACAAAGCTCACCATCCAAGCAAAGGACCCGAAACGAGACGGCTTATGGAGATCAAATTGGGCAAATTCACAAACCCATCTACGAAACCCTCACTCGACCTCTCCTCCGACACGCCCCGATCCACCAACTTCGGCTCCAAAGCCACCGCCCCGACTCCGGCCGCGGCCTCGACCCTTCGCCGCCCCCGGCGAAGCGAATCGAGCTTCAAATTCAAGGCCTCGACCTTCCGCAGGACGACGCCGCCGCTCCGGAGGTGGAGCGGCGTCGCCGACTGCGAGAGCTTCCAGGGGGGCAGGGACAGGAACAGCGGGCCCTGGGGTGGCCGCGCGATCATCCATTTCGAGAGGGGAGAGAGGAACCTGTTTGGGAAGCTGGAGTGGAGGAAGGGGTTGATGAAGAGCGGCGCGAACGGAGACGGTACCGCGTAGGAGGAGGAGGCGCCGCCGCCACCGGCCGCGGCGGAGGTCGTGGCGGCGGCGGCGGCGGTGGTGAGGAAGGTTCGGGATTTCCTGGGGCATCTGGCGATCAGGGATCGCAGCGACGTGCTGTAGATCGTCATGGTCGGCGTCGAGCAGAGGGAGCCGACATGGAACGTGGAGGAGGAGGACTTGGCCGAGGTTGAAGACGAAGACGGACCTAGGCTTCTCGCGGAGGTTTAGGACGGCGCGCGAAGCCCGTCGTGGTGCCACGTGGCGGGCTGTCGGCGCGGGTGGCGAGCTGTCGGGTTTTGCATCTGAAAAAAATGACCAAGGAGTATGTAATTTGGCCGTATAATAAGAATTACGATACCATTGGATAGGGGTAAATAATTCCTCGAATAATAATGTACACGTAATTTTATCGAGCATTGAAAACCCCGGATCCTGGGGTTGCAGCCACCGCTGCCGCCGTGATGGCCACGGTTGAAGCATACCGCCACCAGTGTCTCCTTTGCTCGACGACACAAATCCAAAGTTTCATTAACACCGTCACCATCATCATCGCCTCGCTTATAAATACCTTATAAGGGTTTTACAAAGAGTCGTATCATCAAAAGACGAACTTACCAAGATAAAGGAGTAAAACCGCGATACTTATGCAAAAGGCTCCCTAATCTCTAGAAAGCTCTAACATTCTCGCATTGTTAAATTTTTCTTATCCAATCCGGCTTTATTCTAGCCTCTCTTTTAAATTTCTTATCGGACATTTTGCCTGGACATATCCGGGTTCAAATACCAGATAGGATAACAACTTATCCTGCCCGGATTTAAATTCGGAGTACCAAACGCAAGTGTGCTCTCTGTGAAGGACTTGCTCAATCAATCGAAGAACACGTCTTGTTCGTCTCAATTTTCAGCATATTTTACATTTCTAGTATAATTTACATTGTTGTTCACGACAGTTCCAATATTCACATCTTAAAATTTCTTGCCGTTAGCTTTCCAATCGAGAATCAAACAGAGGACTCCCAAAACCTTTGTCTGATCGGACTTGTTTATTTTCGAAAGATATTTCACGGAGTCATAAATGATCGGATTCACATAATTAATGGACATAATTAGTCAAATTTTGTCCTCGTATCTGGGCAAGATCTTTGCCTCGGCCCCATCACTACACCTAGACAATTCTCAGAGCTTGTGATTACCACCACACTCAGAACATACCATTTACGATTACCAATCAGAAGATACATTCTCAGATGGATGATCGGGTTTCTACAAATTTCCTAAGATTTGTTCGGACTCAAGAATTCAATTTTGCTCATGGAGAATCACTAATGACATGAAGATATTACTAGTTCCTTAAAGGTCATCTTTTCAATACGACAACTATTAGATGAAGTGGAAAAGCTTACCGAGTATAATGACTTGATATGTGGATACTTTAAGTCACTAGCTACATGGATGAATGTGTTGTTTGTCTCACTATAAAAAATGAAAATAAAACCCTAACTGAGAGAGAAAAATAAGATGTAAAGCCGTCGTAATCTACCTTTGTTATCATGATATAATTCTCAATTGTAATTGACCCTTTTAATTTGTATATAGACGCCTCACAAGCTCTTATCATGTCGATATTCTAATATCACAGCCATAAACACCAGCCACTGGATCGATCGACAGGCAGAATCGAGGGCTAGGATCAGCTTGGATCGAATCGAATCTCAAGAGAAGCAACCCGGACCTGCTGGGGTCGACACTTCTGAAAACAAATCAAAGTGTTTGTGAAATAGCTATACAAGGAGCAAGATCCTACTAAAGTCATGTGAATGAAGTGATGACTTTCTGAAATAGGAAGACAAGAAGAATGGTTTTGGATCAGAAAATCCAAAGTGAGTTCACCCAAGAACAAAGTGATGGTGGCTTTCTTTTAACTTGCTCGCAGCTTGATGAAGTGACTGGGCTTTGGCTTGAAACCATTCTCCTGAATTTGGCCTCTTTCGTCTCCTTACAATTCATCCTTGAGCACCCTGTAATGGAAACCTGGGATTTCACTCCTCACCCCTTAGTTCCTCTCCACGACTTCCACAACCGAGCATATCCTCGGCACGAGCTGCTTCTTCCTCCTCCATGGTGCTGCGAAGAACCGAAAACCGAGTCTGAAATACCCCCTCCTCGAAGCAGCCTCTTCCACCTGCGAACTAGTACCGCCGCGGACCTTGCTGAAGTACTCGATTTCCTTCCTCACAAGTGAGCCTACCGTGCCCCGCGTACCGATCGCAACCGGAGCCGCCGAGGCCATATCCGGACGATCTTAGGTGGAGTTGGAGAGTGAATAGAACCCTTTTTTGTGTTGTGCTTTATATTTGCATCTGATGACCTTGGGAGTGTGGAGGAAGAAAAGTGGTGAAGATCCAAGGTCTTTGTCCAGGGTTGGCAGATAGATTGTTCCTGTTTGGTGCTTTTATGCTTTTTTGATTGCATTGTCATTATGAGATTCTATAATTTTTGGACCTTTAGCTCATTATGTCTTGCGTTTTCAATCAGAGCATCCATGTTTCCCGGTTAAAATATTTTGCCGCCCTTGTGAATTCTTAACCCATAGCCCCTTTTTCTTCTCGAGTTGGTAATTTCATAGAAAATCACAAGTAATTTCCGGTCGCATTCCGAGTTGATTTTTGGTCGCATTCCAGTTAAAATATTCGAGGGTCACTAACACTAGCACCGATATTACGTAGCCAGCCGTCGCACATTTTCTATTTGGTCACGAATGGAGGCTAAACGGAGGAACAAATCTCTCTCTTGGCTCGATTGGTATCCAAGTCATTTTGCCCTGTTTGGTAAAACTTCTCGTCTTCCCATCAGTCTTTGGGATGAGAAAAAGAAAGGGAGGAGGAAGATTTCATTGCCATTAGTTGGTGAAAGATAAATCATTTAAAGAAGGAAAAATTGAATAGTAAGGGAGAGAAAATCATTGTCCTATGGGTGGGGTTTTGTCTCTGTCGCTACTGTTTCTTTTCATTGTTTATGGTGCTTTCGGCTTCATCATGTGAAACATCTTCACTTTAGAATAGGCATGATTCTTTGGGAACCCTGAATTTTCATACCCTGTAGGCCCGCAATTGATAAAGGTCCCTTAACCTTAGTGATGGGAATAATTCACTCCACACTTAATCATATGGATTGATGCTCCTTCTTCATTGACTAAATTGTGCAGCTCACCCTGCAACTCGTTGATCCCAACAGGCAAATGATGAAATGTTCAGTTTGAGAAAGTATTTCTACCACCAACCCCTTAATCGCTGCCGTGGCTGCATGGTATGATCCATGTTTAATCCGATTCATCAATTTGCTGAAATTGAAATGACAATACCGGAGAAACCAAGACAAAAGAAAAGAGAGACTGTTTATCAGCTAATATAAGGCATCTTAAGATCAAATGGCATTGTCCTGCATCAGTTATTAAAGATTTATAGCTAAACATCCTACAGGGTTCAATACATTCTAAACATAGATGGAATCTGATATTAGAGCTTAGAGCCGTCCCGCATATGCAGAGATCACGGATCAATCCGATCCATGGAAGAAAGCTGGCCCTTGGAAGACGAAAAAATCTTTCTCACTTCGTCCTTCACTTCGAGATCGGCAAATGCGAGCGAAATCGCTTTGGATGCTAAATTGAAAATGTCCACCTTCTCAATACCTTTCAGATATAAAGCAAACATTAGGTATGGTCTTAATTCTTTGTTAAAAGCACGGTCGAGATTGTACGCACCGAATGTGGAAGATGCCAGGCTATACTCCTGTGAAAGGCTAGTGGAAAAGACACCTGTGTCATCGGTGCATAAGGCTATAGGGTGTTGTGCCCTGTATAGATGAGCTGCACGGACAAGCACTCAATGCTATGATATACAAATAAGAGATGCTCGTGCTTACAATTGCCATAAGAAATGTTTTTGAAGCAAGCATGCAATGAGAAACACACTCAATACAAGCTAGATTCTTACAAGAACTTGATGAACACTTTATTAGTTTACAAAGAGGCTCGAAACTTACCGAAATGGTGCACATCTATGGAAGAAATAGATTGAGTCACGATGTTGGAAGTCAAGCAAATTTCTACCTACAAAAGTAAAAAGTACCACTAAGGGGCTCATTGAAAAATGAAGCTCATTCTGTCATTTTCAAACTGAATGATTCCGAGGATCTCACTGGAATGTTGAGAGCCTTCAACTTCGTCCAGTCTTCCTCACAGAAGCAGCAAGCATGTCCTATTCTTTCAGGAACAAAGTCCAGCATTTGTTGGATCTCCTTCCGATTAGGTATCTAAAACCACTAAGATACAAAAGCAACTTGTCGGAGACTGTTAAATGTTAATTGTGGAAAGAGAAAAGGAGACAAGTTCATAAACAGGACAGGAATTAGAAAAACAAATGCACCTCTCCACAATGAAGAGTTACTCTGAGGCCAAGCTGCCTCGCAAAACTTAGTGCTGGGACAAAGGTATCCCTGATAATAAAAAGCCAGTCATGACAGGGCCACTCATATGTCACAAGAAAAATGCAAAACCAGAAAGAAACTTGTTAGCTTCAAACCGTTCTCATAAACAATTACCATTCTCCTACAGTGGGGTTCCCGGAAAGATCTACACCGACCACTCCTAGATCCCTCATTTCCAGTGCAAGCTCAACCTACAAAAGCTGATTGCATCTAAGACCTCTTTGCAAAGCAATATGATGCTAAAATGAGTAACTTCACCTCAAAGAGCACAAGACTCTAGAACATACAGTTTCCAATGCAGCGATGGTGGTCTCACGGCGGTCAATGCTGAGAAGAAGTCTAACATAAATCTTCTTTTTAGCAGATCCATTGAAAGAATTCTCGATAGATTGAGAATTTAAGGAACTTGCTGCTTGTTCAGTCCGAGGGACAAAATGGACATCGACGCTGGCGACGGCTCTCAAACCTTGAATCACTGCTTCCATGTAAGAGCGCTTGCTCATTCCTATGGAATCATTTTTCTTTACAGATTGAAGATGTTCAGTAACTTCCTCCGTATAATAATCATTTAATATGTCATTCCTGGAAGATGAGAGAAAAAGGAACTGAAGTACAACATAAGCACCTTTGGAGTTGTTCTTAACTCTAAGTAGACCACGTTGTCAGAAGCAAAATCTTCAATAACCTGTCAGGAACAACATGGATGAAAAATGTGGTTATCTGAAGCAGCAGATTATGCGGTAGGGCCAAATGGTCTTACTTCTTTGGTAATCCTCGTGATGGTAGAGTGCTCGGTTGTAATAACATGAATGAGATCAAACATTTTGAACACTTCAACCAAAGAACGATCATCTAAACCACAAAGAAATTCGGAAAAAAGAAATGATGTTAATATATCCAATAATCAGTTAAGGCTGTAGACGATAGACATCGCAAATGGGACCAGATTTAATGTTAGACTTTGCTTTTGTTGCTATAGCTTCCTTCTTAGGAAACAAGAGCGCATTCCATGTCCACTAACGGGTGCAACTTCTAAGAAAGAAAACGTCAGTGAAAGGTGCACTGAGACCATGGGTACGAGTACATGGGCATGGACTCTCCTGCATTTTCAATGTGCTTACACAATAAGCAGTTGTAGTTCATGTTATGCTTATACTATGGCAGTTAACAGTATGGTTCAATCAGTCTTATTGGTCCCTGGCCCTTTGAATTTATATTGAATAGCATTCTTTCAATTGTTTTTTCCGTCAAATTCCCATAACACTGTAACATATTCAGCACAAGGTGCTCTACCTAGTCACATCACTCCGTAAATCTTTCGCTGAATTCACGGCCAAAAAAGGAAAATTTCCCGATAATGGGCTTACTCGAAAATTCAAAGTTCAAATTTTGACTCTATTCCCTCCTGGTCCACAGCACCAAAGAAGAGAAAAGCACGTGAGAACAGACTAGAATGCATACTTTTCATGATAACGTGCTCCACGTCCGAGAAAGCAAGGACACCCTTCTGACCCAAATCTCTAGCTAGCTCTCTGCAAGTGCAAAACCAAGATCAATACTCCTCGACAACAACAACAATCAAAACACAGCTTCGAAAACACAGTAGGGGAACACCCGCCAGGGCAGTCCGGAGCTCGAACTCGGTACTCTGTCAGGCACTACATCAAACACATGGAGGGCGTACAAAAAAAGGAAAAACCCAGACACCCAGAAAGCCAGACTCACAAGATGGTGGAGTCTCTGATGGACCCATTGAGGTGGGCATGCAACTCCACCTTCGGCATCGACCTAAACCACTCCATTTCTCTCCTTCCCATCTCTTAGATAAACCCCCCTCCCTCTCTCTCTTGAAGTCGAAAAAGCGTCCTCCTTTAAGCAATTCGGGGAGTGCAGTGGCGTGGAGTGCAGTGGCGTGTAACTCCTCACTCGGCTTAAAATACTCGGAAAACGAGGCGAGGCAGGTGTTGCGCAGCGCAGCATCGGCGGTGGTCCTGGTCGGCGAAAGGGGTCAGCTGAAGAATCGGAGCTCGGGGCCCGCAAAGATTCAGAGGGGATCCACTTGCGTACCCGATCCAGACATTTGCCGTGCATCGCACAAGTCGAATCAAGAACCGCGGGTCGAATCAAGAACCGGCGTGACGCCACGAAATTCTCGTACCGCTTCGTCTTATATAAGCCAAGCATGTGCGTGCTTCTGTTCATGTGTTACTCCGTTTTTTTCTCGAGTGAAATCAATGTAGAAAGAAAGAGAGAGGAGCCCCACGGTGCCCTCTTCTTGATTTTTATGGATTCTTTGCTCACCAGTTAATTCGGTTCGGTTCGATTTCAGAGCAAGCTGAGGTGGTATTGTCAATTTGATTTAGTTCGGTTTCATACCCTTCAGTGCGATTTCGTACTTTCCCAAATTGTGTTATTTCAGTCCAATTCGATTTTTTTTTATCCAAATCGAGCAGTGCTTCCCTAGTTATACTCGTAATCCCAAATGGTCTAAGATAATTAGCCTTTGGGCTTTCTCATAATAAGTTGTTGGGATTTTTAGGAAGTAAAAGTCTGAAACGATTGGTCACACCTTAACATGGAATTTGAGAAATCAGCCCGAAATTTTTGAGGCTAGGCCATATCATGGCTAAGCACAATTCAGTACAAACCACCAAATCGGACTGAAATTCTCGATTCAGTTCGGTCCAGAGTGTTCATTTTTTATAAATTTTGATCCGTAAATTGTATTCCGGATTGAATGGAATTTTTATAGTTTGGAGGAGAGATAAGAGTGGGTGAGAAAAGTAAGAAGAGGGAGAGTGGGAAAGAAGTGAAAAAAGGGAAGAAGAAACCTCAAACGAGAGATTAGCAAAGAAGGAAATAGAAGAAAGAAAGAGAAAGGAGACTCACGTTTGCTTTCTTCTTGATGTTTATGGAAACATATGGTTATAACCTATGACCCAAATTGATCTTTGATAATACTTATCCTCTTGCATTAAGTGCTTCCCACCCACCCCATGCACCTACCAACGCTCCAAACACTGACTTGGCACTGACTCCTATCGGCTCCTCTTTGGCTTACCATCGTTTTTCCCGCTCGAAAATGCACCGAGCAGACCGTCAGGACGGACCAGAGGAAGGGCCGCCGCTGATCACCGGATGTCCGGCGTGATTTTGTTAATATTTGTCATATAATTTTAGAATTTCAGGGAGGGACATGCGATTTTTTTATTTGCGAAACCTAATGTAAGTGTTTGTAATAACTAATATGATCTAGTATATGAAAGTGCAGCGCAGGCTGCAGGAAGGGTCATGTGGCTTCGTTAGACCAATTGCGAGCATTTTAAAAAGGGATTCCGTCGATGAGTGTATCAAAAGGGCATTAGTAAGTAACTATAACTGCAGAAGAAATCGTACAGTTTTTAATATGCAAGCTGCTCTCGTGTTGCGCGTAATTTAGCCCTTCATAAGTGGAATTGTTTTTAATTGTTTTGTTTGGTGTACGAATCGAATTTATGAATGCTTGACGTGTGCTTACTTTTCTTTGACCTGCTGATATTTGTACATTTAACAACAAAAAAGTACGGAGATTCGTTTGAGATTTACTTCTGAAAACACACCAGTAGGACCAATTAGATTTTCTTTTAAAGACAAGAAAAGTTCTCTGTGGATTCTTAACTAATCAGGAAACTCCACACAAGTAGATAGCGAGTCGAGGATAAGGTAACTCTGTGAAGGCTGAAGAATTAAAACTTCTGGATAAGATTTTCTTTTTTTGGTCAGATCTCCAGGATAAGATTTAGATTCCCATTAATGCTTCCCAATGTTGAAATAAAGTTGGGATCAGCTAAGATTGGTGTTGTCCCATGGGGAAAGAAATCACACGACAATGCTAGAGGTCTATGAAAGGCATTTGCATTCGATAAGCTTATTATCATTCCATACACAAGTTCAAGCTTAGGGATAATTGTCCAAAAAAACCCTAAATTTATTGTACGACGGCTAATTCAATCCTAAACCTTTCAATTGTGCTAATTTAGTTCTAAATCTATTGTGCGATAATCAATTTAGTCCTAAATCCTGAACCTGATCGCGCGGATGTTCGGTGTGATTTTGTTAATATTCATTATATAATTTTAGAATTTAGGGTCATCGACTACAATGCACAAAGGGACATGCCATCTTTGATTTGCGAAACCTAATGTAAGTGTCGCAATAACTAATATGATCAAGTAGATGAAATTGCAACGCAATTCGAAAGAAGGGACGTGTGGTTTTGTTAGATCAATTGTGCGAATTTTAAAAAGGGATTTTGTCAATAAGTGTATCAAAGGGCATTAGTAAGTAAACTATAACTATGGAATTCATAGGGAAAATTATCCAAAAAGTTCTAAATCTATTGCACTTTTATCAGTTCAGTCCTAAACCTTTCAAGTTTGCCAATTGAATCATAAACATTTTTACTTTTTGCCAATTGAATCCAGCTGGTCAATTTTGGCCGCTCGGAGTTGACGTGTCAATTTTTAAAATATTTTAATATTTTTTCGATTTTTTTTAAATTTTTTTTGACCTTCTTACCCTCTGGCTGGCGAGGGTAAGGTCAAGTGATGGCGAGGTTGGCCTCGCCTTGGCTGGGCGAGCAAGGTTCGCCCTTGCTAGTGGCTGGTGAGGGCGAGCTTTGCCAAAGGCTGGCAAGGTCTGGCTGGTCCGAAGACCAATCAGAGGGGAAGAAGGCTAGAAAGAAAGTTCGAAAAAAATACTAAAAAAAATTGCCATGTCAGCATTGGCAGGACGATTGGCACTGCCGGCGTCCACGTTAGCTCTGGGAGGCCAAAATTAGCCGAATGGACTCAATTGGCAAGAATTGAAAAGGTTTATGACTTAATTGGCAAATTTGAAAGGTTTACGACTGAATTGGCAAAAATGCAATAAGTTTATGACTTTTTGGACAATTTTCTTGGAATTCATATAGTTTGTATTGCGCAAGCTGTTACCGTGTTATGTGTAATTTATCCCTTTATAAGTGGAATTTTTTAAAATTGAATAGGCTCCAAAAGTCTTTTTGACAATGTTCAATAACATCATATTTATTATAATTATGCACAAATCACTGATTGGACTTCAAAGTATAGGTTTGCGAATGGAATTCATCCATGCTTGGCGTGTGCTGACTTTTCTTGGACCTTTTATATTTGTATTCTACCAACAAAAAAGTATTGAGATTCCTTTGAGATTTACTTCTGAAAACACCAGTAGGACCAATCGGATTTTCTATCAAAGACAAAAAAAAGTTCCCTTTGGGTCCTAACCAATCAAGAAACTCTATAAGTTGATAGCTAGTCAAGCATAAGATAACTCTGTGATGCTAGCAGAATTAGAACTTCTGGATAAGATTTTCTTTTTTTCGGTAAGATCTTCTGGATAAGATTTAGATTATCATTAATACTTCACAATGTTGAAATAAAGTTCGGATCTGCTAAGATTGGTGTTGTCTTATAGGGAAAGAAATCACATAACAATGCTAGAGGTCTATGAAAACATTTGCATTGAGCTTATTATCACCCCAAGTTTAGGGATAATTGTCCTAAAACTATTGTGCGGCAACCAATTCATTCTTAAATCTTTCATTGTGCCAATTTAGTCCTAAGTCTATTATGTGCGGCGACCAATTTAGTTCCAAACCTTTTAACAATTTGCCAATGTAGTTATTTCGAGTAATTTTGGTTAGAAATCATCGAAGGACTGCATTGGCGAATCGTTAAAAGTGTTTAAGATTAAATTGGCAAATCTTCAAAAAGTTTAGGATTAAATTGGCACAATTGAAAGGGTTAAGACCAAATTAGCTACCGCCACAATAAATTTAGAACTTTTTTGAACAAACTTCCCTTCAAATTTATTATCATAAGAAAAAGTTGCTTGTTTGCTCTCTTGAGATCGTAGAGAGCTAAAAACTCCACATTCATCCATACATATGGCTGCTGATGGCTGCCGTTTGCGGCCGTAGGAGACTCATGGAGCAGAGATGGAGGAGGACGCACCTGGCCGGCCGGCCGAAGAGGAGGCTGAGAAAGGTAAGCATAAAGGCTAAGGACGAATATAGACTGTTTATCTTTCGCAACAGCTCTTTTCCATTTTTGACATCCTTGCCTTGGATTGCCTTTGCCAGGTCGCTCCCTCGATGTTTTTCACATGCAAAAGATGCTTCTTATTAATGACCAACTAGTTTGTGTATTGGATTTCATAGCCTACTTATTACGGTCGAAATGCATATGGGGTTGATCATCTGTCATATATTTATGGAGCGTTTTTGTATATGTTCCTACTTGAACTATCTTAGATTAGGAAATTCCTTGACTTGTTGAGTTGGCAAAGTTAAATAAGCAAGCGGTGTCTAGATCATTGTTTCGGTGATAGCAAGTGATTATTTCACCAGGACTCGTAGGTATAAAAAGTGATTTTTTTTTATCCAAAGAAAGATTCCATTCATTTCTCAGAATAATGCTTGAGAGATACATAGAAGGCTTTTAAGCCTAGTAAATTCTAGATAACTGCGGAACAAAACAAATGCAAATAACGCAAATAACAAAGCACAGTCTGCAGCTAGAAGAATACTCTCATCCATCAAGAACATATTTGCTACTGTAGACGTTCGTTGGCTAATCACCAGATTCAGTGATGAGCATACACTGGGATCTCTCACTTTGTTTGCAAGAGCAGTGCTCGTCTAGGTTCAATGTTCTTATCATCATCATCACGTGGAGACACCAACATCAATATATTGAAAGAATACATATCAAATACCTGTAAGAAACTCCTATATCTATATTTAGATCTAGTTCGGGAGAGTAAAACCCCTAGATCTAGATCTAAATCTAAATCAGGAGAGGAGAGCGGCCTAATCTTGGAGAGGTTATGGAGCCACGTCACGAGTACCCTCCTCGATAGCTGTCGACTAGACGAATGGATGAATGCCCGAACTAGTCTCCATGTTTACCCAAGATCAGCCGCAGAGATTTATTCATACACACAAACTCCCAAAATAGATCGGGAGAGAAAGAATAAGCCTACATGAGAACTTCAAAAGAGGGAAGAGTTTTTGGGAGATGAGCTTGTTTGCTGACAAAGAGAGAAAAAATGGTATCTGTGATTGAATAATTTAAAACTTAAGACTGTTGAAATATCAACTCCAAGATAGATATGAGGATCTTTTCCTGTTTCAGATTACTAAGTTTCAATGGGATAAGAGACTAACAGGCGAGATTAGCCAAGTGATTTAAGATGTTTTTTTTTTGGGTAAGGTTAAGTGATTTAAGATGTTCGAACCTCCAAATGTCAATAAAGAGCCAAGTGGAGATCATGCACTACTTCAAGGACACTTTATCTTTCAATGCTCTTTCCTTTGACCAATGTATAACATTAAAATTTTCTATGTAAAAGTTGAAGGTGCCTTTAATGTTGATTGACGTATAAACTTTTTGAGTTTGTAAGTGGAGAAACTCTGTTTCAGATTCCTTACCAAAAAAAAAAAAAAAACTCTGTTTCAGATTACTAAGTTTCAATGGGATAAGAGACTGACAGGCGAGATTAGCCAAGTGATTTAAGATGTTTGAACCTCCAAATGTCAATAAAGAGCCAAATGGAGATCATGCACTATTTCAAGGACACTTTGTCTTTCAATGCTCTTTCCTTTGACCAGTGTTTAACACTAAAATTCTTTATGTAAAAGTTGAAGGTGCCTTTAATATTGATTAACATATAAACTTTCTGAGTTTGTAAGTGGAAGCAGTGCTAGGTGTACTGATATTAATTTACAAAAGAGATAAGTTAAGTGATGTGGCTGATTGTATATGAGAATTTAGGCAAGCGAGCAGTATTCAATACCTAATAATAGTCTAGCACATTACTTAGTATACCAATTTTATAAAGTAGTCTCAATGGATTTAGCATCTTTAGATATAACCAGAGGAATGAGCAGTATTGGAGAAAATAGCTCTCTACACCCAAGCAATGCCAAAATTTGTTCTCAATCAAATTAAGAACAGTCAAGCAATTATTGTATTCTTGGCAATGGAAACAAGAGTTCCAAGTTGAAACTCATATTCATTTTTTTTTTACGTGAGACCTTATCTTTCCTTGTGTGGAGGCTGTAACTTAGGAAAGTTATTTTCTGCATTTATCTTACTTAATGTCTTTCCATAAGTCATTAGTTATATTGTGCTTTAAATACATGCCAAATAACAGTAATTAAATCACGACTAGTCCAGCAAGACTAGTCAAGCAAGTATAATAATCTGGGCAAGTGCGGCAAGAGTATCCAAAGTTGATAAACTCATTTGATCTTTTCTTGAATATAGGATTTCATCTTTCCTCGCGCAGAGGCTGTAGCTTAGGAGAGTTATTTTATTATATTTAATGTTTTTCCATAAATTCTTAGCTATCTTGTATTTTAAATACATGTGAGAGATAATACTGTAGTGGTTCATTGTCCAGATCCTTAAGCAGCACAATCATCAAGTGCCCTTTATGAGCATGCAATGAAAATGAAACGTTTGGCCTTGTTATTCATACTTTTCAGTGTTTCCATGTGTGAAATCGCTGTTTGAGAAGAGGATGACAGGAAGTTGGAAAGAAAGCATCGATCAAGACAACTTTGGTAATTATTTCTCAATCATCGTGGGGATCTTTTGATTTATGTTTTCATGTTATGCTGCGATTTATCTTGTCAAGTTTCATACAAGCATGTTTATTCAATTGGTCGTGTCATGATATATTTATGAAAAATGAGAAAAGAGATTTCAATGATTGATTTGATATCGACAAACAGCTGTCAATCAAACATTTTCTGTTGAAGGGACATAGAGCTCAGTAAAGATTTTTTGATTTTCTTATTGATCAACTTAAAAAACATGTTAGTTAACATAGAATTGCTCTTACAGACCAAAAAAAAAACACAGAATTGCTCTCACATATTGTCCTACTTGATAGTTTTACAATTGATTTTCCTTTTTTCTTTTTTTGTAGAAAGAACTGAACTTATATTTTAAAAGATTTCATAAAGCTCCTGCAATATGAAATCTGTACAATTTGAAGTTGATGCTTAACTTTATATATTTATGACTTTATCGAGGTTCATGAACAATACATGACTTAATTTTAAATTATTTATTTAGATAGTTATGATTTTTTTCCTAATTTCAGATTTTTTTAAACATTCTGTGTTGGTTCGGGCCAATTTGAGCCGAGGCATATTAGGCTCGAAACTAGGAGCAGCACAAATGAAAATTTTCAAACCTACTCAAAGACTAGCTCGGTCTTACTCAAGCCAAAATATTCGGCCAGTTCGGCTTTCGGGCCTTCTGGTCATATTTGGCATCCCTACCATTGTAAACTACTTTAAAAAAAGAAGAAGCTAGCAATGCATCAGTTTAGTTTTTTACTCGATGTCATTTGCAGGTGGTCTCTTTGGTGGACAACATGATAAAAAAAAAATATTAAATATGGAGTTACGGTAGAACTTCCATATGGAATCTAACTATTGCTCATGATTAGCTTAGTTCACATAATGTATGGATTCAAACAGGTCGTACTGATCATGTTAGCATGAGTGTAGCTGGCTGGCAGGTAACTAAATTTATGGATATCTAGAAGATGATTATGAGTATGATTAAAAATCTAAGAAAAATCTAACATCTCCTATTTTTCTAAGGTTTTTCCACAACTTTATGGTGATATTTGTTCTCGATTGTTCATATGTTGTACGTTAGCTGAAAAATGGTATATTCTTTCTCCCTTTACTTTTTGAAAATCACAGACGAGAATCAGAGGTAAGTTTGCTTATTTAATCTTGTGCGGCGATGGATACCGCAATGGATGCTTCAACACGTTATGTCCCGGTTTGTTCAGGTTGATAGGACAATAACCCTCGGTCATGCGTTCCGTTGTTCTTCTACTTATGGTGGACATCTTTAATTCTTTATGACCTTGTAATTCATATAGAACAGGTGGGCCTTACCTTTTTTTTTTTTGTTCTAAAGGTAGGCTTTACCTTTTAAGGTATTGAATATAAGTAATTTTTTTTCACATTATGCTGTATTATCTGATGAAAAACAAATCTAACTCTGATAACATTTGATACAGGACGTATACTGCTATGATAACAATTGAGATAGAGTGGTTGTGAAGTATTAGAAGCTATAGAAGAGTTTGAAAAATTGATTACTTCATGGGGGAATGGTTTGTAATTTTGAAAGATCAATCACGATAAGCCACACTCATATAAAAACTCAATCAATAGTTTCTTCTGTCTAATAAGGCCCAAACAACTCGAAATTGGTGGTTAGCTGTTAGTGATCCACCAATAAAAGCGAATTACTGTCCCAAGGAGTTATTCTTAAATCTGCGCAATGGTTCGCTACACAGCGCTTGGGATGAATTGGTCTAGCAGGAGGCAATGGAGTTCGTCGTCCGATGGGAAGTGGCCACATGCCTGATGACATTATTAGAGATTCCACGTACTTTCGACAGCTCCAGTGGATTGATGCGCATGGTGATTGCTCACCTCCTCCATCGACAGATATGAGAGAGTGGGTGGATAAGTCCAAGGTTAATGATATGAAGAATCATCATTCTGTCGAAGATCCAGATATGGCCTACCTGATTAGCTATGGAGGTCCGGGAGGTTATTGTGAGAGGATAGCAACTTAAACAAGAAGCTGCTTTGAACAACTTACATGAATAAGCGATGTGTGTTCCTAATTTTTCACTGATAACTCTATAAAAGTAGAGTTATTTTTAAGCAATAAATAATGCAATATTTGTGAGAAAATATTTGGATTTCCTTCTATTTACTTAAATTTTCTTTCTTTATGCAGCATAATGAGACATTGAGAAATAAGGAAAATATGGTAAAAAGAAGAAAAAGAATATCCTACCCAAATAAGAGATAGGATAACTTGGGGGTATAACTAGTTTTTCTTTTAGATCGTTTTTTTTTATTGTTCTGAGAATTTTGCAAGTACTTTAAAGATGAGACAAAAGTGGTGACAGAATTCTTGTCTTTGATTTAAGATGTTGGGTTTAATTTATATTTTCGTTTCTTCTTTTATTATGTTCTAATTTTCTTTTGTTAGAGCTACAATGTAGCCTAATCATGATGATATGAGTTTCATGCTTTTTATGTTTTGCAAATGATTTCATTCATGTGAGTTATATATTATTGTGCTTAATGCCTTTAAGTGACTTGTCATCACTTGAATGATCTGATGTGCATGTTTGAGACTGAAAAGCGATAATATGTAATTGCTCCTTATAATATATAACCGTGAATTAAATGTGGATAGAGATATGTCATGTTATTTGTGTGGCTTTCGGTAATAAGGTGGTCCCAAAGATTCATTGTAAATTGGGAATATTCACAGATTTTAATGCACTTATGTTTATTTAAATTCACATAGACATATATGGTGGATTGATAAATTGAGTAGGTTGTTATACCTAGAGATATGATAGTAAATAGACTAGGAAATTACGCTATCACGTGTTTGATATTATTCTATATGCATAGTGATATGAAATTCATATCTAGTGGTGATGGTGAAATCGGATGCTCTAACATATTTTATCTAATTGATTATTTGCCTTTAGTTTCTAAAATTTCGTTTCTAAAATTGTCAATTTTTATTTATTCTCAATTCTATTTCGATCTATTTAATAAATTTTAGAATTAGTCTATTTTTAATATTTAATTGGTTTATTAATCATCAATCTCTGTGGGACAATACTCTTCTCATCATTATATTACTTGTCCATTGACACATTCAGAATTTTACGAACATTCACCTTTATTTGCAAACAGACCCTTATTTCTATTTAGTTCTGTACTGTTGTTCTCTTTTTGTTCTTGAGACTGAGATTGCCATTACTATGAGTAACAGGCCATAGCCCTAAATTCTACTACATGCGTTGTCAAATTGTCTAAAAAATGTCACTCGATGCTAAGGTGGTGCCAAATTAGCGAAAAACAAATTGTTAAAAGCAAGAAAAAAGAAACCCCAATTTGATAATGTTAGTTACGACCAGTAAAGAAAGTAATGAATTGCACAATTCAAGAACGTCAAAGGACTTGAACGAACAAAATAAGACTTAGAGAACTAAACTGCACAAATCGAGAATGATAGATGATTTGATTGCATAAAAAGAAAGTGAGAGGACCAAATCGCACGGACAATGAAACTTAGAGGACCGAACTGTAGTTCACCCAAAAAGAAACTATCTGACCCTTATGGCTTCATCATAAAGTCTTGTCCATTTCAACAAAAATTTGGGGAAAAAAGGAGAAATGTAAAGAGTCATAATTAAATTGACACTAGGAAATGAAGTTGATCATCCCAACCTTTAATCTATATATGAACATGGTAACCTGCGATTGAATAATTCAACAATTAAGATGTTTGAACCTCAAAATGTCAAGAAAGAGTCTCTAAATTTCTCTACCGTTAGAAAATAACTTAGGCCCTCCCAATCGTAATGCATGTGGTCAACGTGGAAGAAATTCGAGACAAGTGGAGATCATGCATTTTTTGGTGGTAAAATGGCAGACATGCATTTTTTCAAGGACACTTTTACAATAATTTTACGTTAAAGGCGCCTGTAATATTAATTGGCGTAGAGGCAAAATTGGAAAGTGATTACAAATGTATTTTCACAAGAACATATATCTTAGAAATTAATAGCTTTTTTTCTTCAAAATTTTGGAATTAGTCATTCTAGGAGCCGTATTGACAAGTTTCCCAAAACATGTTTTTTTGGCTATTGTCATGAATATATGTACAAGGAAAACTTCCTTGGAAGAAATTCAAAGAATGAGGGGCAATATTAATACAAACACGAAATAAAGATAAGTGATGGGACATACTGTAGATGGGCATTTAGATAAGTGGGCGATATTCAATACTTAATAATAATGTGGCACATCACTTATTGTACCAATTTTGTCAAGCATTATTAGTAGACTTAATATTTCTCTATAAATAGGCATAGCCAGAGGAATGTGCAGCACAATCTTCAAGTTCCATTTATCAGCATGCAATTGATGAAAATGAAACTTTTGCCCTTGTTATTCATATTCTTGGGTGCTTCCATTTGTGAAATCGCTGTTTCAGAAGATAATGACACAGAGTTGGAAAGACAGACTAAATTTATGGTGAAGGCACCGATCAAGACAATTTTGGTAATCGTTTTGCAATCTATTTGGGAATCTTTTGATTTCTATTATCATGTTTTGCTGCATTTTGTCTTGTTGAGTTTCATACAAGCATTGTTTATTTGATGAAAGATTGATTGTGTCGTGATGTTTTTATGAAGACTGCGGAAAGAGATGTCTATGACTGTTTTGATATTGACAAACAACCGGCACTTGAACATCCTCTATTGAAGGGACATGAAGTTCAGGTCAAGATTTTTTTATGATGTTCTCATTGATCAACTTTAAATTATGTTTGGTTAACATCATATTGCTCTCATAAATTGTTCTACTTGATAGTTCTATAATTGGTTTTCTTTTGCTTTTTAGAAAGAACCAAACTTAAATCTCATAAGATTTCATAAAGCTCCTGCAAATGTGAACTCTGCACAATTGGGGTTGAAAGAACCTTGTCCAGTTGGAACAGTCCCGATTCTTCGAGCAACGAAGGAAGTTTTGAAGAAGGAAAAGTCCTTGCCCAAGATTCCATCCTTAGCTGCTATGAAGCAAAATGCTCCTTCTAGTCAACATGTACACCTCTCTCTCTCTCTCTCTCTCTCTCTCTCTCTCTCTCTCAGGTCGTGCTTGACATATGTTCTCTTGGATAATGCAGTTAATTTAACCACGAAAGTTTTTGAATCAAGAAAAGACAAGTCAAGTATAGGTTGAAATCATCTTTATGTTTTTGAAGCAAGAGAAGACAAGTCACGTGTGGATTGAAATCATCTTTTATAAGCTACATGTAAAAAATTCAAATACAGTCTCTATAAATGGCCAAGAGTTGGTTGCCTTCTAAAACACTGATCACGTGTTTTTGGGCATGTTCGATTCAGGCTGGTTTGGGTAGGCGTTCTAAATTTAGTTACAATTGTCTTTTCTAATTAGTCAGTATCAAATTTCAAAACTATAACATACCATTCTCAAATAACTAACATGAATTTATTAAAGGTCTTAAATACCGTTAACAGAACGGAAGTCGCACATGTCAACTTTAACATGGCTAAACTTCTTATGGCTGATTTGAGGTCGAAAGTTAACTTTCATATTTTTAAGACTTTATTGAGGTTCATAAATAATTAATGATGTCAATCAAATTGCCTATATATATGTTTCGAAAATTTCAGATTTTTTTGAACATTCCGTGCCGGTCTAGGCCAACTTATGCCCAAGGATCTTATGCTTGAGACTAGGACTGGCACGAAAGAAAACTTTCAAATCTACTCGAAGGCTAGCCCGGTGTTACTCAAGCCTGAAAATTCTTGGAATTTCGGGCCTTTCGGGCTTTTTTTTGGCACCCTTACCATTGTGAACTACTTCCAAGGATAGCCGGCAGTGCATGAAGAAAACATGACTAGGTGAACAAAAAAGATATTTCCTTTTTGCCCATTCAAGTAATATCATTACTTGATGTCATTTGCAGGTGGTCTCTTTGGTAGACAACAAGATAAGCAATGTTAAATTCGGTATTTTCGCCACTTTATCCATATATAATCTAACTGTTGCTCATGATCAGTTTAGTTCACATAATGTATGGATTGAAACTGGTCCCGCTAATCATATTAGCATGATAGCAGCTGGCTGGCAGGTAATTATACCCATGCGTATCAAGAAGATGATTATGCGTATGAGTAAAAATCTGAGAACAATCTAATATCTCTTATATTTTACTAGGTTTTTCCGCAACTCTATGGTGATACTCGTTCTCGATTGTTCATATATTGGACGGTTAGTCGAAAAATAATACGTTCTTTCTACCTTTTCTTTTTCAAAATCAAGGATGGAAATTGGAGATAGGTTTTCTTATTTATTGACTAAAGCATCAACTTTAGGGCGATGGCTACCGTAATGGATGCTACAACACATTATGTTGGGGTTTTGTCCAAGTCGACAGGAGAACAACCACCGGTGTTACCTTTAGTCATTCTTCTACATATGGTGGAGATCAATATGAGTTTTCAATCCTTATACAGCAGGTAGGCTTTACTTTTTAAGTTAATGAAGAATGAATCTAACTCCGTTAGCATTTGATAAAGAACAGATATTGCAATCATAACAGTTGAGGCAGAAAACTCATCGGCAGTTCTTTCTGTCTAACCAGGACCGAGCAACCGGAAATTGGTGGTTAGTACTCGAGGGCGATCCGCCGGTTAAAGTGGGTTACTGGCCCAACGAGTTGTTCTTGTATCTACGCAATGGTTCACAGCATACAGCTTGGGGAGGAGTTGGCCTTGCCGGAGGCGATGGAGTCTGTCCGCCGATGGGAAGTGGCCACATGCCCAGTCGTGACTTTAGACGTGACGCATACTTTCGACAGCTTTCTTGGATTAATGGACATGGTGACTATTCAGATCCTCCTGGTTCAAAGGACATGAGAGAGTGGGTGGATAAGTCTAAGGTTTATGGTCTGAAGAACCGTCAATATGTCGGATCAGAGATGGACTACATTGTCAGCTATGGAGGTCCCGGAGGTTACTGCAGAGGATAGCAACTTCAGAAGAAGCTACTGATAAAATAACGTATTCCTAGTTTTACACCTTTGTTCGCAAACTGTTCCTTATTTTTATTTTGTTCTTGAGACTGAGATTGCCATTACTACGGGTAACAATCCAAAACCCTAATTTTTATTGCGCGCAGAGGCAACTTGGTAGAATGACATTTTTGTTGGGTATGTGATGATTGTGGATGAAATCAGAAGAAAAATATGTAAAATGCGAAAAATAAGCTGACGCATCGTCATTCATGATGTGAACCTAAAAAAAACAAAGGATTTTTTCACTTGCTGAACAAATTAAATTTTCTTGTGGCAGATAGTTAAATATTGAATCATTGGGTTAAAAAAATCAAGTAAATACCGTACGAGAATTACGATAGTTGTAATGTCCTTATTTTCTTGTTGTGCTATTATTCTTCCCTCTTGTTGGTTGAGAAAATATTCAGTAGTTGCATATCACCACGTCATCGTCCTACGTGGCATGTGTAAACCATTCAAAATTCGACACGTGTGCGATGACATGGAATTAAAAAATTGAATTCGGAACCTCTCTTTCTTTTCTTTCTCTCCTCTGAAGAAAACTGAGACATGCAAAATTAATTGCCTTCTCTCTCTTCTCTTTTGTTAAAGAACTCTGATCCAGATGAGGAGGTCCTCTTTCTCTCTCTCAAAATTCAAATTTCACTCCCTCTCTTTGCGACCGAAGACACTCTCTCGCCTTTGGCTCCGGCATGTCGCCTACGCCGTTGCCGCCACAAGCCCCATTGCTGTTGGGTTTGAAGCTTGTATTCGCCTCCGGCATGTTGTGACTATTGTTCTCGTGGGTTTTGGCTTCCAAAACTAGGTGTGACTTCTCCTTCAAAACTATGGAATCTTGCACTCCATGGATGAGGCCTTGAGGCTCTCGGTGTTGCATTTCGGGGTTTCTTGAGGTTTCGCTTACTTGTTAGGGAATGTCTCTGATGCCGAAACGCAATAGAAAAATTGACTGAACAAGAAAATTCGACAGAGAACAATTCGTCCTCCAAATATGATTATCAAATTAAAAATATCCAAAGTCTGCTTAAAGGAAACCCTAAAACAAGCTTATATATCCCAAAACCTAGCCCTACTAGAATTAGTAAATATCAAAACGTAAAATTACGAAACTACCCTTTATTAAATTAACCCATAAAAAATACTAAAAAAAAGAAAAACCCATCTAAATGACCCCGAATCGCGAAAATCCATCGTTAGTCACGGCCAATAGCAGTGAGTTTTGATCAGCACGCCGTTTCGCTTCAGCCGACCAAATTTGAGCTCAATCCGACATTTTTGACTTCAAGCCCGCCGGTTCGTTCAGTCGTATAACGGTTCCGCCGGTCCCCTAGGTGCATCATCCTCCCCTGCTAGAGATAGATTCGTCCTCGAATCTGCTTCGACTTCATTGTCATCATCAATCTCCTCAGGACTTCTTCCTCTTCAGGGTAGTAAGGTGACAAATCCGCTACATTAAAAGTTCCGGATACATTATACTTACCTGGCAATTCGATCTTGTAAGATTGTCACTAATTCGCTCCAAAACTCTGAAGGGTCCATCAGCTCTAGGTTGAAGCTTGCCAAACCTACCTGCTGGAAATCGTTCCTTCCTAAGGTGAATCCAAACTAAATCACCTTTCTTAAAAACGACTCTTTTCTTGCGCATATCCACGCGTTGCTTATACTTCATGTTCTGCATGTTGATCTGATTATGGAACTGAAAATGTAGCTCTTTGATATGTTTTGCATGTTTTTCAGCTTCCGAACTAAATTGCTTGAGAACTGATATCGGTGTGAGATCTAATGGAGTAATTGGATTACGCCCATAAACCACCTCAAAAGGAGTCTTGCCTGTAGTTCGGTTCTCTGATCTGTTATATGCAAATTTTGCCTGAGGCAATGCCAAGTCCCATTGTCGCGGATTATCTCCAATCAAACTCCGCAGCAAATTCCCTAAGCTTCGATTGACAACTTCGGTTTGACCATCAGTATGAGGATGATGAGATGAACTAAACTTCAAACTCGTACCCATGTACCTCCAAAGAGTGCGCCAGAAGTGACTCACAAACTTCACATCACGATATGAGGTTATGGACTTAGGAATTCCATGCAGCTTAACAATCCCCTGCAGAAACAATCGAGCAACCTGTGAAGCATCATATGACTTGCTACACGGGACAAAGTGGGCCATATTCGAGAATCTATCGACAACCACCATTATTGAATCCTTACTCCGCTGCGTTCTTGGCAAACCCAAGACAAAGTCAAGACTGACATCCTCCCACGGTGCAACTGGAACAGGTAGAGGCATATACAATTCTGCATTAGTACTCTTGGTCTTTGCCACATGACATACCCTGCACCTCTCTATAAAACGTGTCATGTCACGCTCCATCCAAGGCCAATAAAAATATTCACTCAATAAAGCCTTCGTCTTATCCACGCTAAAGTGCCCAGCTAAACCGCCTGCATGTCTCTCAATAATAATAGATTCCCTCAAAGATCATTGAGGAATGCACAATCTGTTACCTTTAAATAGGTAACCCTTCACGATCTGAAATTGCTGAAAAGGCTCCGTTTTGCTCTTCTTCCAGATATCCCCAAAATAAGGATCATCAACATATAATTCTTTAAAAGTATCAAAGCCTAGAACCCTTACCTGCATCGTAGACAGCAAAGAGTGTTTTCTGCTCAATGCATCTGCCACACTATTTAGCACTCCTGCTTTATGCTTGATGGAAAAACTGAAAACTTGAAGGAACTCCACCCACTTTGCATGCCTTGCGTTCAATTTGTGCTGCCTATTGATGTATTTCAAGGCTTCATGATCAGAAAATAAGATAAACTCTTTCGAAATAAGATAGTGCCTCCAATGCTCCAAACTCCTCACAATAGCATAAAATTCTTTATCATAAGTTGAATATTTCCTTTTTGCCTCATTCAACTTTTCACTAAAGAATGCTACGGGTTTAAATTTTTGACTTAAGACACCCCCAATACCAACACCTGAAGTATCGCAATGCACCTCAAAAATCTTATTAAAATCAGGAAGCACGAGAACATGGGCTTCAGTCACCTTCTTCTTTAATAATTGAAAGGTAGCTTCTGCCTCCTTAGTCCACACAAATTTACTTCCTTTCAGACAATCCGTCAGAAGTGCAATAATAGTACTGAAATCCCGAATAAATCTCCGATAAAAAGACGCAAGCCCATGAAAGCTACATACCTCATGAATATTTTTTGGAATCTCCCAATTTGTAATAGCCTCAACCTTAGCTGGGTCCATATGAATGCCCTCCTTAGTTACTATATATCCCAAAAAGGTCACACGATCAGTCAAGAAGTGACACTTCTTGGTATTAGCATATAATTTCTGCTCCCTCAATGTCTCGAATACCCTTCTCAAATGCTGCAAGTGTTGATCAGTCGATGCACTATAAACCAATATATCATTAAAATATACGACGACAAACTGACCAATAAAAGGACGAAACACCTGATTCATCAGTCTCATAAAGGTGCTTGGTATGTTAGATAACCCGAAAGGCATCACCATCCACTCATATAGACCATCTCGAGTTTTAAAAGCGGTCTTCCATTTATCTCCAGGACGCACCCTAATCTGATGATACCCACTCCTCAAGTCTATCTTTGAAAAGATAGTCGCTCCACACAGTTGATCAATTAAATCATCAAATCTCGGGATAAGAAAGCGATACCTGATTGTGATCTTGTTAACAGCTCTGCTATCCATGCACATTCTCAATGACCCGTCTTTCTTAGGAACCAACAAAGCTGGCACTGCACAAGGGCTCATGCTCTCTCGAATTGCACCATTTTCTAATAATTCCTGCACTTACCTCTGCATCTCCTTATGCTCCTTAGGATTCATTCTGTAAGCTGCCTTATTAGGAATAGTAGCTCCTGGAACGAGATCTATACAATGCTGAATGTCTCTCATGGGTGGCAATCCAGGTGGCAATTCCTCTAGTACAACATCAGCAAACTCCTCAAGTATAGGCAAAACTTGAGTTGAAATTTCTGGACTATCAAGATTCTGCTCCATGACTACAACAGCAAAAAGCTCTGGGGCATTCACCGCTTCCTCCTAGAACTCTGATTTGGAAATCAGATTACTTTTCCCTTCTTTTCTCAAATCTAAAGGACCCAGAGTAATGGTCCGGCCATCCTTCTTGAAGGTGTATGTATTTTTGAATCCGTCATGCTGTGTTTTCCTGTCAAACTGCCAAGATCTTCTTAACAGGATATGACAAACATCCATTGGAACTACGTCACCCCACACTTCATCAATATATTTCTTCCCAATCGAGAACTGCACTAAACACCTCTTGCTCACTTTTACCTCATTCCCCTTCCTAAGCCATGATAGCTTATATGGTTGAGGATGTTCGACAGTTTTCAACCCTAACTTTTCTACCATAGTGGTAGATATTACATTCTCGCAACTTCCCCCGTCAATTATCATACTACACACCTTTCCCCCACTAGTACACTTAGTATGAAAGATATTATGCATGAGCCACGATTCATCATCTACCTTAGCAATATTTAAAACTCGACGCATAACTAAAGACTCACCAGAATCGGCATAGACAATGTCCTCCGGATCTGGATCCGCATCTGCTTGCTCTCCATCAGATTCATCATAAGTTGGGTCTTCATCAAAAGTTGGATTATCTACAAGTATCACAAATTGTCGGTTCAGACAATCAGCAGCAAAATGTCCGAATCCTTGACACTTAAAACATCGCTTGCCTGTAGCTCCTCCCCTGCTAGATTCTGCACTACCCTGCTCTCCTTTTATTGCAGATTTTGAACCAGCGCCCTTAACTGCTGTCGGGACCGACGAACTCCCTGCTTTCCCCTGGGACTCTTTATCTGACCACTTGGAACTATTGCCTGTCCACTTAGAACCGCTGCTAGACTACTTGGATTTACTGCTTTTTCTTTTAAACTGCCCCTTCACCTTTAGGGCTAGTCTGCACACATCCTCATACGTCCAATACTGCTGTAATTGGACAACATCAGAGATCTCATATCGCAACCCCGCCAGATATCGTGCAATCGTCTGCTCGTCTTCCTCTGCCACATCACAACGCATCCGCAAACGATCAAATTCTTCAGTAAATTCTTCAACTGTTTTATCACCTTGCTTGATGTTATGATACTCAATAAACGCCTCTTGCCTATAATGGGTAGGCAAAAATTTTTTTGCAATAACTTTTTCATTTTCTTCCAGCGATCCACCTTCGGCTTCCCCTCTCTAGCGCGTTGTTTTTTTACGTGTTCCCACCAAATCGAAGCTTGTTTTCGCAGCCTAATAGCCATTAACTTCACTTTTTGCCCCTCAGTTAGGTCTTTAAGATAAAAAAATCCGTTCTACCGTATGCAACCAATCAATAAACTCATCAGGATGAGTCTTACCATTAAACTCAGGAATCTTAATCTTCATTCCGAAATTTTGAGAAGAGCGCTAATTTTCAGGTCGTACTCCTCGATTCCGCCCTTTATTCATAACCCCGAAAAGGTTGACGTCCTCCTCTTCATCATCGGATGGATCCTCAGATTCTGCTCCTTCTTCGGATTGAACGCCCAATCTCGCCTCCGCAAGTTGTCGCTTCAAATCCTGGATTTGTCTTCTTTGTTCTTCAATTTCTACGTCTCGCAGATCTCTTAGACGCGGTTGGTCGACTGCTTCAGGAACGCCTCCACGCCCTCGGCCACCACGAGCCCACCGTCCACGACCGCGATTCTGTTCAGCCATTGATTCAAGCAACCCGTGCTTTTATACCAATTGATGCCGAAACGCAATAGAAAAATTGACTGAACAAGAAAATTCGACAGAGAACAATTCGTCCTCCAAATATGATTATCAAATAAAAAATATCCAAAGTCTGCTTAAAGGAAACCCTAAAACAAGCTTATATATCCCCAAACCTAGCCCTATTAGGATTAGTAAACATCAAAACGTAAAATTACGAAACTACCCTTTATTAAATTAACCCATAAAAAATACTAAAAAAAAAGAAAAACCCATCTAAATGACCTCGAATCGCGAAAATCCATCGTTAGTCACGGCCAACAGCAGTGAGTTTTGATCAGCACGCTGTTTCGCTTCAGCCGACCAAATTTGAGCTCAATCCGATGTCTTTGATTTCAAGTCCGCCAATTCGTTCAGTTGTATAACGGTTCCGCCAGTCCCCTAGGTGCATTAGTCTCTATTTTTTTCTCTTTTTTATGAGGGTATAAAAGGTCTGCTTCTGTATGTGGGCATTTGGCCTTCTTGGGGGCTCAAAAATTGTCTTTATTAGCAAAATCAAGAAAGAAGAGCATGAATTGTGCAAAAGAAGACCGATGATGTTCCTGAATGCCAAGATAGAACCAAATTCTGGTTAACTCGGTGAATCAAGACTCGTTTTAGCTATTTTAATATTATAAAGCCCTTGAAATATGCTTGAGAAAATAGAGAAGGCAGAGATGCAATGGAAGGCCATGCGCCCACACTGCTGCAACAACTGACACTTTATCACTATCAATGTCTAGCTTCAGTTGGAGATCGCAACAAGCTGAAGATATGATGGACATGCATGGTGCGACTATGGAAACAATAGTAGTTCTATACGTCCACAAGCACTGTACAAATCATTGGTATTTCTATTTTGAAGTCATAAATTTTGAAGTTTATGAAACTTTGGCATTGTATATATCAAGCATGACTTATACAAGCTGTTTCGCCGGAAATGCTCCCGCAACGAAATATAATTCACCTAACGTAGTTCTTCGCTTCTTAATAAGAGGAGACTGGGTTTCGTGGCGACTCCGGAGAGGAAATATCCAGGAAGACAAGGAAAAACTACGAACGTTTACTTCGAACTTCAAATTAGATTGTACATGCAAACCGTATCGGAATTTAATCAACGACAAAGCTTGAAAATACAGCCACACACGTACACAAAGATGTAACGCCAGAATTTAATCGACGACGCAACACCCGGGATAGAGATATACGCTGGAATTTAATCGACAACACAAATCGAAAAACTATAGCTAAGAAAAGATAAAGTGTGATACATGAAAGTAAAAATAATTGAAAGATAACATGTTATTTGATTTTGGTGGTGGGCACTCCAGTAGATGGCCAGTGATATTTATAATGATTGTGTAGTAACTACTCTTTAGCGGTTTTCAACGGTTGTGCCCATGTTCTTCCATTCCGAAAATCTTCCCTTCATGTCCATGAAATGCCATGATCTTGCTTTCAAGATAACTATCCCACATTCTTGTTTACAAGTGATTACTACCTCATGATCATGCTTTCAAGTAACTATTTCCTCAAAATATACATGTATGCTCCTTAGTGGTTTCCAATGGTTACGTTAAGTTGACTACCTTGACGGTTTATTCGGCTCTACTACATTGGCAGTTGCTTCGACCCACACTTCTTCACTGAAGTGTATTAATTTCCGCATTTTGACTAGTCACGACTATCAACTTCCTTTTAATTTCGATAGCTCTACAGTGATTTTTTGAGAAAATTCAATACATAAAAGTTGTAGGTCCATGAGTCTTCGTTCTTTTGGCTTTAGAATTAGGTCAATTCGATCTGTCTCGAAGAAGTTACGATCATTTTCTCGAACTAGCGCATAACTAAAATTTCATCGATGCCCTCGACGAGATGAAGTCATGACCGTTGACTTCCTTTAACCTTGATAGCTTCTACAGTGATTTTATGAGAAAACTCAAAACATAAAAGTTGTAGATCTTAGGAGTCTTCATTCTTTTGATTTTGGAATTAGGTTAATCCGATTTGTCTCGAAGAAGTTACGATCATTTTCCCGAGCTAGCGTAGAACTGAAATTTTTTTGATGAAGTTGTGACCGGTCTTGTCAATAATACCCAAAAATTGGTCATTTTTGGGTGTAAACATATACACATGACACGTGTCTTTGACAGGTGTCCCTTATATTGGCAACTTGATGATATTTGCTTCCACGTTACCTCAAGTTTTCGCCATGTGTCCCTTGATGATCTTTGACACAAACGAACCATGTCGACAAGTTGGACCGTCAACATAGTGGGTCGAAGCAACTGCCAACGTAGTGGAGCCGAATAAACCGTCAAGGTAGTCGACTCAACGTAACCGTTGAAAACCGCTAAAGAGCAGTTACTACACAATCATTATAAATATCATTGGCCATCTACTGGAGAGCCCACCACTAAAATCAAACAACATGTTATCTTTCAATTATTTTTACTTTCATGTATCACACTTTGTCTTTCCTTAGCTATAGTTTTTCGATTTGCGTCGTCGATTAAATTCCAGCGTGTATCTCTATCCCGGGTATTGCGTCGTCGATTAAATTCTGGCGTTACATCTTTGTGGCTGTATTTTCAAGCTTTGTCGTTGATTAAATTTCGGCACGGTTTGTATGTACAGTCCGGTTTGAAGTTCGAAGTAAAAGTTTGTAGTTTTTCCTGTCTTCTTGGATATTTCCTCTCCGGAGTCGCCGTCCGAGGTTATCAACTCCACTTGTTGTTGATTCCTTCAAGTTGTCACTTCTTCACTGAAATGTACTAATTTCCGCATTTTGACCGGTCACGACTGTCAACTTCCTTTTAATTTCGACAGCTCTACAGTGATTTTCTGAGAAAATTCAAAACATAAAAGTTGTAGATCCAGGAGTCTTCATTCTTTTGGCTTTGGAATCAGGTCAATCTGATCTGTCTCGAAAAAGTTATGACCATTTTCCTGAGCTAGCGCAGAACTGAAATTTCGTTGATGAAGTCGTGACCAGTCTTGTCAATAATACCCCAAAATTGGTCATTTTTGGGTGTAAACATATACACATGACACATGTCTCTGACATGTGTCCTTTATGTTATCAACTTGATGATATTTGCTTCCATGTTACCTCAAGTCTCTGCCATGTGTCCCTTGATTATCTTTGGCACAAACGAACCATGTCGACAAGTTGACCATTTTTTGGTGTAAACACAATCATAAATAAGAAATTACTGCTTCAAATTTAGCTGCTACAACAGAATTCTTGCTATAAACTAAACCAGGAGCGTGATGGATAGCCCATTTCAGCACAAATGCATGTGACTTGAACAAACCAACAGCATCACCACTTCATCTTGCTAGAAAATTGTCTTTCTATCTCTATCATGTTTCACCTACAAGGAAGCATATTTTCACTGCCCCTTTTTTCCATTTTCAACTTTTGGCTTATTGAGCTGGAACATAGCTTACCAGAAAAAAGATTCATAACTATTAGTTATGCTCAAAGTTAGAGCTTACCAGAAAAAGGATTCATAACTATTGATTATGCTCAGTATCTTGAAGAGTTAGAGTTGGCAATCAACGTACTAAATTGAGATAGTTATTCAAATTGTTACAACATCAAAAGTACCTTGAATGTGACCAAGTATATATACATTTGCAACTAGAGATATATATCACTTTGGCAAACATCGTACCATATAGGTAGTCGCATGTCTATGCTAAGTGAAGCAACTGCGCGTGTAATAAGGTCGTAAAGAAAAGGATTTTAAAGAAAACAACTACACAGTCGAATTCATATAGAAAAATTGAGATCACAACTACATTTCTGAAGAATAACCGGTTCATTGTTTCTACTCTATCTTAGATAATGTAAAAATTATCCTGTGATCGAGGATGGTTCACTGCATTTGTTGAATGAATGTTGCTGTTCCTATTGAGGATTGAGCAATTTGAGCTTCTAGCAGATGAGAAGCACCATTCTCTCGTTTTCGAGCTTGGCTCTCTCCATTTCCCTTTCCTTCTTATCGCTGAACTTCACCCACCTCAACCGTTGCCTTTTCGAGCTTGAACGCTTGCAGCTGGTAGCTCACTTGTTGCTCCTCCAGCTACAACACCTTCGCCTTCACCTACGGCATCTTCTCCCACGGACTCCTGTTGCCGTCTTGCATCATGCTTGTCACCTCGCTGCTCAGTTGCCGCAGGAGTGCCATAGAGAGCGAGAGTAGGCATTTCCTCGGCCTTTTGCGCGAAGATGTCCTTTCGTTGTGAGCATTTTCATCTTTGTGTTCTTGCCCACTGTGACCCCTCGAACCACCTATTGGTGCAAGGAGTGAGGGTTTTGGGCATTTGGGGGCTTCTGTTGCTGATGCAGCGGCATTTCTAGACCTAGCATTCCTAGACCAATGCCTCCAAAGATCTCGCCACCTAAACCATTGGGTTCCATCAACATAATATAAAACAAAAGACATATTCTATCTTCAGTTGCCTACCACGAATCTTCATTCCCTCTCAGAAACGAATCTCCTTCTTAATTTTGCCAATAAAGACACAATTTTTTAGCCCCCAGGAAGGCCAAATGCCCACATACAAAAGCAGACTTTTTATGCCCTTGTAAAAAAGAAAAAAAAAGAGATATTCCCTCACAAGTCAGCGAAACCTCAAGAAACCCCGAAATGCAACAACGAAAGCCTGAAGGCCTCATCCATGGAGTGCAAGATTCCATGGTTTTAAAGGAGAAGTCACACCTAGTTTTGGAAGCCAAAACCCACGAGAAAAATAGTCACAACGTGCCGGAGGCGGATACGAGCTTCAAACCCAGCAGCAATGGGGCTCGCGGCGGCAACGACGGAGGCAACGTGCCGGAGCCAAAGGCGAGAGAGTGTCTTCGATCGCAGAGAGAGGGAGTGAAATTTGAAATTTAAGAGAGAGAAAGAGGATCTCCTCATATGAAACAGAGTTCTTTAATAAAAGGGAAGAGAGAGAAGACAATTAATATTAGGGGTGTCAATGGGTCGGGTCGGGTCGGGCTTTCTTAATACCCGACCCGACCCGAAACCTACAGGGTCATGCTTGACCCGCTCAAACCCACCCAAAACCCTGTTCAACGTACTCCCCAAGGCCCGGGTCGGGCCGGGTCTGGTCGGGCCGGGCTACGGGTCGAAGCTTCCCAGCTAACCATCAGGTCATAGACTGACATAACATGTATTTTTCACGAAATCTAATCACAAATTGACACGTGACAATGACGTGAACAAATAAAAAAATAATAAAAAATCTGGCCAGATTTGTTTCTCTCTCTTCCTCCGTTCACGGTGAGCTCTCCTCCATCCCCAACGGTGCGCTCAGTCCCCCACCGCCGGATCCATCTAGGGCGCTCGAACTCGTCGTCGTCCTCGTTGAAGAGCTTGTAAAAAATACTGTTTTGCTGGCCTGCAATTTGTTTGTAACCTCTTGAGGGCTCATGGATTTGAAGCAATTTGCCTCCTGTTGTAAGGGCAGGGTTTGCAGTAAAGCTTCGCACACCATGAAGCGGCCTTCGTCCGCGAAGAGCAAAGCAGCCTTCGCTCGGGGCCAAGGCTCCGTTGTCGGCGTCAATAGACATGCGTCGGCGATTTCTAGATCTGTGGAGAGTAAATCAGCCTTGGTTCACTGCCCAAGACTTCATATCTAGATGACGCCGACGATGGGAGCTTGGCCTCGTCGCCAACGACGGGGTCGGGTCGGGCCGGGCTACGGGACGGTCTTGGCGATGAGGGCGATGAGGCCGGTGACGAGGACGGTGCCGACGGTCCAGACGAAGATCTTGCGGCTGACGATGATGCAGCCGAGGTCGACGTACTTCTTCTTCTTCTTCTGCTCGCCCTGGCCGAGGAGCCAGCTCTGCTGGGTCTCGTCGAGGGGGCGGGAGTTGTTGTTGGAGAGTGCGGCGCGGTCATAGTCGTTGAGGTTGCGGCTGCACTCGTCCTCCGTGGCGGAGTCGGCGGCGTTGATCTCCAGGGGTCCCCCCATGGATCCCGTCCGTACATGCTCGTCCGCCGACGGCCACCGAACTGGGCTCCCTTACGACTGAGAGTCTGAGAGAGAGAGGGAGATGGGCCGGCCCAGAGAGTTAATGGGTCGGCCTGACCCTACCCAATCCAACGAAACCACAAATTTTAGGGCCATATTCAAAGAAAATTAAAGCCCGACCCCAAAATACCCCAAATTTTAGGGCCGGACTGGGCCGGCACGGGTCGGGCCGGGTCGGCCCGGGTCTTATTGACACCCCTAATTAATATTGTGTGTCTCAGTCTTCTTCAGAGGAGAGAGAGAAAAGAAAGAGAGGTTCCGAATCTAATTTTTTAATTCCATGTCACCACACACGTGTTGAATTTTGAATGATTCATGTGTGTCACGTAGGACGATAACGTGATGGTATGCAATCATCTAATATTTTCTCCTCTTGTTGTGGAATATGCACCACTTTTTCTTACACTATGAGATGTGCTCCGTACGTCCCTTTATCTTCCGATCAAAATAAAGAAGCGTTTTTCTGGGCATTCAATGACTTTTTCGCTTTATCGAACAATGTGACATGTACTTGTTCAATTGCATCATCAACCACGAGTTTTGCTATAAAGCATTTGTTTTGTTTTTGGCTTTTGTTCATGAATGCCTTCTGCAAATTTTTGACGGTGTTATCACAATTTCAAATAGAACAACATTTGTTCCTCCATATCGGACATTCTGCCACTTCCTGTGGTATCACGACCCTTTTCTTGCATTTGTTACCTGCTCTATACCGCGGCCCGCTCTCTTTTTCAATGGTGAGAAGTCTTACCTTAAGATAATAGTGCAAGTTCTGCATATACAAAATGACAACCTATTGTTCACAGAAGAAATTAGTTTCTATAACATTGCAAAAAATTGAGACAAATTTCGAGATGTACCTAAAATCGAAAATCAAATGTTGTTAGACGTCTCCAATTTACATACGCTTATTGTTGAGAATATGTCTTGAGTTTGAGCCGGTTTCAATTTAAGTCGGTTTTTTTAATTTGAGTAGGTTTTTTTATTTTTTTTATTTCAGATACAAATATTGTGTATGTATAGGAGATGGAGTTTTACTCTCCGTTATTAGCTTGAACGCACAAGAGAAGTGTTGAGAGTTTTCCTACGTGAGAAACGCTTTAGGGGTGTACTTTGGTTGTACTCTTAAGGCTGGGAAACATTCGAGCGAGTAGATATTGACACTCAAATCGAGCCATATAAATTTCTCTTTTTCCTTAATATTTCTCGTTAGTTTCTCTAATAATTTTCTTTTTTCATGTTTGACTTGAATTGTAAGATCAGTTAACTTTTACGTTATTTCCACGACACTCATCATTCGCAAGAGATGTCAGTTTCATGTCAACTAAAGAAGATTCCATTTTATTGATCATGGTCACCTCCAATCATAGACTTGTCTCCAACACTCAGAAAAAAAGTACCGAAATTTGGATTGCAATGTGCCCTCATATATATTCTATGGCAGAGCAGTACGTGCACCAGGTACGATAGATGCAGCAACACCAGATGCAGTAGCTGCAACTGCAATGTCTTCGTTCTCTGATTGTAGACAGATACACTCGACCCAAGAAAGAGTTGGACATGACAGTTGCATATTGTAAAAGCAAGCGTAACATTCCCGGCACAAATAAATCGAAACTGAAAACATGATTACCTTACATGTTAACAAGGCATTTATAAATTTGATAATAAGAAATTACGGGCTGAACAATCGACCGGTAATCCGCGATAAAGATTTCAATGGTAGACAATGCAAATGCGAGCATGGAAGGGCGAAGAAGGAAAGCGGCGAAAGGGCATTTCTCGAGTGTCAATGGCAAGGAGGAACGGAATTATCGGGAACAATAACACAGCGATTCCCTGTAGCCAATGGAACAATGATCGTAGGCAAAGAAGAAATCTTTAGAGCCGAGATCGAAAACTGCTCGATAAAAGCCTCCAAATCACGAAGAAGACCATTAGGATCCGTCAAAGGATCAGGACAAGGAAGGTCACGATCAAAGACGAAGAAAGTTACATCGACCACCGACTTAAATCTATCATCTCAACCGGTCAAAGATGGATTACCGTCTTAGGGACGAGAGGGTTCATAAACATGCACTATCTTATATAGGTTAAGACCTAGAAAGATCATATATAGAGGAATCGAATCCGAGTTCCATTTTCTGGGGTTTTACAATCTTAATCGTTCCGGCATCATGCGAACGGAGAGTAGTTATCAATGCAAATGCTCGGGGAGCTCACTCTCATGATAATTGATCACATGAGAATAAACCCCCTAAAAATAGTAGGTGCTCTGTACATGAGAATTGATTACGTTTTCCTCACAAGGAACGTATGCTCTGACAGGTCTCTGTCCACGTAAATGCCTTCGCATGATAATTCTCGTGATGTTTTCGGTCGTGCGCAGAGGAATGTAAATGAGACTAACCATGTTTTGATAACTTGGTTGTTCGCAGAAGTTAATGTTACTGTTGGTCACCAATAGAAGGAAATGAAGAAGGAATCAATTTTGCTGCGTCTCTCTGTCTTTATTGCCCACCTCAAGTCCTTTTCTTTTTACTGGACAAAAATTCATTATCTAAAATCATTGGATTATACTATACCAAAATCACAATGAGACTCGAGACTAATGAAAATAATCACACTTTTTCTGATTTTTTTTTATTTTTTTAAATTTAAAAATATATTAAAATTGTCTACGTCAGTGCCGGTTGTATCACATAGATTGGTCGATGACTGCGCCAGTGTTTTTTGACCAAAATTGACGGAATGACTAAATTAGTAAATCGTCAAAAGGGTTAAGACTATATTAATCAAATTAAAAAGTTTAGAACTAAATTGATATTCATTATTATTTTTTTGGTAATTTTTCTTTGAAATAGATTTACTGGACCTATACAGTAATGGCATTTATTGATTTTTAGTGCTGAACGCGGAGAGTTCTGGTAACCTACGTGTAGCTCGAAACTGGCCATTGATTTGTTACTAATTAGTAAGTGATTTGGGAAATTGGCAAGTGATTTGGGAAAGAGATGTGCGTTGGCGGTAGCGAAGTTGGGACATGGGGCATGAGGTGTTGCAAAAATGTCCTAACAAAGAAAAGATCCAAAATCAAATTGGAAATGCAAACAAACGTGTAAGGAGTGGTGAATTTCTCGCAGGTGTTGTTCCGAAAGAGACAGAAATATTCGTATTGGTTAACACCGTTGACGTAGTATGACCGATCAATCACATTTTCTGCGTGTTATAGATTACGACATCACTCTCTCTTCGTTGACTTATTGTACCACATGTCACAATCATGTATTGTATCCATCGTATGATGCCTAACAAGAGTGAAAAATGTTATTTATGTTTAGTATTGATTTGCCTACTCAAGTGAAGAAACAAAAAGTAGATGTAATGCATTCATGTTTGGCGGGTGCATCAACACGCATATTATTAGCATGTATATTAAGAGCAATTCATGAATTGATTGATTTACTAAGTGATTGATGTGATAACTGCTAATTGGAAGATAAATTTGTTTTAACATCAGGCTATCATTACTTTCCATACCATGAAAAGATATCATAAAAATTACCACAAAAATTTCAAACTTATTGTGCAGATGCCAATTCAATCAATTTTTCAATTTAATTAATTTGTCCTATGCTAGTATAGTCCTTTCAGCCAAAATCGCTTACAGGACGTTGGCCGTCCTTGCAGTAAGCTTTTCATTTTGGAGAAATTTGATGAACTGAAACTCAAGAAGCTAGTAGATCTGCGTGGTGAATGTTCAGAGAAAATAATTATAAGTATGCCCAAAAGATAGAATGATTATTAAAACCTTAAAATGTTCTTCAGAAACTGAAGAGAGCATATGGTAGTTGCTCGCACAACTTCCAAACATCTATGTCGATGTCTATCATCCTTTAATAGACCCATCACACGAGACCCAGTTTCAAGCATAACATAATGAACTACATCAAACTAAACATTAAGAGGGTCCTTAATTACTCAATAGTTCCCCCAAGGCCACTCTTTTCTTGTCTGGGCAACATAATTGCCTTGAGAGGGTTCTTCATCACCACGGTAAAGGCGAAAGTCTCGGTTGGGTCGGGCGGGTCGTTCGGAACCGGGATCCATCGATATGCATGGACCATCCTCGCCAACAACAAATTCACATGCAGCATGCCCATGGTCATCGCCGGGCAAATCCTCCGGCCCACGCCAAACGGCGCCATCCGGACGCCCTTCGTCCCCGTCATGTCCACGCCGATGCCGTCGCCATCCAGGAACCGCTCAGGCCGGAACTTGTCTGGGTCCGCCCACAGGTCCGGGTCCTGGGTCACCCATGCAGTGTAGAACTCCACGGTGGCCTGTGCCGGGATCACGTAGCCGCCGAGCTCCGTCTCCTCCATCAGCGCGTGGGACAGGAGGAAGTGGCTTGGTGGGTGTCGCCGGAGCGTTTCTTTGACCACGGCACCGAGATACGTCATCTTCTCGACGTCGTTCTCATTGACCAGTGCATCTTTCCCGACATGTTGGACGATTTCATCGTATATCTTTTGTTGTGTGTCTTGGTCTTGCACTAGATGGAGCAACGCCCATTCCACTGTGGTTGCACTAGTATCGGTACCTGGAGAAATAAACGGTTAGGTCATTGAAGGAATTGAACAAGAAAATAACAAATGACACAAAAAAGAACCGGACAAGGTCATAACATTCTTAGACTCAGAAGAATTTAAGTGTTCCTTTCGTACAACTCCGTGTCAAAATATATCAACTCGCATAAATATGGTCAGACGGATGACAAAGGCGAAATTAAATTGTCGCATAATTAATGAACTTGAACGCAATATATGAAAAATGGACATGCCTCTAGCAAAGAAAAAAAGTAGAAAAATAAAATAAAAGGACCAAAATTCATGCAAAGACATCATATGATTCGTATGTAAGGGGAAGATCAGCATGCATCAGCTTCAGGGGCAATATCAATGGTACGGACCAAATCATTACAGAAGAGAAAGGAAAGTTCTTGTACCAGCGCTAATAACTTCGGAGCAAAGCGTGACCAGCTCTTCATCTCCGAGCTCTCTTCCCGCTGGCTTGAGCCTTAGCAGCGAGTCAACATATGCTGTGCCTACTGGACTCAGCATTTCGAAGCAAGACTCGCTTCTCAACCCCCCATTCTCGCTCACTTTGCCTCCGCCATCGACGAAAGCTTTCCTCTCTCTGATGAGCGGAACCAGGCACTCCATTTGCCTCTTCCTCAGCTCCCTCGCCGCCTTCAGTTGCTGGCAGAAAAGCAGCGTGAGGACCGGCAAGAAGTCCGGCAGCTTTGGCGTTGTCATCATCATCACTTCCTTGAGCACGCCCTCGATGTGCTTGATCCTCTCTTCGGAGATCTTCGCGCCAAAGCACAGGCATATCAAAATGCTACAAATGGTGAGCCTACAGTTGCTCATCACCTCCACGTAGCCCTTCTCTAAGTTCTCGCTCTCGAGCCTCTTGAAATGATCCTTGATCGCCCACTTCCGAATCCAAGAGCATTGCCGGATCCGGGCCGGGTTTATGAGCTCGGAGACGAAGTTCTGCCGGAGGGTCCGCCAGAGTGGGCCGTACTCGGCTGAGTTGATAGCGCACTTGCCGACACTGAAGACCAGGCGAGTCGGCGAGTCAGGTGGGCGGGTGGCAAAGAGCGGGCCGCGCTGGACGAGGGCCTCGTGGATGAGCTGCGAGCTCGTGACGATGACAAGCGTGCGTTGGCCCATCTTCATGGTGAAGATCGGGCCATACTTCACACGTAAATCGCGTATAACATAGATGAAAGGGCGGTTTTGGAGAATGACCTGGAGCAAGTTGCCTACCAAGGGCCAGCCGGGTGGCCCGGGAGGGAGCCGCTGCTTCGACCTATGAGCGACGGCGGAGATGGGGAAGGGAGAGTATCGCCACCACAGGCAGAGGAGGACGGCGGCAAGACCAAATATGAGGATTTCCGAAAGCTCCATTGTTTGTTGAGTGAAGAGAAGCTTGCAAATAATGAGACAGTCCAAGGAAATTTAAAAGTCGAAGTTAGGCAGCATGCGAAAACGACATCGAACAAATGACGCAATGAGTATGTTCGACTATATGTTTTATGGTTCATATGTGAGTTTAATCCCAACCAGCAAAACGAGCATCGATATCAAATTTCATGAAGAATGTGTACGTTACAGGTCATGAAGGTGAATAAATGTGGCTCGTACCAGGGTAGGTGACGGTATTGATTATCTTTACCAGAGATATTGAAGATGCATGAGTACGAACGACGTAGGTAGTAGGTTGCTACTTGTATGCCTGATGATGGCTATCCTTTTTCGTCAGTTTATGAACTTTTCTTCACTGTTCAAGCTCTTGATGAGGACATGCGAAGGGTGAAGTCAAAGGGAGTGCTGGAACGGCAATTAATTGGAGATGGCCAACAAAGGAAAGTGTGCTGGTACAGGTAGTTGAGACGGTGACAACCGCTATTCAATTACGTTTACTGCAGTTAGCGAAAGATATCGAGCTCGGGTGGGCCTAAGTTGATCGAGTCGGGGTCTCTCAAAGGAGAGAATACCTCCTATTAGGTTTCACTCGCGAATTGTGTTAGAAAGTCCCACATCGAAATATTGATTAAGTATGAAGTTGTTAGTATTAGGGGTGTCAATCAAATTTGCACCGGCCCGGCCCGACCCGCGCCGGCCCGGTTCGGCCCTAAAATTTGGGGTGTTTTGAGGTCGGGCCTTAATTTTATTCAAATATGGCCTAAAATTTGGGGTTTCGTTAGGGTTGGGATATTTTAGGGTCGGCCCATTGATACTCTGGGCCGACCCATCTCCCTCTCTCAGTCTCTCTTCCCTTTTCTCTCCCCTCTCCAGCGCTACGCCGCCGCTCCTCCCACCTCGCCGTCCCTCGCCACAGGTCCCCTGGTAAGCCCCTCCGCCTCTCCACTGCCACCACCCGCGCCGCCATCTCTGTGGGCGACAGGCTTCCCGATGCCACCCTCTTCTACTTCGACCGCGCCGGCGAGCTCTAGACCACCACCGTCTCCGCCCTCACCGCCGGGAAGAAGTTGATCCTCTTCGCCGTCGCGTGGGCCTTCACCCCGACCTGCTCGCAGAAGCACCTGCCGGGGTTCGTGGAGAAGGCCAGGGAGCTGAAGGCCAAGGGCGTGGGCAACATCGCCTGCATCTCCGTGAACGACGCCTTCGTGATGCGGGCGTGGAAGGAGAACCTGGGCATCGGCGACGACGTCATGCTGCTGTCGGATGGGAACGGGGACTTCACGAGGGCGATCGGGTGTGAGCTCGACCTGAGCTACCAGCCGATGGGGCCCGGGGTGCAGTCGCGGCGGTACGCGCTGCTCGCGGAGGACGGCGTCGGGAAGGTGCTCAACCTGGAGGAAGGTCCTCCCTGGCTTGTTCAATTGCTCTCGCTTGGCCTTCGATCGAGCTCTGATGAGCGGGACGAGGACGCGATTCTGATTCTTGATGAGCTCGTAGAACTCCTTCCACCGCTTCCAAAGCAGGAGCTTGCTCACTCGCGGCCAGATGTTGAGCATGTTGAACCGCCGCAGACCCAGAAGCAACCATGTCTGAACCTCCTCGATCTGCTTAATCTGCTTTTCTTCGAGCCTGTCTCCGAAGCACATGAGGACCAGCAAGCAGAACATGGCGTACCGGAAGTGGTCGACAATCCGGACGACGCCGCCGGGCTGGGACTTGAGCTCCCCCACGAGGATATCGAGGACCCACGCGCGGGCACGGGAGTAGGACCGGACGCGGGAGGGATGGAGGATCTTCGCCGTGAGGTTCCGGTGGAGAAGGCGCCAGATGGGGCCGTAGGAGGAGGAGTTGATGCTGTGCTGGTTGGCGGAGAGGACGCGCAAGGTGGCGAGTGGCGGCGGGCGGTCGGCGAAGAAGCCACCGCAGTGGACGAGGGCCCGGTGGGCGAGAGCCGGGGAGGAGACGAAGATGGCGGGGTGGGAGCCGATGTAGAGGGTGACCATGGGGCCGTGGCGGGCGTGGAGGGAACGGAGGATGGGCGCCGGACAAAGACTGAGCGGGAGGATGTTTTGGCGTTGTGGCACCGGCACCGGCACTGACGCGACCCGACCCGACCCATCTCCTGAGCTAAATGCTAAATAGGGTCTTGGGTAGGGGCGGGGAGGGTCAAGCGTGACCCTCTACGTTTCGGGTCGGGTCGGGTATTAGGAAAGCCCGACCCGACCCGACCCATTGACACCCCTAGTTAGTATATCATAGTTTACTCATAATTGCCTTAAACTTTTAACTAAATGTGAATCCAACTTTGTAACATCCTGAATTTCGACCCATTTCCGGGATCCGACGAAGTGGATATTATTTCTCATTCGATTTAGTACGTCTCGCCCGGAGCTGGCCCCTCGCGGGATACTAACCAATGGAAAAGGCTAACTAGGAAAACGATACGTGGACCGGGAACCCAATCGCGAATCGGGCACCGATTCCGAGAAATGGCGGGAAAGTATTTTGAGCCAGTGTGGGCCGATCCTAAGAAGGTAACAGATTTGGTTTGGCCAACGACGTACGATCGGATCGCGGGTGATTCCGCTCGACCGAGAGTGCGCGTGGCAAATAAATCCTGAACCTAAACCGAACGATAGTGACCCCTGGAATAACCAATAATTCCTCGCATTCTCTCGGAAGTCAAGACCGTCACGACTCGAGTGACCCTAGGTCGATACGCGTAACCCTTAAACAGCCACCCGTTAGTGAGAGGCTCTAAAATTTTGAATTGAGCGATTTTGATTGCCAAATTGGACCCGAACTTCGATGTCGAAATTCTATGGGTGTTTGCGATTATTTTGCGAGGCCGACATCATTTTTGAGTGGCCAATCATATTTGGGGTCGGTACGGTCGAAAAATGAAATTTCGACCTAGGACCGGAAAATTACGAAAATGCCACTGTGCCCTATTTTTGGAGTTCCGAATTTTGAGGATTTTTAGGGATTTCATTGTGGATAATTGTTAGAATTATTGAATTACCAAAAGGCCCCTCAATTATTGGATAAGATCAAATGAGAACCATTGGATCAAAGGGCAAAAGGGTCAAGTGCATGGAATTTGGACACATGTCTTCCACTAGCCCAATAATTGACCATGTTGACCACTCTCTCTCCTCCTTCATTTCATTTTTCTCGGCCACTTCCTCCTCCTCCTTCCATTTTTGCTGATGACTCTCTTCTTCCCCATCTCTCACGCCTCACTCTCTTCTTTTCTTCTTTGTTTGACCGTGAGAGGCCCTCGCCGGAGGAGCGCCGTCGCCGCCGCCGTTCACTGCCAAGCGCCGCCGTGAGAACGCCGGAGTGCCGCCGCTGAATCGGTTCAATCCAGCCACTGTTTGGCCCGTTTCTCCCCTTAAGCAACCCACTTTTGAAGCTTAAACTTGTGAGTGGAAATCCTAACCCTTAATTAGGATTAGGTGCACTTTGGACAAGTTTTAGGGGTTAATTAGTGGGGGCTGATTTGGGCTAATGTTGTGGTGATTTTAAGAGCCTAATGTGATGGTTTAGGGATGGTTTAAAAGCTGTGGATATTTGGATTGGTAGTTGGTAATGCTTGGTTTGCTTGGTGATGCATATTTGTTGATTCTCGGTACGGTTACTGTTGCGTCGCCGGATTTTGTTATTTTTGGTGTGACTTTTGTGGGCCGAATTTGAAGAAGTTTTTTCATGAAAGTTGTTCCCAACATCTTTAAGTATAACATAATTTAATTTTAGAATTTTTGGAAATCATTTGATGCCATTTGGAAGTCCATCTTTGGACCAAAATAGGTCTGCCCGATTTACTGTTCACCCAACCTTCGGGTCTGTTCGAATTTTTATAAATTTTTCCAGGCCTATTTTCAAAATACTTCATCCACAAAAATTGTTGGGGACATTTGTGGCTATAACATATAAAAATTTCAAGTTTTTCCAAAGTGATTTTGGTACTGAATGAGATACATTTTGTTGGTCAGGCGGCCTGACCGAGCGGTTTGAATTTTGTCTGAATTTGAGTGTCAAAACGAGGTGTTTACTGTTAGAACTGAGTTTTGAGTTCTTCACGGAAAATGTTCATTGGGATGTTTTGTACAACATATCCAAATTTCATAATTTTTGGAATTGATTTACTATTTATTTCAAATGGATCTCGGTCACTGTGCAACTGCCCAGTTTGGACCCGATTTTGTATATTTTTGGTTTTTCTCTCTCGGATTGATTAGTGATTTATTGTGCCGATTAAAGCTGAATCGGAAGTCAAGGTTGGGATGAATAGTGGCTGTCCGCTTTGGGACTTAGGTGGATTAGAAATCGGCAAGTTGGAAATTAGACTGGGTGATTGCCGGGTGTGTCCGGGTTGATGGATTATTGCTGATTGTTGCTTGTTGAGGCCCAATTGGGGCGTTGCCATGCCGCATATTCGTGTGATCGACTGAATGCGGTGTGAATTACATGCTGTGGCTAAATTGAATTGTTGAAATGATTGGGCATGTTGAAATGCACATCTAATTGGCCATTTGATGATCATGTACTTGTGAGAAATTTGGCATTCATTGTGCACGACATTATTGCCCGAGTGTGGAAATTTCATGGCTAAGCATTCGTGTGCTAAGGAAGAACATGAGGTGAAATAATTGTGGCCTTCAGGTCGGTTTATTACGTGGCCTTCGGGTCAGGCCTTCGGGTCGGTTTATTCAACTGTTGGCCTTCGGGTCGGTTTATACAACTGTTGGCCTTCTGGTCGGGCCTTCGGGTCGGTTTATCATTATGGCCTTCGGGTCGTGGCCTTCGGGTCAGTTTATAAACTGCAAAATGAGCCATGTGCCAGAGTGCATCGTTTGAACTAAATCATGAGCATGGCAATTGTGTGCCGGAGTATGTGACTAATGTGCGCACCGGTGATTTGTGTGTGAGATAGGCACTATTGAGCATGAACATGCGTGTGGCGTACGTATGGCCAATGGTGTATACGCATGTGCTGTGGCTATTATATTGAATTGCCTAACCTGCAGGGTCAGTAAAGTAAGCGATCCGGGCTCAAGGGCCTAGGACTTTTGATTGGCATTATCTATCGGTTGTTGTGTTGATTTGCTTGTCGGGAGGTGCATGTTAGCCTAGTTTCGGTTTAGGAGGCATACTCACTGAGATTCGTCTCATAGTTGTTTAAATCACTCTTTTCAGACCCTGTTAGGGGATACCTGATGTACCCGATCTATATGAGGATCCGGAGCCCATAGAGTAGGATCCCGATCAGGTTGGCGAGGTCGTGCAGATGGACTTAGAAGATGAGATAATCGAGGCTGAGTTCGAGTCATCAGGACCTAATCTGAATTGATGTTCCTAGGATCAGTCTTAGTCGTAGAGTGGTAGGGCTATTAACCTTTTGACCTTAGTGGCTGCTGATCTGTTTATGGTAGGCTGTTTGTATTTGATGTGTAAGATGAATATTGTAAGTGTTTTTTATGGCAATTAATAGTGTTGTTTGTTATCCATTGAGTAATGTCTCTGTTACCCTTGATCATGTATTGTTTTGTACGGGTGTTTTAATAATTGCCTCCGCATGTGCCTTATGCTCTGTGTTGGGAGTTGGGTCGGCGACGCGGCCTGGGACGTCGCATCAAATTCGACCGGAAAGTGGAATGATTGCGCTTCGAGCGGTTCGGGGCGTGACAAACTTTATATGTTGATGGACTAAAATTGGGGCCTCCACTTAGATACTTCTTCTGATGACGGTATCGACCTTAATGATTTGGTCTAGTGGAAGAGACCTAGTGTGAAGGTGGGTGTTGTGGTGTAGTAACGTGGTCCCGATTATAACCTCCATAGTTCGAAGATGTTTGGTTCAGGGACTACATTATACATTGGGCCAAAGTTCAGATATCATTTGTCATTTTCCATTAATATTTATGAAGATGTTTGGTTCTCTACCCGATTGCTTTGGTTCCTCAACACTTCATTCTTTTTAGTTTAGTTCCTTTGATTTAGTTTCAACATATTCTCGTACCTACACTATTGGTGCTAATATACGTCTCGAGTTTTTTCACCCGATCAAAACCCGACCCGAATTAAAGCATGTGAAAACCCGAAGAGGAAAACACTGGATTTCTTGGACGCCCGGATTTGGCGTCCTTTCCTGGTCCAAATTGGACTCTTGTCCATGTGCCTGATATCTTGATGGAGACTGGTTTCAATGTTCATGGCATATATATGCTTCAAGAGGTGAACTTTGTTTTTAGTTGTTCTGTAGCCGCACAAAAAAAGTCTACATCGTTCGAAGATGTTTCGTTCTCCAACCGAATTATTCTATCCATTGAAAAGGTTCGTGTACAGTCCATCCTCCTTAATTTTTTTGTCAAAGAAGATGGCATCCGACCCGCACCTAAACTGACGTGGGTTAAGGGTCAACACTCTCATTTCTGCAGATGTGTGTGTATGCTTTAGAATTTATAACTGAAACTTTGGCTCCGTTCCTTTCACGGAAAATAACTTCCGGAAGAATATTTTTCGGGTTTTTCAGTGTTTGTTTCACGGAATATAAACTAGTCATGGAAAAAACATTTTCGCCCTCCTTCTTTCATCATTCATTATAATTATTTTTATTTTATTTTTTAAAATTCTATTTTTTTATTTTTAATTATCCTTTTTATTTTTATTATTTTATTCTTTCCTCCTTCTTCTTCCTCGGCCGGTTGCCGTGGGCGAGCTTTGCCTCGCCAGATCTGGCGAGGCCAGAGCTCGCCTAACCGGCCTTGGGTGAGCTCGGCCTCGCCGGCCTGTGGTGAGGCTCGAGCTTGCCTGTGGTTGGTCGCTGGCCGCCGCCTTAGCCGGCGATCGGCCAAGGAAGAAAAAGAAAAAGAAAAAGAAGAAAAAGACGAAAATAAAAAATATTTTGAAAAAAATAAAAGACTATTAAATTATTGCAAGGAGGAAAATAGTTTTCGAGACTTTTTTAGATTTCAGCCGAACACTGGAAAATTGTGCCACCCAAGAAAATGGCTTCCTGGAGAATATTTTCCAGAAACATAACATTTTTCACGAAACGAATAGAGCCTTTAAAGAAAAGATGGTCGATCTTAGATCAAGGATAGAAATTATAGGTGTGCATTGAGTTCTTGATGGTCCATATTATATTAATTATCTTATGTGAGACTCTATTTGATCTGTGCCTTCATATATGGACTTAAGAAATTTGCTTGGCAGGTGTGAGCCTTCATGTCTGGCGAATTCTCCCTTAGCCTAAAGTCAGGTATGATCAGCCATCTGCACCAGTATATAATCGATTGAGCACCAAAGCAACCTTCAACCATGGCCTCTATTATTGCTAGACCGAATTATGACGGCATTCCTTGGCTGACATCCTCAAATACGTTACTACACGAGACCCTTCTTCCATCAATAGTAGAAGAGATCTCTTCCGTCATTTGTAATTTTGATACAGTCCTAGCTTCCTACATTACAGCAATTGTTTTTTTGGCTTTCTGCACCCATGGCCTCATTCGCAATATATTGCAATACCTTTCTTTGAAATATTTCTCAAATGCGTTGGGGCACATTATTAGGAGCCACCCAATCACAAGTTTATTCTGATGCCACTTGTTAGAAAACTGCTGCTACTGAAATCCAATACCTTCGACATGGAAGATCACCTAGAGAAGCTTACAAGTGAGCTCAATAGCATACCTAGCTAGTTAGAGCCCATCAACAGCAGTCCTTGCATTGTTACACTCGGATCTTAATTCTACAGAAGAACCACATAAAGAAAGAGCAGGTTTCTCTAGTCTTCTGAATTTTAAGTTTTTTTTTTTTTTGGTAAGGTAAGAAGTTTATATACTTTTCAACGCTCTTCATACAAGTGGTCGTACACAACGCTCTTCTCTAGTCTTCTGAATTTTAAGTTTCCTTATGCTTAGTCGAAGATGAGGAGAGGAGGTCCGGAGGTAGCAACTGGCAAGCCTCACTGTTTCTGGCATGCTAATTGTTATCCATCAAAGAGACTTACTCCGTTTAAAGAACTCACGTTGAGATTCTAGACACTGTGAAAGGGATGTAATTAAGGCTAGCGTTGCAAAGAGGACATAACATTGGCAAATTTTTTGATGGGATAGGTCGTCTCATCTCTCCTTCAGACAACGGCATGTAAGACCAAACTATGTAAATCTTTGTGCTAATTCATGTCCGTTCTGATTTTATGCTTTCCATAAGGCGATGCTCGAGTTCGCTTACCGATGCCATATTTGGTGATGCAGTCTACCAGAAACGGCTCAAATTGTATGCCTTGAAACTAGGCATAAGACGAGTCATGCACAATATTTTTCCCCTAGGCCAAAGGCAAGAGCTATTTTGGTACTAAACGTGGCTAAGCTTCCTGCGCTTTAATGGTGAACCTATTAAAACCATATCCTTTGCTTGATCTTATCGTCATTAGGTACATATATTCCACCCTATATTACCAAGGAAGACAGTCAGTGATACTGCTCCACAAAGGTTACCTGCATGATGTGCAACTTGTTTGGCGTTTAACGCAGATATTTGATGAAAAAGGGAATGCCATGGGTCGAAGGGAAACGAGAGAGTTAGAACCATAATCAATGTGCACTTTGGTATGCTTTAATCTGACTCCCTGCATCGGAAGCAAGTCATGAGATGCTAATGAAGCCGAAAGAAGCAAATGATTAAGGGACAATGTTATTTGATTTAGGGTAGAGGAGGGAAAAGACTTCCTGACTCTTGTTTAGCCTACAATGACGTTTCTTAATTCGAGATTCACGGTTCGTGTCGGGAAACTAGATATCCGTAAGTGTATTTCCCTGTTACGCATTCCTTTCAAGCCAAAGTACACAAGGTCTTGTTTTTACCTAACTTACGTCGAGTCATTGTGATGATATTTTGAGTGATTACCTCAATTATCATGACTAGCGTATGGTGCTTTTTGCATCATATACGATCCGAGTTCAGTGGCAATATCGAAACTAATGACAAACACGGAACTCAATGACAAACTGTCCAAATTTAAAGAGACATGAGTTTCCGAAGGTAAGAATTGCAATGGAGTACAGATAAAGCAATCACAAATATGTCAACACTTAATTCAGAGGATTTTTAGTCCCAAGGTTTGTCTATATATACCCCCAGAGAGACTTGCTCTCTAACCCATAAAAATCACAGCATCTCCTTCCTCCTTTCCATCACCTTATTGAAGGTCTTCCACCACACTTTCCCAGAAAAAAAAGTCTCCATGGAGGTTATTGTCACACAGCCTAAGCCCAAACAAGATTTGAGAGATAACCAAAATTCTCGAGAGAGGCCATGGGTCGACTACTCTCCACGAGCGCTGTGGCTGCGCGCCATGGTCTTAGGAGGCCACGAAGGCCTAACAGCGATGGCTCTCGTGCTGATAGGAGTGGGAATGGTGACCCCAAAGGATCATCATCGTGATATCAAGCCCTTGCTTCTCATTTGCTTTGCCACCCTCGTTGCCGGCGCACTGAGCTTGGCCAATGCCGAGTACGTGTCAGTGTACATGCAATACGACACCATGAAGTTCCAAGAGAAGAGGGAAATGAGGATGGGGCTTGGGAAGAGGAATTGGTTGGTCCCAAGCCCAAGTGTTGTGGCTGCTTGTGCTGCTGTGACTTATGTAATCGGAGGTTCAGTGCCATTGCTAGCTGCAGTCTTCATACAAGGTCACAAAGCGAGAACTGTGGTTGCTTCAGTCATGGCCTCTTTGTCCATGATTGCGGTGGGAATTGCCGGAGCTGCACTTGGGAATAGCCCCATTGCCAGGTCTTGTGCAAGGTGCATCCTTGGTGGGTGGCTTGGCATATGCTTGATTTGGGGCAAGAGTGAATTTCTCAAGTACATGGGCATATGAGGGAGAAGTAGCGTCGGCGATTCGTGTCATTGGGGCGATGTTGAGTTATGGCAAATTCTAAGGAGAAATCAAGCCTCCGTTTGTTTCGCCAGAAATGAATGATTAATAAAATATTTTTCGAGATATAATTACTTGTATTACTTGAAATAATTAGTAAATGAGAATTTTTTTTCTCGTCTACAAAAATGTTTAGGCATAAATTATTGTCGACAATGAAAAAAATTCTCAAATAATACAAGTGATCATTTTTAGGAAAATATTTTCTAAATCATTCATATTTCGCGAAATAAACGGAGCCTTAATGCAATGGATCAGATACAGATGACTCGGTATGAGACCATCACACCATTTCATGGGTCGGTTCTAAAGAAAATTGCTTTAATGTGGCATTTCCGCTGATGTAAGTGTCATGACCTAATCTTCGAGGGCCGCCTCGAGGAAGTAAGGCGTAAAGGTACTTTTATTGGACTCTCCCTAAGTCCATACCTCGCGTGACATTGGTTGTTTAAATCTATTTGTTCAATAGGAGTCGCCACTAGCCACGATAAAAGGTCGGCTAGAAACCCTAATCGAGATATGGGAGTGTTATCTCGAAAATATACGCAACCAGAGATTCTTAGGGATCGGGGACTTGATTACACTAGTTTTTCAACTAATGCCCTTTCGGCACCTAAACTCGACTATTTGCTAACTAAAATATCACGGCACTCTTTTACTAATCAAGAATTTTGAATTTTCGTCCTAACCATTCTAAAAAGGGAAAACAACAATCAATGAATTTAAAGCGTGCAATCAAATGAAATCAAAATGAAAATGACAAACAGCGACCCAGCATCGTCTCTAAAAAAATCAATCAAAAATCCCTAAGGTAAAAGCCCTAAAGGCTTATTCAATTCTGGGTACAATTCTTTTTGTTCAAGCCAAAAATGTTTATTAAAAGCCCTAAGCTAAGAGGATTCCGCATTTTTTATAGCTTTTCTCACATTTTTTATTTTTTCTGAATTTTCTGAATTTTCTATTTTTATTTTTATATTATTTTTTATTATGGAAAAAAAATGGACTTCGGACCCGGTCCGCTCAGCCGACCTGACCCGGACCCTAACGGTCCAGTCAAACTCGCAATTCGGATCGGTTCTTGCGACCCAGTCCGAATTTGGGTCTCTTCTGATGGGCTATCAACAATTCAAGCCCAAGTTTTCCAACCTTTTTCATTTCATTTAGCCCCAACTCCAAATTCAGCCCCTTCACACTGAAATTGAGCCCATTTATTTGTCCTAGTCTCCAGCCAGATTAGAATACGGATCTCATCTCCACTATATTCAACTCTTATTATCATTTTTTTATTTCTAGCTTTTCTTTCCTTTGTTTAATTTTCTTTTATTCCCTTTTCTCTGATCTTCTTCCCCGATGGCCTTCTTTCTACGCCCTCATCTTCGCCGAGAATAGCTATTTCACGTTTTCACAGAGAACACTTTTTTTTTTTTTTTCCGACGAACTCCGTAGCACCATCAACCTCAACCTTCAATTGTCGACTTCTATTAACCGCAGCTAGCTAATGACCATCAGCCACTAGTTACTCCGATGAGAAATTCTCAAACTCAAAAATCACGTTAACTGAAACTCAATCGCACGTAGGAAACATAAATGCAAATCAAATCGTGAGATAGACTAACTGAGGCGGCCTCTAACCGCAGGCTTTGCTCCGGCAAAAATGGAATGGATCTCCGTTGAAGGTTCCATCAATGGCCGACTCGGAAAAAATGATGAATATGCCACAAAATCAAGGAAAAACACAGATTCAGTATGGATTCATCAACCTAAGAACACATCAAGCATAAAAGAACGAGTTCTACGCACTGACTTCACAAAAATCGATTCGGTTCTCCTTCCAAGCATTTTGTCGAACACATGATATGCGATCTGAAAAACGAGATTCCGATTTGGTTTCGATATGATTCTCATTCAAGAAGTGATGTACAGATGCCTAAATCATATTATTCTACAACAAATAGCCTTATTTCATGGGATTTTCACACAAGCTCGAAAATCGAATCAACTTCTTTCGGCCAAAACAGTACATATAAGAGAAAGAAGTCTTGCCTGGTTTGGAAGCAACGCGAAGTCCTCAGGATCGTCTACGAACAGGACCGCAACGGAACTAGGCGTCTTTCGGCACGGCGAAGAACCGACGAACAACACTAACTCGAGCTTCCGAAGCGACGAACGATGATGCCTCGTATATCCGAAATGGTTATTCACGGGGATTGTTCACCGGCGACGGGGAACGGACGATGGAAGAAGGGGAAGGGATTTGCCGGAATTCCTCCACGCAAGTAGAGAAACCGAACGCTCTCTTCTTCAAAGACCCTTCCCCGGCCAAACTTCCTCCGTTTTCCTCTTCTCTCCTTCAGTCGAGCGAGTATATATCTTCCCGCGCCTCCGCCGTGCGTTCCGTTTTTTTCCGATAACCACTTCTACAGCTCAGCAAGCATCTAGAACCTTACCTGGATATGCTCCCGTCGCATGTTTGTTTCGTCACCGCCATCCTCGATCACAGACGCACCCTCTGTTCGACGCCGTCTTCTGCTCGCGAGTGTGAGCAAGCAAAAGGGATCACAGGCGCGAGATTGCGGGGTAAAAAGAAATGGGCTCAAAGGAAATGAACTGGGCTTAAGGACAAAATTAGAGAAAAGAGAAGAGGGGGCTGAATTCGGCCCAAACTAGGAAAGAAAGATAAGCCGAACTCGCAGTGGGCCGAATGCGCATATGAGGCCCAATCTGTCTTGGTAGAACAAGAGTTTTTTTTTTTTTTTTTACGTTTTGTTATTATTATTATTTTTTAAATCGAGGTGTCAACAGTAAGGATTTGATGTTCCATGTAGATAGATACGTAATAAGAGGTTTCATTATTGGACCATCACATGGAGACATGCTGATGTACGATTACTGTGTTTACCTTTGATATCAGATATACTAGGCTGTAACCTGCATTTCGCTGTGGAATTAGTTTTTACTTATGTACAAATCATTTTTTTTTGGCAAGGGATGCACAAATCATGTTTATATTCATGTTATACAACAAAAGAAGGTAAAAAACCACCAAAAATCTCAAACTATGCCACATATAATAAAGTTACTCCGAACTTTTTTTTGTGACACAAAAAGTTTAAAATTATGCAATTTGTGACGCATTTACCCCATAATACTTTCTCCCAGGGCATTCTTGTATTTTTCCTTTTTCCTTTCTGCTTCTCTCTTCCCTCCGCTGGCCACGACGAAGGGAAGCCGGCGAGGACCGCTCTCGCTGGCGTTGAGGTTGAGCGAGGGCTGCCCTCGCCGGATCTGGTGAGGCGAGGGCAGCCCTTGCCCGACGCTGGCAAGGGTCGCCCGACGCTGGCAAGGGTCGCTCGACACCGGCGAGGGTCACCCTCACCCAACCCCAATGCCGGCGAGGGCGGCCCTAGCTGGCTTCCCTCCGCCATGGCCGGCAGAGGGAAGAGAGAAGAAGAAAGGAAAAATAAAAAGAAAAAAAGATGAAAATGCCTTAGGAGAAAGTATTATGGGGTAAATGTGTCACAAGTTGCATAGTTTGAAGTTTTTCATGTCACAAAAAAAATTCAGGATAAATTTGTCACAAGTAATATAGGTTGGGGTTTTTGAAAATCTTTTCCACAAAATAATAAGTAACTAAAATGATGAATACATTATTATATATGTTGAAAGAAAAAAAAAATCTAAATACACCATAAGAAGTTTAGCATAAAATTTACGTCAGAATATCGAATGTGATAATATAAAATTGAAGTGCATGGAACCTAAACTCTTGGAAACATAAATATAAATATCCACTTTTTTGCATCTCACGTTTCTAGAAGCTTTCCCAACGTTTTTTAGCTAAGGTTAGATATGATGAGTTTCTAATGGTCAAGTATATTTACTATTGCTCTTTGTTATCTTAATCTATTGGAAACTTAATCTTGCATATTAGGGAATTTATACATTTCACCTAAGTTGAAACTTTATCTTGCATATCAGAGAATTGTAGTAGTTTAACTATACAAATATAACCCAAACTAATTTGTTGATAACCAAAAACCCCAAACCAGTAAAAATTTACTTTCCGCTAAATTAAATTGATATCATGAAAAATTAGAAACTACGACATTTGTGATAACTCCAAACCGATGCACCTGTCAACTATCACGTGTCATTCAATTTAGTAATTTAACAGTAAAATTTAATGAAAATTAACGGATGGTAAATTTATCACAGGTGTACCAATTTGAGGTTTTTGGTAGTCAAATAATTAGTTTTGGGTAAATCTGTCATATATATATATCAATTTGGAGTTTTGGGTGTTATTAACCCTATTAACTATGTCCAATGAACTAACACGGTTTTATATTAAATCATCGGTATAAATATGAATAATTAGTCTGGATATTATTTTTTCTTCTATATGACAAAGATGAACTTCTAGTGATATAACTAAAATCCATATCACAACTTGATTTGCATCCAATAGCTCAATGTAATTTCAATTTGTGCATAATTAAGATAAGTTTAAAATATACAAACTTGATGTTGCATTCGATTCCATGTTTTTCCACACAATGGGTACGCTATATAGGGTATCATTTATACAAAATTGCAGATAGACTATATAGGGTATCTATCAACATTAATTTATTCACAATCAAGAATATAAATAAGATAAAAATATATGTAATTACAGATATGCTATATAGGTTATTTGTTAATACTTAATTAAAGAGAAAAGCAAAGAAAAGATAAAAATGGGTTAGAGCGGAATATAAAAGATTGATGCCCGCAGAAATTCAAACAAATAATATGAACAAGGTTCGATTGTTTGTATAAGATATATGTCATATTGAATCTGCTACCTTACTTTTATTTCCCTTCAATGAAAATACATTAACTTCATACGAGCGCTATAATATTAAACTTTGACTGATGCGCTAAGTCTTGTATAGAAAACACAGAAAATCTCCGCCATGTGCAATTTAGCTGACTTTTGCATGGTCAATGCCTGATCTATAATGTCCAACTTGCCATTATGTGCAATTTCTTGTGCGTTTGATGCAAACATATGATGAAAAAGGCAAATGCCATGGGCCCTAGGGAAACGAGAGAGTTAGCACCATAGATTTTGCACTTTTGGCATGCTTTAATCTTACTTCAGTTCCTATTTGTGTTATTGCAGTGGAAGAAAGTCATGAGATGGTAATGAAGCTGAAAGAAGTAAATGATAACGGAAAATGTTGCTTGATTTAAGCTTGAGGAGGGAAAAAGGTTCATGATACTTGTTTAGCCTATAATGATGTTTCCCAATTCGATATTTGTGGTCGTTTCGTGAAACTAAAAATATCTGGAGGTGTATTTTGGTGTCGCGCATTCTTTTCGCGCCAAAATGGACGAAGTTTTCCTTTTACTTAATTTATAACGCGTTATTGTGACGATATTTTGAGTGATAACCTCAATTATGACGACTAGCATATGGTGCTTTTTACATCAAATACGATCCGAGTTTAGCGGCAACATTGAAACTAATCACAAAAGTAGAAATCAATGACAAACATGTCCAAATTTAACGGGACATGAGTCTCTCAAAGTTAGAATTGCAATAGAGTGCAGACGAAGCAATCACAAATATGTCAACACTTACTTCAGAGGATTTTTAGTCCCAAGGTTTGTTTATATATGCCACCAAAGAGACTTTCTCTCTAACCCATAAAAAAACATAGCATCTCCCTCCTTTCCATCACCTTATTCAAGGTCTTCCACAATACTTTCCCAAAGAAAAGTCTCCATGGAGGTTATTGTTACATTGCCTAAGCCCAGACATCATTTGTGAGATAACCAATACTCTCGGGAGAGACCATGCGTCGAGTACTCTGCAAGAGCGTTGTGGCTGCCCGCCGTCGTCTTGGCCACAGAGGCCTAATGTCGATGGCCATCACGATGATAGGAGTGGGAATGGTGACCACAAAAGATTATCATGGTGACACCAAATCCGTGCTTCTACCATGCTTCACCACCCTCGTTGCCAGCGCACTGAGCTTAGCTAACGTCGACTACGTGTCGGTGTACGTGCGATATGACATCATGAAGTTCCAAGAGAAGAGGGAAATGAGGATGGGGCTTGGGGAGAGGAATTGGTTGGTCCCAAGCCCTACTGTTGTGGCTGCTTGTGCTGCTGTGACTAGTCATGGCCACGGGCCGATTTTGGCCCGGAACTGGCCTGGGTCAAACTCGGGATCGGCCTGTTGACCGGGCCCGTGGTTCGGAACCAGAACCGACCCGTGGCCTACGGGCCCGGTTCCGGTTCCAAAAAAAAAAAAAAAAAAAGAAAAAACCTTCTGCTGCACAGCACAACAGCCTCACCCCCACGTTCCCACCCCCAGGCCCTACCTCCAGCCTCAAGTCCTCCTCCTCCAAATCCCTCCTTCCCCCCTCCCTCTCCCTTGCGCCTCTTCTGCCTCCGATCTTCCCCTTTTCTCCTTCGCCCGTCCCCTGTCTTCCCAGATTTGACCCCCGCAGCCATCGCCGCCGTCGCCCCCGCCCATGGCCGCAGCCGCCAACGCCGACGCCCCCTCCTCCTCCCCCCTCGCTACCCTATGCCTCCTTCCCTTTTCTCCTTCGCTCGCCCACCGTCTCCTCAGATCTAACCGCTGTCGCCGCCCATGGCCACAACTGTCGACGTCGACGTCCCCTCCTCCTCCCCTCCCCACGACCCCGCCCAGCCCCCGGAGGAGGAGGACCCCCCGCTCCTCCTCCCCGTCCCCATCCCCGTCCCCCTCCCAGCCCCCTCCTTCTCCCCCTCGCCGCCGCCCCGGTCTCCCGCTTCATCTCCTCGCCGCCTTGAACCCTGCCTCCGCCACCGTGGCCAAGGCCACGAAGCCCGAGCGACGACCGACGGAGGACCAGCGACCAGATCTGTAATTTTTATTTTATAATTTATTTTATTGATTTTTAAATTATGAACTGGAACCGGTCGGAACCGAAATCGAAACCGGCCGGAACCGAAATCGGAACTGGCCGGAACCACCGGTTCCGAACCGGAACAGGAACTGCCCCTTATGGTTTCGGTTCCGGTTCATAAATGGCCACGAACCGGAATCGTCGGTTCCTGAACCGTGACCATAACTAGCTATGACTTACGTAATTGGAGGGTCAGTACCAAGTATTTGAGAAACTCACTCTTGGCCCAAAGCAAAGCATATGCCAAGCCACCCATCGAAGATGCACTTTGACAAGGCCTTGCAATGGGGCTATTCTCAAGTGCAGCTCCACCTGTCCCCACCACTATCCTGGACAAAGAGGTCATGACTGAAGCAATCACACTTCTCACTCTGTCATTCTATAAAAACTACAGCTAGCAATGGCACTGAGCCTCCAATTACACAAGTCAAAGAAACACAAGCAGCCACAAGACTTGGGTTTGGGGAGACTTGGGACCAACCACTTCTTCTCCCCAAGCCCCATCCTCATTTCCCTCTTCTCTTGGAACTTCATGATGTCGTATCACATGTACAACGGTATGTGGTCGGCGTTAGCCAAGCTCAGTGTGCTGGCAATGAGGGTGGCGAAGCATGGGAGAAGCAAGGATTTGGTGCCACCATGATAATCTTTTGGGGTCGCCATTCCCACTCCTATCATCGTGATGGCCATCGACATTAGGCATCCGTGGCCAAGACGACGGCAGGCAGCCACAACGCTCTTGCAGAGTAGTCGACACATGGTCTCTCTCGAGAGTATTGATTATCTCTCAAATGATGCTTGGGCTTAGGCAATGTAACAATAACCTCCATGGAGATTTTTTTTTTGGGAAAATATAATGGAAGACCTTCAACAAGGTGATGGAAAGGAGGAGGGAGATGCTGTATTTTTTATGGGTTAGAGAGCAAGTCTCTTTGGCGGTATACATAGACAAACCTTGGGACTAAAAATCCTCTAAATTAAGTGTTGACATATTTGTGATTGCTTTGTCTGCACTCTATTGCAATTCTAACCTTGAGAGACTCATGTCTTGTTAAATTTGGACATGTTTGTCATTGAGTTCTATTTTTGTGATTAGTTTCAATATATGTTGCTGCTAAATCGGATCGTATTTGATGTGAAAAGCATCATGCTAGTCGTCATAATTAAGGTTCTCACTCAAAATAGCATCACAATCACGCAGCATAAATTAAGTAAAAGGAAGATTTTGTCCATTTTGGTGCGAAAAGAATATGCATCACGAAATTGCACCTCCGGACATTTTTAGTTTCACCAAACAACCGCAAATATTGAATTCGGAAACATCATTATGGGCTAAACAAGAGTCATGAAGTCTTTTCCCTCATCAACCCTAAATCAAATGACAATGCCCATAACCCAGCCCATAACACATCACGAGGGCTATCTCAAGTAACTGCTCCGAGCGGTTACTTGCGAAATCGTATAATTACCCTTAGCAGTTCAAAAACAAAAGGGAAAAGATCGTAATATAGATAAGAGTGTGGTTTTTAAGAAAAGAGATACAAAAACAACGTTTCGCTCTCTTCCCTAGCGTACATTCCAATGATGAGCTCTAACGCTTGTAATTGGTAGTATTTAATATGTGGAAACAAGGTATTTTCGTTGTGTGATATACTTATTCGATTAGTATTTGTAGATTTTCTTAGGCTTATTTTTTGATTGTTTGAGTTTTGGTATTTAGAAACTATTTATCGACGGTTAGAGTTTCTTTTTATTTAGGAATCCGTTTCCTTCAAAAAGTATTGCAAAAGTCTTCCAAAAGTATTTTACCTTTAATATCCATAAAATATGATGAATTGAGGGCTTTTTAGACCCTCCTTGGAGAGGGCGGAGTGCAATCTTTACTCTCAATCACTCTCAAACTTTTCTTTTCTTCTTTTTTTTTCTTTCCTTTTTTTAGAACTTTTTATTTGACCAAATCTCTCTACAATTTATTTGCACTCCATTCATCTCTCTAGTTTTTTCTCTTTTTCTCTATACTTTTTTCTTTCCTTAATGCATATTGCATGTAGTTTTATTTTGATTTTTTTCTCTTTTTCCTTCTTTTTAAATTTGTTTATTCCTTTTCAATATGTTACTTTTTTCAATACTAATTCCTATGTGCTACGTTTGGTAGACCGGATATAACTTTGGATAGGTTATCAAATTATCCTATCCGACGTTTGGGTGACTTGAGTTCCAGATTTCTCTGGATATAATCCGGATAAAATAATCCCGCTTAGGAGGTTGGATAAAGCTGGATAGAATAAGTAGTATAAAAAAGAAAAAAAAATAGGAGAAGAATGCCTTTTCTGCTTTTGCTAAATGAAATCGCCAGAGATCCATAAATGGAGGAGAGATTGAGTGAGAGTGCATCAAGTCCATGGCAGTTTGATCATAACGTCAATTCCACAATCAAAGACCAGCTCGCAAACTCCACCATTGTTCAACGTTGGAGCGCCGCCTAGCCATCGTTCCTCTCTCTCTATATATATAGACCCGTTGGATACGAGGCTTGCGACCTTGGATCCAAGGTTGCTGGCCTCGGAACCCTAGAACTGGGGTTGCTTGAGGGTGGGGCTCATGCTTGGCGTTGATCGCAGCCAAAGGTAGAGGTTGCAACCACAAGCTGGCGTTCGTCGAAACTAGAGTCTGTGGCCAACGCTTAGAGGTCAGCTGAGGCCAGCCTCATCCTCACATTAGTCATGTTCTCTGCGTCTCATTCGGTGGCCTTTACGATGTTCACATTGTTGAGAAACGCTAGAAAACGTTGCTCCGGTTAGCATGGAGTAAAGATGACTAAAACAACAAGGTCCGAGAAAGTGATGATTTTGAGAAGAATGCAAACAAGGGAGAAGATTGTGATCGAGCGAAAAGATTGAGATTTGATTCAGGCATGTCTATATCCGTGTTATATCCCGTATCTACCAAACATTGTATAAGATATAATAAATCCAATCATTATCCTATCCAACCTTATCCTATCCGACAAAAAAATCTGGACAACCAAATGGAGGCATGGAGATTTTCTGTGTTTCCTGTACAAGACTTAGCACATGAGTCAAAGTCTGATATTCTAGCAGTTGTACGAAGTTAATGTATCCTCAATGAAGGAAAACAAAAATGAGGTAGCGGATTTAATATGACATATATCTTATACAATTAATTGAACCTTGTTCATATTATTTTGAATTTCTACTTGCATCAATCTTTTGTATTCCTTCTCTAAGCTATTTCTTTTATCCTTTCTTTTGTTTTTTTAATTAATATAAATTAATGTTGATAAATACCCTATGTAGTCTATGTGCGATTTTGTATAAACGATCCCCTATATAGTCAGGAAAAAATTGAAATTACATGGAGCTATTGGACGCAAGTCAAATTGTGATATGGATTTGAATTATTTCACTGGAAGCGCAATAGAAGAAAAAACAATATTCATACTAGCTATTTATATTTACACCAATGGTTTCGATATAAAAATGCATTAGTTCATTGGACATAGTTAACAAAAATATCATATCCAGAGTACTCACTTCACTCGTGTTTAATTCGTGTAGCTATCTATATCTAATCAATTGATGATCTTCTATTTGAAAAGATATCACTACAAAAAAACTGATTTTTTCCGACGAAATTTCCAACGAAAAATTTGGAAAAATTCGTTGGAAAACGAATTTCCAACGAATTTTCCAACGAAAAAAAATTCGTTGGTAATAAGTCGTTGGAAATTTTTCCAACGAAAAATTTTAATTTTCGTTGGAAATTTGCGACGAATTTTATTTCGTTGGAAAATTCGTTGGAAAACTCGTGGCTAAATTCGTTGGAAACAAATTTTTTTTCCGACGAATTTTTTTCGTTGGAAACTACTAATTTTTTTTTTGGCCGAAAAATTGTGGAAATTTTTTCCATCGAAAATTTTTTTTTTTGGTGGAAAAACTTTTTTTTGTGGAAATTTTTTTTTTTGGGTCGAAAAATCGCCCTCGCCGGCGACGAGGCTTGGTGGCGTCGGGGGCGTCGGGGACGGCCCATGGTGGCGTCGGGGGCGTTTGGGGCGTCGGCGGCTTCGGGGGCGGCCCTGGATGGCCGCGGCGGCGCCTTTGGGGAGGGAGCCGACGTCGCGGAGGAGGAGGGGGGCAGCGGAGTCTTGGTGTCCATGGCGCCGAAGCCGGTGCCGGAGCCGGAGGAGGAGGGGGGCAGCGGGGGAGGAGGCAGAGGGGGAGGCGGAGGGGGAGACGCAGGGAGAAGGTGAAGGCGAAGGAGAGAGAGAGAGAGAGAGAGAGAGAGAGAGAGAGATTATGAATGTGGAAATTGAACGAGCGCGAAAATGTTGAATAAGGAAGAAGTAGGGTTTTCGTTGCAAAATTCGTTGGAAATTCCAACGAATTTTCCAACGAAAATTGTACACACTAAAATAATTACCGGAAAATTGAAATTCGTTGGAAAATTCGTTGGAATTTCCAACGAATTTTGCAACGAATATAAAAAATGCCGAATAGTACCGGGTTTTTTTGAATTCGTTGGAAAATTCGTTGGAAATTTCCAACGAATTTTTCAACGAAAATTGTACACAATAAAATAATTTCCCGAAAAATTTAAATTCGTTGGAAATTTCCAACGAATTTTCCAACGAAAATTGTACACACTAAAATAATTTCCTGGAAAATTGAAATTCGTTGGAAAATTCGTTGGAAATTTCCAACAAATTTTCCAACGAAAATTGTATACACTAAAATAATTGCCCGGAAAATTGAAATTCGTTGAAAAATTCGTTGGAAAATTTCCAACGAATTTTCCAACGAAAATTGTACACATTAAAATAATTGCCGGAAATTCAAATTCGTTGAAAAATTCGTTGGAAATTTCCAACGAAAAAAAAATTCGTTGGAAATTTTCCAACGAAAAAAATTCATTGGAAATTTTCCAACGAAAAAAATTCGTTGGAAATTTTCCAACAGATTTTTCAACAAAAATTGTACACACTAAAATAATTGCCCGAAAAATTAAAATTCATTGGAAAATTCGTTGGAAATTTCCAACGAATTTTTTTTTCGTTGGAAATTTCCAACGAATTTTCCAACGAAAATTGGACATACTAAAATAATGGCCCGGGAGATCTAAAATTCGTTGGAAATTTTCAACGAATTTTTCCACGAATATAAAAAATGCCAAACAATACCGGGTTTTTTTTTAATTCGTCGCAAAAATCGTTGGAAATTTCCAACAAACAATTTTTCGTTGGAAATTTCCAACGAATTTTGCGACTAATTTTTTTTCGTTGGAAATTTCCAACGATTTTTGCGGCGAAAAATTTTTCGTTGGAAAATTTGTCGCAAATTTTCCGACGAAAATTTTTCGTCGCAAATTTTCATGGCAAAAATCCGATTTGTTTGTAGTGTATACTAAAGATGGGTTTTGGGGAGGACAGGTGTCACCCCCGCAAGCTTTCATTATAATGTTTTTATTTTGTTTTATTTTCACCCAACTAACCTAACCATTTCCTTTCCTTTTACTTAATTTTCACTTAAAATTGGCAAGGTGGGTCGCGCTTTCTCCACTCCTTCTTGTGATAAAACACTCCTCGATACAGTATTCTGACTATTTTACTCTTCATGAGTCTCGCCTTTACTATGCGTTTTCGTCCCTTTTGTGGTTTTCTTCTTTTATTTTATTATGGGTCCCACTTTCTTTCATCTTCTTCCCCACTCTTTCTCTCTTTTTAGGCAATTATTTTCCTTCCTGATACCCTTCACGGAGTTGAGGAAGATGTAGAGCGCAAGAGTTAAGATAAAACACCACTCGAAAAATAAAATGAAACACCATAGCTTGAAGCTCCAATTCAATTTCAAACAAGCTTCTTTTACATATTCAAGTAAGAAACTAGAAAACAAGCCAGGCTAGAACACCACTTCGAAAAATAGAACGATATAGAGGCTCCGTTCGTTTGACGGAAAATATTCTCCCGGAAAATATTTTTTGGATTTTCCGGTGTTCGGGAGGAGGAAAAAGTTTTCCGAGAGAAAACATTTTCCTTCCCCCCTCACAAAATAGCCTAAGTCTATGGAAAATGACTTTTGCTTATTCAAAAGTGGAAATCATTTTCTGGAGCTTCTTCTTTTTCTTCTTTTTCTTCACTATTTTTTTTTTCATTTTTTTTTTCTTCTCTTTCCTCAGCACTGTGCCCGGCGACCGGCCAATGGCGAGGCTAGAGCTCGCCGGCCTCAGGCGACCTTGGCCTCGCCGCTGTCTAGCGACGTCGGGCAAGTCTCGAGCCTCGCCCAGGTTGGCAGATCCGGTGAGGCCGAGCTCGCCCGAGGTCGGCGAGCTCCAACCTCGCCAGATGTCGGCGAGGCTCCGGCGACCTCGGATGAGGCTCGAGGTCGCCAGATCTGCTGATGCTTTGATTGTTTTGTTTTCTGGTGTTGCTGTTCGTATTCTGGTGTTGTTGTTCGTGGGTTCTTCTTCTTCTTGTTCGTGGGCGAGGCTCCTCGGGTTGCTTGATCGCCAGTGGCGACTTGGGCCTCGCTAGATCCGGCGACCTCGAGCCTTGCCTGAGGTCGCCAGACATCGGCGAGGCTCTGGCGACCTCGGGTGAGGCTCGAGCCTTGCCAAGGTCGCGCGGATCTGGCGAGGTCGGGCTTGCCGGATCAAGCGAGGCGGAGCGTCGTCACAAGCCGGCAAGGCTCGAACTCGCCGGAATCTGGCGAGCTTGAGCCTCACCGACCTAGGGCGATGCTCGAGCTCGCCTCCAGCAGGTCGCCGACCGCCGGTCGCAGCCGTTGCCAGCGACCTGTAGGAGAAGAAGCAAAAGAAAAAGAAAAAAAAAGAAAATATTTAAAATATTAAAAGTATTGCAAGAAGGAAAATCATTTCTATATCGAACAACGGAAAATATTTTTCGAGACTTTTTCATATTTTAGCCGAACACCAGAAAATTGTGTTTCAGGAAAATTTTTTTCAGGAAAATGACTTTCGAGAAAATATTTTCCAAAAGAAAAATATTTTCCGCCAAACGAACGGAGCCAGAGATACAAAAATTTCTCCTCCTTAGTACAGGAAATTAGCAAATAGGATCAAAAGGATTTCTTTGAACTCAAAGTCAGTCTTCAATAAAGAGAAAATGAATGTTGTAGCAGAATGCTTTAACTCCTCATCATGGCACTTGCCCATATCAATTACTTAAGGGCAACAAACAATTAGATCACGACATAAAGAAATTGTACTCCTTGACTCTCGCCTTATCCACATGGACTATGCCTTGACCCTCGCCACTCGCACCATTAGTGGAGGCAAATTCTAAGTGATGTGGAGGTCTTGAGCTTCGATCACCGTCACCTGTAGCTACCACATCTTTGGAGACTAATAGACCGTAGAGCGCACATGAGCCACGTATAGCGTGTCCAAGCTCCATGCCATGGGTGCCAATCCAGATGAATAGTTGGATGTCGTCGGAGATGTGGCTTTTCTCCGCCGCGTCGCCGCTCTCAAGATGGTATCATAGTAGATCTAGCAAACTGTTCGGCATATCACGGACCGGCATGTCTGAGAGGTCGAAGTAGATGCCATCCAGGAAGGTCTCTGATGGCAAGTCCCAAACAGAAATCTCCAACATGGAGCCTTGTCGACTTAAGCTTGTTGTGGCCTCGCAATTTTGATGAAATCACCCTTTGCATCCTCCTCAACTTTACCAATGATACCATTTTTTACAAAAAAGCGTGAAAGGAGAATTGCTTGCAAAAGTGAAAAAAGGAGAAAGAAGAAGGAAATTGGGACATGCAAGAAAACAGGAAAAAATCCAATGCATAGTAACTCTCGAATGCTGAATGATGGGATCATAAAGAGTAAAATCGTTAGGACACTGCATTGACGAGCGTTTTAGCCAATGAATGAGTGGAAAAAGCGTGACCCTGTTGAATTACCATTCCTCGATGTCTTAAACATTTAGTTTCTATTCAACTTAAGCATAACTTTCTTGGACAATGACATTTAAAGTAATCTCAATTTCTACTATTCATGTAGCTCTTTCATATGTTCATACTAGTTTGTATGATTGGCATCACTTAAAATATAATTAAGAAAATCCTTTGCAGTAGAAAAGTAAATTTAATTGTTGATGTATAGTAAAAATTTCAAAGTGATTTTTGGATCTTAATATGTCTCAAGTGCAGCTTCAATTTAGTCTTAAGCTTTTTTGACAATATGTCAATTTAGTCATTCCAACAAATTTTGGCTAGAAATAGCTGATGTGATGGTTTAATTAGCGATGGCTATCTTACGTGACACAACTATCGCTAATATAGATAATTTTATAAATTTTTTTTAATTGTTATGAATTTTTTATTCTTTTTCTTCTTCTTTTCTTTTTTTCCAATTCTTGATCGGCAAGGTCACCAACCGACCCTTGCTTGGCTTGGGCGAGGGCCTCCGCGTTTTGTTACCACTGGTAGGGCTGTAAATGGTTCGGTTCGGTTTGATTTTCTTGAAAAATTAAATCGAACCGAACCGTTAAGGATGCCTCCTTGAACCGAACCGAATTGGAACCGAACCGATGAGCCGATTTGATTCGGTTTGGTTCGGCTTGATTTTCGGTTTCTTCTTCTTTTTTGTTTTTTTCTTTTTTATTCATGGCTTGGTTTTCTGTTTTTATGAAAAAAAATTCATGATAATTTTTTTATGATAATTTTTTTAAAATCCCTACGTCGGCAAAACAAAAAAAAAAAGAAACATTGTTAATATTTCCGGATAAAAAAGGCTTAACCCAAAAAAAAAAATTTCAGGAATTAAACATATTAAAAAATAATAACAATAATAATAACAGTAATAATAGAATAATATAAAAAAATGCAACCGCACCACAAAATGACATTTTTTTTCATTCTCGGTGAATTCCACCCGCAGAAAATTCACAAAAAGAGAAAAAAAATCGAAAAAAAATTAGAGAAAGAACGCGACGCACACGGACACACACACCCCTCTCTTTCTCTCTCTTCTTCTCTCCGAAAGGCCAAACTCGACCCCCAAATCCTCTCTCTCTCTCTCTCGATCTTCTTCTTCTTCTTGCCGACGCGCTCTCGGCTTCTTCGACCGCCACATCCACGGATTGAGCCGCCGTCCGCCGCCGATCGATTCGGAAACCCTCCCCGTCGGAGCGATCGCCGCCGCTGCTGCGTCAGCCATTTCGAGCCTTTTTTTCCCTGCGTAATTTATCTTTTTTTTGGGAGATTTTTTTCGGGGAGTTTCTTCAGGGGGGAGTTTCTTCAAGAGCCATAGATGCTAATTCATGGGGTTTGATGATTTGGGGGGTTTTTCGCATTTAGGGTTCGAGAGAGATGAGTGTCGTCACCGGCAACGGCGGCGGCGGCGGCGGCGAGGGCAGGGGCGGCAATGGCAAGGTCGAGGCTTGGGACTCGAGCGAGTCGATGGGGAGGAAGAAGAAGAGGAGCAGCGACGGCAGCGAGAGAAAGAGTGTGGAGAGCATGGTCTCGACGAGAGAAAAAGTGTTTATTTCAATTCGATTTGATCCGAATTGATCCGAACCGAACTGAAAAAAAAAAATTTGATTAATTTTGATAATTCGAACCGAAACCGAAACCGAACCGAAATGCACGAAATTTTCAGTTCGGTTTGTATCTCGATTCAGTTTTCCGGTTCGGTTCTGACATCCCTACCCACTGGCGAGACAATTAGCTTCTCACCGGATCTAGGTGAGGGCTGCAACCTTTGCCCGTCGGCTAGCAAGGTCTCCATGCCCCTCGTCAGCCACAGGCGAGGCCCTCACCTGGATCTAGGCGAGGGCCACAACATCCTCACTAGACCAGACAAGGGTCGACCAACAACTCCCCTTATTAGGGTTCGAAAAAAATTTAAAAAAAGAGAAAAATAATAATATAAAATTCTCAAAATTAGTATATTACAAAAATTATCCATATCAGCATTAGTCGTGCCACGTAGGATTGCATTGAACATGAACCAAAATTCTAACGATCATATCAAACAAATTAAAAGTTCATAGATTACATCTCACGTTAAGCTAAATTTTAAAAATCATATCGAATAAATTAAAATTTTAAGGAAAAGAAAGGAAATATAAATCCCCCGAAATTCCACGTCACACTCCGTCGCGGCTCCCGCAACGGTTCGCGTTTCGATTCCGCCTTTCCTCTTCCTCCCCTTTCCCTTTTCTCGCTCCCCCTCTCTCTCTCATTACAAAAACGGCAAAGACGGAGGCAAAAACACACGCAGTCGAAACCCAATCCATCACCCTCCCCTCTCTCTCTCTCTCTCTCTCTCTCTCTCTCTCTCTTCTTTCTCTCTGTAGAAATCCTTCGTTCGATGCGGCGGGCGAGCTCCTCCGATTCGATCCCCGCCGCCCCCCGGCGGGTCGAAACCCTAACCCTAGCCCTCCGGCGACCCTCCCCCGCCCACTGAATTTCCCTGCCAACCCCGCCGCCGCCGCCGCCGCCGCCGCCGACGCCCTCCGCAGCCCACCGCCGCCCTCCCGGGCATGGACACCGAACGAATCGCCCCGATCTCGCGAGAAAACCCTAGGAGCTTCCCCTTCAAGCCCGCCCCCAATGACCTCGTCCCGAAGCCCCTGCCCCCGCCGACGGTCCTGGACCGGTTCCGGGCCTTGCTGAAGCAGCGGGACGACGAATTCGGGGGCCCGGCCGGCGCGGGGGAGGTCGTGGCCATCTACGAGGCGGTCTTGTCGGAGTTGGTATTCAATTCGAAGCCCATCATCACCGATCTGACGATTATAGCCGGGGAGCAGCGGGAGCACGCCGAGGGCATTGCTGATGCGATTTGTTCTCGGATTATTGAGGTCCGTGGGCTTCGACAGCGTTTAGGTTTAGGGTTTTCTTTCTTTTTTTTCTTTGTGGTTTTTGCCCCCATTTTGAGATGGTTGTACAAGGATCTGGGATTTGTGAGTCAGTGTCTTGTATAAACGTGACAAAGTTGGCGCCTTTTCTTATTTTTTTGCCCCCTTCTTTCAGTGATAGTCATGTTTGATGCGATGCAATCGTGGAGGTCTCTGTGCTAAATAAGAAGCTGGCCATTTAATTTTACCTTTACTAGTTAAAACCGTGTTCGATTCGATTGCAAGCTAATAATTCGGTATAAGAAGAGAAAATTTTCAACTTAAATTGAGTAATTGGCATTTGAGTGTTCGAAATTCTGCACTAGCAAGGGGACGCTCTCTCCATTTTGCGATCAGAGTTAGCTGTAGGTGCAAAAAGATTGTGTGTGGACGATGCACCAACTGAAGAGTTTGCATTTTTGCAGGTCCCTGTTGAGCAAAAACTACCATCATTATATCTACTGGATAGCATTGTTAAGAATATTGGGAAAGATTATGTTAGGCACTTTGCGACCCGGCTACCTGAGGTGAGCCATTACACTGTAGAGCACAGTCATGTATATTATACAAAAGTATCGAGAGCTTCGGAGTACTTATTGTAGTGACTGCATTGGTTTTATGTTTTGTGAAGGTTTTCTGTGAAGCTTATAGACAAGTTGAACCTAGCCTACACGGGGCTATGCGCCACCTATTTGGCACATGGTCATCTGTTTTTCCACCACCGGTCCTTTGCAAAATTGAGTCGGAACTGCAGTTTTCTTCTTCAGCCGGCAATCAACGGTCTGGCTTGTCTTCCTTGAGGGCTTCAGAATCTCCTCGACCAGCTCATGGCATTCATGTCAATCCAAAGTACGTGCGTCAGTTGGAACATTCATCTGCTGAAAGTGTAAGCCTTGGAACATTCTGCTCTCCCGTTTCTTGATTGTTATATAATAGCATATGTTATAGGCGTACTGTACTCCACAATGATCTCTTGTACACAAATGCTCTTTTGTGGGAATTATATCTCTACATGATCACCGATAGTTCTTTGTGTTATACATTAACTATAGTAGGTTACATGCGTCATTTATCGGTTGCACTTGTTATTAACATTATGATGGATTGTTAGGAGTAAATGTTGCCGAATTGGATCACTTTTACCTAGTCACTCTTCGTGTGGTACTCTAGATCTTATCTCCAGGGTTTTTACCTGCGTGGCCCAGCTTTTTCTTTTTGTATTTTAGGTTGGAAATCATATGATTTTGGGAGGTAAAACTTAGCTAGTCTTGATTATCATTGATCAAGTTCTCCATCAAGTAATTATGGAAGTATGCTATACGAAGTTGCAGAGGCTGGCTATTGTTATTCACCATGTGTCTGCAGACTTTTGCAGGAGTAATTGCGGACATCTGCGTGGTTTACTGATAGTGGTAAAATGGATGTAGATGTATCTAAAATTTTTTAGATGGGTCAATTAGGTGTTAGGTTGTTGTGCTGTGGATTCAGCATCCAGGCAGGAACTTTCAAAACTATGAACCAACATGGACATTCTCATGATGGTTAAAAAGTTAAACTAAAATGAGACAACGACTCATCTTGCTAATGCCTCCGGAAGTAAAGCTCCTCTGATTTAAATGGCTGAAGACATGCTTAAAAGCAGTGCGCGCGCGCAAGAGTGTGTGAGAATCTGACAATGGTTTTTATTTTTACAGGTTGGAGGTGAAGCTACTAGGTCGAGGTCGACGGAAAACATTATTCGTTCATCCTATCCCCCCAGGGCAAATAAGCTTCATCCATCCTCCAATGCTGCTTTTACAAGGTCTTTGTCCCCTCTGAGAAGAGGAGCTGATATGACTTTCTCTGCAGAAATAGATGAATTTCCAGCTGATAGTACGTTGAGGAATTTTGACAGGGCATCTCCATCTCACCCTGCCTCTGAATATGACCTTGCAAGAGCGGTAGGTAGAGAGGATCAGTCAAATGATTGGCAAAGGAATCAATTTTTCGATGTTGGTCGAAAGCGATTGGGAAGTTCTGCTGCAATGAACCTCACCAATGGACGCAATCATATGAATCCTAGAGCACTGATTGATGCATATGGAGATGACAAGAGGAAAAGTACCTCCATCCATAAGCCCAACCAAATTGAGCACTCGGACATCAGAGGAAAGGTGGCTCCCATGTCATGGCAAGATACAGAAGAGCAGGAGTTCAATTGGGAAGATATGAACCGCAGCTTGGCAGATCGTGGTAGAAGTAACGATATAGTGCAATCATCCGTTCAAACTTATGGCGGGTCAAGGGCTAGTTTGGGAGGCAGGTTTTCTAGTCGGCCTTCTGCACCTGCACGAGATGATTCCTCTATTATGGTATGCTCTTATGACCTTGATCTCAGCTTTCCCTGGTGCTTTTTCATCTTTAAAATTTTGGAAGTTTGAGATATAATCCTCTTCAGTCTTTATCCTGTGTTAGGTTGCCATACTGCTGTTCTGTTTATTTCCTGTATCACTGCTCATGTTGACAAAGATTTGTTCTTGAAATATCGCCGGCATGCATCCTGACTAACGTATGAAACAAACTTAAGGCATGTGTTTGGTTTGGTACCACCAACTACCCACAGAGATCCATACTTGCATGCACAGTTTTCACCCCGTCTCCATCTCTCACATATGTTTTCAAGAAATTTGCCATGACTATAGCAGTTCCTAAATCAACTGCCAATCTCTTTCTTTGCATATTAGCTGGAATCATCATATAAAAAATTGGGATAATTTGCTCTTTACCATGTACCGCAGTTGCATTGTATGTGATTTATTTTCTGTCGGAGCTGTCTGTGAAGAGTTGCTATTTTTAATAACATTTGAAAGTTTAAATACCTGTGCAGTCTGGTCCTGGATCAGTTGATAAAATGCCTGGACTTCAAAGCGAGACTAATAAAATTCCTGGTTCCCGTTATTCTCAGAAACCATTGAACTTGTCAACACACACTTCCCAACAATTCCTTAATAGGGGAAGACTTTCCAACTTACATACAGTGTCTTCAGCTGGAGGTGTACCAGTAGGTGACGAGAAATTGATTTACAGAAAGATTCCTGTTACTGAACAAGTTGACAGGACTATCCCAACAAGGATGGATTCTTCCGCTTTTGAATCCACTTATTCCGCCAATCTTCCCACATCAACTGGCACTTGGCCTGCAATTAATGTGCATAAGTCTAACTCCCTTCCTGTTAGGCCTGTACTTCCCCTGCAGAAGCAGTCTACTGGCTCGGTCATTATTTCAGGTCCTAGTACTGTTGCAAATCAAGGTGCAAATCACCCTTTGCTTATGGTTGAACAGAAACTTGATAAGTTGGATGGCAAGGAGCTACATCCTACTACGAAGTTATCAGTACGCAATCATGGTGGGTTCATGCCACTGAATCAGCAAAAGAACCAAGTGCAAAATACTCCATTTCAGCCTCAGTTTCTCCCTATTCAGGAGGCTCAAGAAAAAGTTATGCCATCTTCTGCAGCAATTGTGTCATCTCATATGGTAGGACCTGGATTAAATTATGGGCTGACAGGACAAGGCCACCGTCCAATTATATCCTCAGTGCAAGCAAATCTGTTGCAAATAGCACAATCTTCTTTACCAATCCAAAACATTCCAAACAACATGATGCATTTTCAGGGTGGATCCTTGCCTCCCCTGCCTCCAGGTCCTCCTCCCGTCCCGTTGCATTCATTACCAATGTCACATATTCCCACTGCAGCTCTACCTAATAATTTAGGCGGAAGTGCGTACTCTGGTTTAATCAGTTCTCTCGTGGCTCAAGGGTTGATCTCAGTAACGAATCAGACGCCTGTACAGGTAATAGTTCAAATGTCATTTACTTGTAGCTGGTTCTATCTTTTGTTTGTAGACGTTAAACATGGATTTTGAATATATCCAGGATTCTGTTGGTGTTGATTTTAACATGGACCTTCTGAAAGTTCGTCATGATTCTGCAATAAGAGCTCTATACGACGATCTCCCAAGACAATGTACGACATGTGGCTTGAGGTTTAAGTTTCAAGAAGAGCACAGTAGCCATATGGACTGGCATGTGACCAAGAACCGAATGTCTAAGAATCGCAAGCAGAAACCTTCACGGAAATGGTTTGTAAGTACGAGCATGTGGCTTAGTGGCGCAGAGGCATTGGGAGCTGAGGCAGTTCCTGGGTTTTTGCCTGCTGAGAGCACTGAAGAAAAGAAGAGCGATGAAGAAATGGCAGTTCCTGCTGATGAAGATCAAAATGCATGTGCATTGTGTGGGGAACCTTTTGATGATTTCTATAGTGATGAGACAGAAGAATGGATGTATAAAGGAGCTGTATACATGAATGCACCTGATGGTTCAACTGCTGGAATGGATAGGTCTCAGTTAGGTCCTATTGTACATTCTAAATGCCGGTCGGAATCTAGTGAAGTATCCCCTGGAAATTTTTCCAGAGATGAAGGGGTAAGTGGCCTTCCTGACGAAAATTGGTTTTCCTTTTCCCCTATTTTATGTTTTTTCCATGCTCGAACCATGGTCATTCTGCTCATGTTTCAATTGATAGGATGATGCCTGTTCTGCAATTGGTCTTCATATTCTTTTCTTCGAATAACATTTTTGTGCTGGATGTGGCTAGAGAGTGTGAATATGTTAGCAGCATGCAATTAGTGGAATTCTTCCTATATGCTGTGATAAGATGCATAAATATGTATCTGTTATCTTCCGTGATAATCAGTCGGTCTGCTGCATCATACCATAAGACTTTGGATACATTTCTTTTAAGTTTGATAACCTGTTCATACTATGATTTAAGTGAAGAAATGGAATTTGACATTTTTTTCTCTTTGCTTTCCTCTGTGCAGGGAAATGCCGAAGAGGGTAGTCAAAGAAAACGATTGCGGAGTTAATCAGAGCAGTCTCTCTGTCTTCTGTAATGCTGTCTGTTTGTTCGGTCATTGATCTTATTCTACTGTAGTGTTGGAGCATGGGAGATAGACTTCATGCTGAGCAATCTTGTACATGTATAGTTCAAGTTGTACCATGGCAATCATAGTAAAAGGTCGCAATCATCTCGCAATGTTTACTTTATGACGATCTTTTCATATCGTGACAATCAAAATGACGAGAAGACTGTGAACAACAGCCCACATCTTTTAATGCTAATTGTATTGGAGGATTTCATGGAAAAGTTCTGTGGGTTAAAGTATTGTTATTCAAAAGAAAATGGGAGGCAATCCCTCCTCTTTGGTGGTTGGAGTCATTTGGTAGTTGCAGGGTAGCTTTTCCTTTCCTTTCTTTTCCTCATGCTTGGAATATCTAGTATTGGCTTGTTGGCCAAACTAGTGAGCTTATTATCTTTTAACAGTAGATCCGTCCCCAGAGGGAAGCGACACCTGATTGAATCGCGTGGCTTGGTAATCAACTTCATGATTTTATATTTTGTCGCCGGTATGGTGATGCTTAACTTGATATAGGCAATGACCAGTAATGTTTTCAGATTTGTTTGGAAGATCTCGCGGGAAGCATATGATTGCTCCTTCAATGTCATTGTCAATGGTTAGTGTTGATTTCGTTTTATGCCTTTGGAGCACTTAGACCAACGGCATTGTTCATACAGGACTATAGTCGTACAGTGGAAATTATGAGATAACTGCGGTCGGGTGCTCTCCAAATCCTATAGGCCATGACATTGACAAGGAGATCACGCAATCTTACATTTACTCTTTCTATACGGCTTGCTAGTTTTGTGCGTTGAGGGTGGGTTGGTGTTGAAAGAACAAAGGTGCGTCTTTATCTCCTCGTCCACTGCAATTCACCACAACCTTTGTGGAATCGGGGAGAGTCGGGCAAAGTTTCTCCAAATACGCCAATGCATGAGCAGCTTCCATTGCTGGGATTATACCTTCCAATCTGGATAGCAATTGGTATGCTGCAGCCAAAAAACAACATATCACACGAATTAACGAGGATTGCTTTTCATTTTCGCAGCTTCATAAAGAATGTGGTGTGGGGTCGATTGTTTTACCATTTAGAGCTTCTTTGTCAGTGACGGTGTAAATTTCTGCTCTTCCTGTGTCTTTGAGGAAGCTCAGCTCCGGGCCGACTCCTGGATACTGTAGCCTGGTAATTGCAGTCGACGATATGAATGATCGTGGGTTTGGCTCTTTCCTATTTTTTTCGTTACTTGTCGGAAATGGAGAGCATGAAAGTCGAAATAGAGAGCAATCTTACCCGACGCCAACCGAGTGGGCACCAAGAACTTGGCCTTCTGGGTCCTGCAACAAGTAGCTCATGGCTCCATGGTAGACCCCCACCTGGCCCATGGCCAGGGTGGCTGCATGCCTCCCGGAGTCCAGGCCAAACCCAGCAGCCTCCACGCCAACCAGCCTCACATCCTCATCCCCAATGAACTCATGGAAGATCCCCAGCGCATTGGAGCCGCTGCCGATACACGCCACCACCACGTCCGGCCTCCCTCCCCACCTCTCCATCGCCTGCCTCCTCGTCTCCCTCCCTATGATGGACTGGAACTCCCTCACCATGCTTGGGCATGGGTGTGGACCCACCACCGTCCCTGTCAGGTAGTAGCTTCCCTCCAAGTCGTTCACCCATTGCCTTATGGCCTCGGAGCTTGCATCCTTGAAGCTCCCCTCCACTTGGGTCACCTGCAATATCAACCCTAGTTTGAACATTGTGGGAAGATTGAATTGGGTCTTGTGACCTCCAACTCATTGGTTGGTTGATGTTGGTGGGAAATTGATGGGGTCTAGTCTAACCAAGGAGCCAGTGCTCAGTTGAAATGTTTTTGTATGTTTCATTGGAGGTTCCACTTGCTCGTTTTCAAAGAAAACTCTGCTAGAACAATCCACTCTCTTAAAGTTACAAATTTATCTGAGAAATCCATCCAGGACAACTTGCGTAAAAGCTAATATCGCTTTACGAAACCGGTTCGTGCAAGAATATGCTAACCTGAGCACCTAGGAGCTTGATTAAAAACACGTTCGAAGCTTGTTTCTCCATATCCTCGGAACCCATGAAGATGGTGCAATCCAGAGACAGCTTAGCACACGCTGCGGCGGTCGCGACGCCATGCTGGCCTGCTCCTGTCGCCGCCACCACCTTTTGCCGGCCCATGCGCTTGGCCATCATCGCCTGCGCGATGGCATTGTTCATCTTGTGTGCACCGCAGTGGTTGAGATCCTCTCTTTTCAGGTAAATGTCCGGTCCTTCTCCGTTCTCGTTCTTGTAATGGTTGGTGAGCCGCTCCGCGAAGTACAAAGGTGTTTCCCTTCCAACGTAGTCCCTTAGAGCTGTCGCCAGCTCCGCCTACAATTTTGTCAATCGCAGTTCAAATAATGTTGCGTGACGTTCATACATCTACCTAGATAACCATAATTGCTCTCCCATAGTTGTGGCCACCCATCACAAAACAAAAAGGGGGAAAATTATCAAAAAAGTTTTAAACATATTACACCTATGTTAATTCAATTTTAAACCTTTTAATCATGTTAATTGAGTCCTAAATCTTTTTCACGTTTGCTAATTGAGTTCATTTGATTAATTTTGGCCAGAAATCGCTGATATTGACGTTGACGCCGGCCATCCTACGTGGCTGAGCTTGGCGAGGGCCGCGACCCTCCTTCGCTATTGACAAGGTCTGTGAAAAATTCGAATGGCCAGCGAGGGTCGGCCAGCCCTTGCCTATAATAAAAAATTTGAAAAAACACTAAAAATTAAAAAATTGTCTATGTTAGTGTCGGCCATGTCATGTAGGACGACTGGCTTTCACTTCAACGATTTCCAGTCAAAATTGGTCTGATGAATATAATGTGAAAAAATTCAAGTCTTAATTGACATAATTAAAAGGTTTAGTACTGAATTGACAAAAGTGTAATAATAATAGGCGGAAAACATGGTTGTTCTTTTCTTTGGAAATTCTAATGTTTCTTGTCATGCAGAAACATTGTCTTCTTACGAACCTGAAATTTTCTGACCAAAAAAAATAAAACAAACCTGAAATTTAGCATCATGGAGAACAAAGTTGAAGTCAGCTTCAAGCTTGCCCAAGCTACTCATCAACGTCTCAGGCACAAACTTCCCTCCGTAAATCCCAAACTTGCCTCTGCTCTCTCTTCTCCCAACCGCGTCGAACTCGATTCCACTCGACGGCCTCTCCACGATCAAAGCTTTCGAACCGCTTCTCACGGCGCAAGCAGCCGTGAAGTTGTTACTTTCAGCTCGTTTCTTGCTCGAGATCGACTGCTTGGGACAGGCAAATGATGTTTCGTTGGTGAGGAGGAGATGAGGCTTGATGGTTGCAGCCATGGAATGGAGAACGAATTCGAAGAGTGAAAAGTAAAAGCAGCTTGAGAGTTATTATGTGAACGAATGATGAGGTTCACTAAAGCTAGTGTACGTGTGTATTTATAAGTGGATGGCGCTGCGGTCTCTTTCCGAGAGTCTCAGTCCGTGGTTAGGATTTGCTTGGTGCATGGTGAAGAAGGCGCGTGCGTGCTCTCGACGAATTGGGCACGACTATTTCACCGTCACGAGCCAAAGAGATTGTGAGGTGGTGACAACGCTCGTAAAGGAACGGAGGAGAGATCAATTGCAATAATCTCGAATTAAATTTAACCATCGAGAAAAACGTGAACTTTAGGTGAGTCCCACCAGTTTCTGTCCAGATTTGGTTTAGTACATGCACTAGTTCACTGATGATTGCTCGGAAAAGAGGCGATCCGGCCTCGTCTCTTGAACCGATCTAACGGACCGTGGCGTGTACACTGTACATTCGTGGATTGATTGCAAAAAAAACGTCATTAGATCCTTGTTAAATTATGACTCGAGTTTAAGCCGTTTACGGAATGTGATTCGCTCGGATAAATCCAGGTGTGAAAAATACTCGAGTGTATGAGTGGATTGTAACTCTGATTCTCTAATTATAGTGGATTACTTGTTACTGACTCTTCCTGTGAATGTAGGTACCGATATTCGGACCGAACCTTGTAAATCTCTGGTGTCCTTTATCGTTCATCGTTTATTTCTCTTATATTTTCGCATTAACTTAATTTGCAAGATCCTGTCATTTCCTCGTTATATTTCCAACAATCCTAATTGCATCTTTGTTCTCTCTTAGTATGGCCACTCTCCTTGCTAGCATTCAAACACCGTTGCCCTCGACAATCTCCATCGGCCGCCTCGCTAGCGATAGCAAATGTTGCCATAATCTCTCTCTCCCTCTCGGTCACCCTCATATTGACCTTCATTCGATAGACACACCCACACGTGAGTAAAGGAGCAGGGTTTCGATACCTCCGCATAGCACATAGCACACACAGTGACTTATACGTCAGCCTCTCGGTCACCCTCATATTGACCTTCATTCGATAGACACACCCACACGTGAGTAAAGGAACGGACTTAAATCAAAACAATGTGGAAATTGCCGTCATCCTCAGTCACTGCCTCAAAGCCTATTTATGGAGTCACACGGCCGGAAGCAAACATCTCACGTGTTAAACGTGAGCATTTATCCACTCCTGGCCGCGCTCTGAACGAGTCTTCAAGATGACCAGAATCAAACGTTTAACACGTGAGATGCTTGCTCACGTGTATAACCTGTTCCTGAACGAATCTTCAAGATTGATGCTTTTGCGTGTATAACCTGTTCCTGGACAACTTGAAGACTCGTTTAACAGGTTATACACGTGAAAACGTTTAACATCTTGAAGGGGAAAAGTGCCGGAAAAATTCCTAAACCTTTTGCATTGATATAAATTTAATCATAAATTTTTTTTAGTGTTAATTCACTTCTAAACACTTTATTTTTATGCCAATTCAGTCCTTATGACACTATGGATTTAACTCACTCGAGGTATTATCCACTTTGACCCACCTCATACAGAGCCTCACGGTTTTATTCTTTGGCATACAAGCAAGCACTTTCCCAGGAGGTCACCCATCCTGGTAGTGCTCTAGCCTGAGCTCGCTTAATTTTAGAGTTCCAAAGCAAAGCTTGCTATTACGTCAAAATACGCCTCTGTGAGTTAATTCCAATTTTCAAATATATATTCCAGAATTGTTCTCTCTCTGTTCGGTGCACAGTTCGGTTCATTCCTACCCCCTTCGCCATTCTAGAAGCCTACCAGGAGCCGCTCCTTGTTTAGGTTCTATGGCTCCGGTGACCACTTCTCGCCCTCGTTGGATCGGATTGTTACAGTCCTTCTAGCTAATTTTAACCGGATTTTGTTGACATGGACGCTGGCTAGCCTACGTGACATCGCTAGCGATAACGTAAACAACATTTAATAATATTTTAATATTTTTTTGATTATTTATTTATTTATTTTCTTTTTTTTTCCTTTTTTCTTCCTTTAGCTGGTTGCCGGCAGCGGCGACAGGCTAGAGGCCAAGGGGCCTCTGGCGAGGCTCACCCTCGCCAGCCAGTGTGAGGCTTGCTGGAGGCTAGGGGACCTTTGGCGAGCCCTGCCGGCTACTGGCGAGGGTCGAGCCTCGTTGGCCAGTGCGAGGCTCACCCAAGCCAGCGCGAGGCTCGAGCCCTCGCACAGGCGGGGTTCGGCCTCCCCCAGGCCAAATCTGGCGAAGGGAGCCCTCGCCGGGGCTCGCTCAGTCAAGCCTTACCTGGCCTGGCCAGGCGACGGTGACCCTCGCCCAAGCAAGGGTAGCCCGCTCGGCCATGGCCAATGGCTGGCCATCGCCTGTGGCCGGTGGCCAGTCATTGGCAAAGGGAGGAAGGGAGGAAGAAGGAAAAAAAATAAAGAAAAAATAATAATAATAATAATTAAAAATCGAAAAATATTAAAATATTATTAAAATTTATCCATGTAAGCAAAATCCGGCTAAAATTAGCCGGAAGGACTGAATTAACACTAATTCAAAAGGTTCATGACTAAATTGATACAAAAAAAGATTTAAGACTGAATTGGTATAAACATAAAAGATTTAGGATTTTTCTGGCACTTTTCTTTATCTTGAAGACTCATTTTCTCACGTGTATAACCTGTTCCCCGTTGGCATGCACTATATTTCTATGCGGGTGGGGTCACAAAAAAACATACACCCTTCATGTCGGGATTGGGGTAGATAGCAGTGGAGATGCGAACCGAACCAGCTCATTGACACCCTTAATGTGAGATATCTTCCAAAGTTTAAAGTATTAATAAATGCAATTTCAACTTTTTGGGACAACTAAGAAGGAAACATATCAACCTGTTAGGGTTGTTTTAATTGGTTGGAGCGTCACTTCAGGAGATCTCTCATTCAAATTTCACAAATTGCATATAAACTGAGACTTTAGGTAGCCGGACCTCCACATATATAGTATTGTATACTCCAAAAAAGAATGGCATGCTTATCTGTTAGGTGTGACTTTTATTTTATATATTTTTTCTTCATACGTTGAGCACTTAAAATCTTTCAAAATCTACAAAGATCAGGATATGTAGGGTCATTTAGAAATTTTTGCCTTATCTTTTCAAAAGTTTTGGAAGAACGATAATATGTACTTTCTTTAATTGAAAAATGATAATTAATGACTCCTTACTTGAATATTATTAAATCAATCGGAGATTGTTTTTCCTCCTTCCCATTTCCACTCTTCTGCGTTTAATTCGAGCAGCTACACTCACTCTTTCCTTCTTTGTTCCACTTTTCACACACATTCAAACTTCAAAGCATCATATGTTTATGGATCTTGACTTTTGGTCATTTCATTTTGGGATATGTTTACTGGAAGTCCTAAAACTTGTCAGGAAAGTATATTTGAGTTATAAAACATATAAAAAGTGCAATTAAGTTCTAAAACTTGTTAAATTGATTTAATCGAGTCTTGAAGTTAACACCGTTTAACTTATTAATAGAAAACACTACTGTCGCCCCACCATCGTCGGGAGGGCCAATGCAAGTGGGGGACGGCAAGTGGGGGTTGATGGGCCCTAGCTAGGGGTCGGCAACCCTTTTCGATGGCAAGCCCTCGCCCACAGACCTGGCCGAGGGTTGTGACCCCTTGCTTGCCGTTGCCCACCCTCGTTGACCCCTCCCGATGATAGTGGGGCGGCGGCGGTGGCAGGAGTGCTTACAGCATTCCCTGCCTGACTTCTCCTCCTCCTCCTTTATATATATAGCTTATTTTAAAAATTTAATTTAAATAAAATTTGTTAAAATAATAATAAAAAATCCATGTCATCTCCACATAGGATAAAATATATAAAAAAAGCAACATCAACATTTTCCGTAAGCCAAATTGACGGAGTTGACTTTAGGACTCGATTGAACTAATTTGACAGTTTAAAGACTTGATTGCACTTTTTGCAAGTTGTCACGCCCCGCACCCAACGTGCGCATGAACATCCGCCTAGGGTCGCTACAGAGTGCGACGCTCCCAGGATTGCGTCACAGAGACCCTAAACCCAAATCAGTGAAAACACGCCACATGCGGAAACGACATATATATATATATATATAAAATAAATATATATACACCCGGACATTTTAAAAACGCGACCACGAATAGCAAAAGACAACAATTAAACGATAAATTAAACCTTGATATATATTCTTTACAAACTTACATACTTTACCCCTTTCTATAAACAAAAAGGTACACCAAAAGGGCCACGAAGCAAAAAGGGATCGGTGGCCTAGGGGTGTCGCTATCTACCAGGAGGGGCTACAGTCAAAAAGTGGCGGCCCTCACTCCTGCACTGACATCTAACCTACGGTGCCCAGTCGAGATCAGAACCCGACGACTCTGACGAACTCTCTAGCTGCTCCTGGTCCTCCTCAGAACTCATGGCCTCCGATTCCGTCTCCGGCTCCAGATCCTGCTCCTCGTACCCATCTATGTCCATGGGCTCAGGGCCTTCAGCGTCCGCCTGCTCTGGAGCTGGGTCGACTACCTCCGGCTCAAAGGCTAAGCCACCAAGCTCCTCATGCTCTTCCTCATCCTCCACGACCTCATACTCAACCTCAGAGTCGGGATCGCCATCCATATCGACATCCACTATATCGCCATCCGGACACTGGATATCTAACAGGCCCTCTCCCACAAATGGAACGTCAGCAGACCTAATGGGACCGAACTCATCCCCAAAACGATCCCGGAAACACCATGCTAGGTACTCGTGAGTCTCGTAGTGGGGCAAACCTACATCTACCCATACTAAAGTATAGTGTCTAAAGTACTTTTCCCCGTTCCCCACGGGGTGCACAGTCACCGAACGCTCTATATGGTGGGGAATCCCAAAGCGTAACGGTGCATCGTCGAAGTTCATGGCCGGGGATCTGAAAAATTCGGTTTTTACCACAACCGTGAGAAAACTCAGCAAGTAATAAATCGCTAATCCCAACTAGACTAAAGTGTACCTCCAGAGGGTAAATAAAATACATAATTAAATAAACCAGTATATCCATCAATATAAATTCACCCGGGCCCATAGCCCAATTCATTACACTGCCCTGCAGATTAGACTTTCAATATCAATATATAAAAAGAATATGCAATTATAACGACCCGATGGCCACGACCCTAAGGCCACAACAATTGAACCGACCCGTAGGCCCGACCCGTAGGCCACAAATTGTAACGACCCGAAGGCCCGACCCGAAGGTCACAAATTGTAACGACCCGAAGGCCCGACCCGAAGGCCACAAATTGTAACGACCCGAAGGCCACAAATTGTAACGACCCGAAGGCCCGACCCGAAGGTCACAATTGTAACGACCCGAAGACCCGACCCGAAGGCCACAAATTGTAACGACCCGAAGGCCCGACTCGAAGGCCATAATTGTAACGACCCGTAGGCCCGACCCGAAGGCCACAAATTGTAACGACCCGAAGGCCACAAATTGTAACGACCCGAAGGCCCGACCCGAAGGCCACAATTGTAACGACCCGTAGGCCCGACCCGAAGGCCACAATTTGTCTCGTCAGACACGTGCATCGACAATTTCAATTTCAACTACATCCAAGCCAATCATGTAATTTCACATGCCGCGGGACTCAATTTAATTATCGTGCCCCGATGTGCCAAGTACCATAAATCACGACTTCACTCATTCAACTCATTGTCGGCACGCCTAGCACGTTTCATTTTAGTCCATTTACACCCGGCATTCAAAACACAACTTAGTAATACACAATCCCAATCCGTTTAGGACTCGATATAGCCAACCAAACTCAACCATTGAACCCCCGAATATAGTATCATTTCTTAGGATCCCAACGAGTCCTAATTAACCGATACATTGCCCAAATTTACGTCGTCACCTATTGAACCAATTAATTTCAACTTAGGCGAAATAATCCAAATTCGGATCCCCATGAATAGTGCTCAACATGCAATTTCCAGCTTTGAATCACCTCCAAACCACCTTATTTAGTCCCAATTAGGTCCTCAAATCAGCCCATACACTTTCCACACAATTAAACCACAAATTAGCTTAATTAACCCCATTAATTTACCCCTAAAATTCCACAATTAGGCTAATTAGGGTTTAGAAATTTTTACTCGCCTAATGTTGGTCTTGGGGCGACGGGAGCGGGCGATCGATTACCGGCAAGCGGTGAGAATCGACGGCGGCGCTCCGGGGGCAAGCCGGCGGTCACGGCGACTCCGGCGGCTCAAGGCTAATCTCGGCCAAAACAGGGGAGGGCTGAGGTGAGGGGGGCTGAGGACGGGAAGAGAGGGGGCTGAGGAGGCGAGGCGGTCGCCGGAGCTGGGGCGACGCACGGCGGCGGACGGCGGCGCGGCACCGGCGAGACGGAACCGGCGACGCTGCCCTCTCTCGCCTGGAACAGAACAGCGGCTGGGGCGGTAGAATGGAGGGGAAACGGTGGTCGACGGAGCTGGGACGGCGCCAGGGGGCCGGCGGGCGGCGGACGAGCCCAGCAGCTCCGGCGTCGCGACCGTCTCCGGCGTGAACAGCACCGGCGGAGCAAGAACCAGAATCCGGCGAAGGGAAGCTTGAAGAACACGATCGGGGAGAGAGAGAGAAGAGAGAAGAGAGAGAGTCTGAAGAGAGGAGAGAGAGAGGGAAAAGCAAGTCAAAAAGGTGGTCAACTTGGGTGAGTGGATTCCACATGTCACCATCTAAGGGCTTAGGACACTCTACCCTTTGATCCAAGGGCTCAAATTCAAAATCCACTAATAAAGCAAGGGTTAAATGGTAAAACACCCCTAACTAAGGCCTAACCAGATCTGGTTGGTCCCAACTAACCCTAGTTAGACCCCAATTTGATTCAAAATTCGGAATAAAATAATATACTCTAGGGGCATTTTCGTAATTTTCCGACCCCGGACCGAAATTCCAATTTTTGCCCATACCGGTCCTATATATTCTTGGGAGACATGATACGGTGTCGGATTCGCGAAATTCACTTTCTAAGCCCACGAAAATCGCCCGCGAAGTCCCGGGAATAAAATAATATTATTTTCCAATTTTTGTCGAAAATTAACTTTTTGGCCAAAACCGCTCTAAATGCGTGTGGCTACCCCAAAATGACATCGGCCGCGAAAAATAACCTCGATCGGCATCCGAATCGGGTCTCGGTGTCCACAGGGGCAAAACCGTCTTTTTCTCAATTTCTGTCGGATTTTCAGTTTTCAACCGCACTAGTCCCAAACATAAATGACCACTATAATATGACGTCTGTCTTGCAAAATGATCGCAATTACCCTTGAAATTTTGATATCGAAGTTCGGGTCAAAATCCGGGATGTTACACAAGTTTTAGAACTCAAATGCATTTTCGTGATAAGTTTTAGGACTTTTAATGAACATATTCTTTTCATTTTCTACTTCTCCAAACATATTACGAGGATGTTACCATATGATAGAACATTTTCATGAATATAAACGTAAGAACAATGAAGAGATACTTAATCGCATTGGGTGCAATCGGACTAAGCTCATGTGCGTCATCGAATCATGTGAAATCCACGTGGGGACACTTATTAAGCGGTTGACAAAGACAACTTATATGATTTTCATGTACCGACTTTTCTCAAGATATATATAGTCAAAATTTTGGGAATTGAGTTGTAATATTCTTAAGAAAACGTCTAGATAGATTACACAAATGTCCTATATCTTTCGTACAATAAAACTCATCTTAGGTGCACAATATCGGGTCCATAAAATACTCCCGTTCTATGAAATGCCTCAATTTAGGTAAATCAATAATGTTTTACATTATCTTTCTATTCAAGGAGAGAGAGAGGAAAAGAATTTTGTCAAGATCAATGAAGCTGTTGGCAATGAACATAAACACAACCAGAGAAGTATTAATAAAGTTCTAAATCTAATGCATTGCTATCAATTTAGTCATAAACTTTTTAATTAGATCAATTCAATCATAAACATTTTCATGTTTTACCAATTAAGTTCATTCGGTCAATTTAGGCTGTAAATTATAGACATAGATGCCAGTCGTCTTACGTGACATAATTAGCGATGACGTGGATAATTTTTAAATATTTTTTTCAAATTTGTTATTAATTTTTTCTTTTCTTTTTCTTCTCTTTTCTTTTCCACTGTGGTCGGCGAGCTCAATGGAAAAAAAGAACAAGGAAAAGTGAAGAAAATAAAAAAATATATATTAAACATGTAAAAATTTAGGAAAAAATTATTAAAAATTAATTAAAAAATTTCCATATTAGAACCAGTCGTGCTACATAAGATGTTTTGCATCCACATCAGTAATTTCTAGCTTAAATTGACCGGATTGTCTCAATTAACAAAATGCGAAAATGTTTAAATCAAATTGGTGCAAGCAAAAGGTTTAAAATTGAATTGGTACAAATGAAATAGGTTTGAGACTTTTTTGATACTTTTCCCTGTAAACAACAGGAGAGGACACCATCTTCCAAAACATTTGAGTACGAGGATCCCATCTTCTTCCTCTCTGTATGCACGTAATCGAAGTAGGGACCACCCAAAGTGTTGTTCCTAACATGATATTGGAGGGTTCCACGTTTAAAGGAAGAAACTCTGCGGGTCAGACTCTAGAAAGAAACTAGGGCATCTGTGGAGCTCATTAGTCATGAATTTGTACCCAGCTTCTGCCAAGAGTACCGAGTACTTACACCGAAATGATGAAAATATATAAGGTAAGGAAAACTTATCAAAAAAGTTTTTAATTTATTGTACGTTGGCCAATTCAGTTTTAAATTTTTTGATTTTGCTAATTTAATTATAAATCTTTTGAAGATTTGCCATTGTAATCCTTCAGGCCAATTGTGGCAAAAAATCACTGAAGTGGCGGTCCATGCCAAGAAAGAAAAGAAAAGGGAACAAATGAAAACAAGGAAAAAAATTCATGAATTTAAAAAAAAAATTGTGAAATCGTACACATTTGTGCCGGCCGTGTCATGTAGAACTGTCTGTGCCGGTTCCATCGTCACGTTAGCGATTTTGGGCTAAATTTAGTCGGAACAATTACATTGGCAAATCATCAAAACATGAGGAATAAATTGGTCAAATTAAACTGTTTAGGACTTAATTGACATCTGTACAATAGGTTTATAATTTTTTTGGTAATTATCTCGAATAAGATGGGGTGTCTGTACTACAATCGCCATGATTTCAAAATATAGCCTTATCCGAAAATTCGTCGATAGGAAAAGTCAACTCTTGCGCGGTTACAAAAGCTTTTCTTTGATACCCCAAGACCTATCACTAATGGGTGGCTCGGTTTGTATAGGAAATTCATTAGGAGGAACCATCTCTGAATCTCATCACTTTCGAGTATTCCCTCTGTGGAAGCTCGACATCATTGTTTACGAGACCCGACCTTCGAGCTCAACTACAAAACATGGTGGTTTGGCATGGCACTTGGCCCTTAATGGCAAACTTTCCATTCCATCTCACGTCCTAATCAATTTGACTTTCTAGGTCCCGTCCCGACTTGTCAAGCTCGTCTCGACCTGACCGACATTTCTTTCTACATCACCTTTTTTGTTCTTTTTACGCATAATATTTGACCGTAAGTACGAGCATGTGGCTCAGTGGCGCAGAGGCATTGGGAGCTGAGGCAGTTCCTGGGTTTTTGCCTGCTGAGAGCACTGAAGAAAAGAAGAGCGATGAAGAAATGGCAGTTCCTGCTGATGAAGATCAAAATGCATGTGCATTGTGTGGGGAACCTTTTGATGATTTCTATAGTGATGACACAGAAGAATGGATGTATAAAGGAGCTGTATACATGAATGCACCTGATGGTTCAACTGCTGGAATGGATAGGTCTCAGTTAGGCCCTATAGTACATGCTAAATGCCGGTCGGAATCTAGTGAAGTATCCCCTGGAAATTTTTCCAGAGATGAAGGGGTAAGTGGCCTTCCTGACGAAAATTGGTTTTCCTTTTCCCCTATTTTATGTTTTTTCCATGCTCGAACCATGGTCATTCTGCTCATGTTTCAATTGATAGGATGATGCCTGTTCTGCAATTGGTCTTCATATTCTTTTCTTCGAATAACATTTTTGTGCTGGATGTGGCTAGAGAGTGTGAATATGTTAGCAGCATGCAATTAGTGGAATTCTTCCTATATGCTGTGATAAGATGCATAAATATGTATCTGTTATCTTCCGTGATAATCAGTCGGTCTGCTGCATCATACCATAAGACTTTGGATACATTTCTTTTAAGTTTGATAACCTGTGCATACTATGATTTAAGTGAAGAAATGGAATTTGACATTTTTTTCTCTTTGTTTTCCTCTGTGCAGGGAAATGCCGAAGAGGGTAGTCAAAGAAAACGATTGCGGAGTTAATCAGAGCAGTCTCTCTGTCTTATGTAATGCTGTCTGTTTGTTCGGTCATTGATCTTATTCTACTGTAGTGTTGGAGCATGGGAGATAGACTTCATGCTGAGCAATCTTGTACATGTATAGTTCAAGTTGTACCATGGCAATCATAGTAAAAGGTCGCAATCATCTCGCAATGTTTACTTTATGACCATCTTTTCAGATCGTGGCAATCAAAATGACGAGAAGACTGAACAACAGCCCACATCTTTTAATGCTAATTGTATTGGAGGATTTCATGGAAAAGTTCTGTGGGTTAAAGTATTGTTATTCAAAAGAAAATGGGAGGCAATCCCTCCTCTTTGGTGGTTGGAGTCATTTGGTAGTTGCAGGGTAGCTTTTCCTTTCTTTTCTTTTCCTCATGCTTGGAATATCTAGTATTGGCTTGTTGGCCAAACTAGTGAGCTTATTATCTTTTATCAGTAGATCTGTCCCCAGAGGGAAGCGACACCTGATTGAATCACGTGGCTTAGTAATCAACTTCATGATTTTATATTTTGTCGCCGGTATGGTGATGCTTAACTTGATATAGGCAATGACCAGTAATGTTTTCAGATTTGTTTGGAAGATCTCGCGGGAAGCATATGATTGCTCCTTCAATGTCATTGTCAATGGTTAGTGTTGATTTCGTTTTATGCCTTTGGAGCACTTAGACCAACGGCATTGTTCATACAGGACTATAGTCGTACTGTGGAAATTATGAGATTACTGCGGTCGGGTGCTCTCCAAATCCTATAGGCCATGACATTGACAAGGAGATCACGCAATCTTACATTTACTCTTTCTATACGGCTTGCTAGTTTTGTGCGTTGAGGGTGGGTTGGTGTTGAAAGAACAAAGGTGCGTCTTTATCTCCTCGTCCACTGCAGTTCACCACAACCTTTGTGGAATCGGGGAGAGTCGGGCAAAGTTTCTCCAAATACGCCAATGCATGAGCAGCTTCCATTGCTGGGATTATACCTTCCAATCTGGATAGCAATTGGTATGCTGCAACCAAAAAACAACGTATCACACGAATTAACGAGGATCGTTTTTCATTTTCGCGGCTTCATAAAGAATGTGGTGTGGGGTCGATTGTTTTACCATTTAGAGCTTCTTTGTCAGCGACGGTGTAAATTTCTGCTCTTCCTGTGTCTTTGAGGAAGCTCAGCTCCGGGCCGACTCCTGGATACTGTAGCCTGGTAATTGCAGTCGACGATATGAATGATCATGGGTTTGGCTCTTTCCTATTTTTTTCGTTACTTGTCGGAAATGGAGAGCATGAAAGTCGAAATAGAGAGCAATCTTACCCGACGCCAACCGAGTGGGCACCAAGAACTTGGCCTTCTTGGTCCTGCAACAAGTAGCTCATGGCTCCATGGTAGACCCCCACCTGGCCCATGGCCAGGGTGGCTGCATGCCTCCCGGAGTCCAGGCCAAACCCAGCAGCCTCCACGCCAACCAGCCTCACATCCTCATCCCCAATGAACTCATGGAAGATCCCCAGCGCATTGGAGCCGCTGCCGATACACGCCACCACCACGTCTGGCCTCCCTCCCCACCTCTCCATCGCCTGCCTCCTCGTCTCCCTCCCTATGATGGACTGGAACTCCCTCACCATGCTTGGGCATGGGTGTGGACCCACCACCGTCCCTGTCAGGTAGTAGCTTCCCTCCAAGTCGTTCACCCATTGCCTTATGGCCTCGGAGCTTGCATCCTTGAAGCTCCCCTCCACTTGGGTCACCTGCAATATCAACCCTAGTTTGAACATTGTGGGAAGATTGAATTGGGTCTTGTGACCTCCAACTCATTGGTTGGTTGATGTTGGTGGGAAATTGATGGGGTCTAACCAAGGAGCCAATGCTCAGTTGAAATGTTTTTGTATGTTTCATTGGAGGTTCCACTTGCTCGTTTTCAAAGAAAACTCTGCTAGAACAATCCACTCTCTTAAAGTTCCAAATTTATCTGAGAAATCCATCCAGGACAACTTGCGTAAAAGCTAATATCGCTTTACGAAACCGGTTCGTGCAAGAATATGCTAACCTGAGCACCTAGGAGCTTGATTAAAAACACGTTCGAAGCTTGTTTCTCCATATCCTCGGAACCCATGAAGATGGTGCAATCCAGAGACAGCTTAGCACACGCTGCGGCGGTCGCGACGCCGTGCTGGCCTGCTCCTGTCGCCGCCACCACCTTTTGCCGGCCCATGCGCTTGGCCATCATCGCCTGCGCGATGGCATTGTTCATCTTGTGTGCACCGCAGTGGTTGAGATCCTCTCTTTTCAGGTAAATGTCCGGTCCTTCTCCGTTCTCGTTCTTGTAATGGTTGGTGAGCCGCTCCGCGAAGTACAAAGGTGTTTCCCTTCCAACGTAGTCCCTTAGAGCTGTCGCCAGCTCCGCCTACAATTTTGTCAATCGCAGTTCAAATAATGTGTGACGTTCATACATCTGCCTAGATAACCATAATTGCTATCCCATAGTTGTGGCCACCCATCACAAAACAAAAAGGGGGAAAATTATCAAAAAAGTTTTAAACCTATTACACTTATGTTAATTCAATTTTAAACCTTTTAATCATATTAATTGAGTCCTAAATCTTTTTCATGTTTGCTAATTGAGTTCATTTGATTAATTTTGGCCAGAAATCGCTGACATTGACGTTGACGTCGGCCATCCTACGTGGCTGAGCTCGGCGAGGGCCGCGACCCTCCCTCGCTATTGACAAGGGCTGTGAAAAATTCAAATGGCCGGCGAGGGTCGGCTAGCCCTTGCCTATAATAAAAAATTCGAAAAAATATTAAAAATTAAAAAATTATCTATGTTAGTGTCGGCCGTGTCATGTAGGACGACTCACTTTCACTTCAACGATTTCCGGCCAAAATTGGTTGGATGAACATAATGTGAAAAAATTCAAGTCTTAATTGACATAATTAAACGGTTTAGTACTGAATTGACAAAAGTGCAATAATGATAGGCGGAAAACACGGTTGTTCTTTTCTTTGGAAATTCTAATGTTTCTTGTCATGCAGAAACATTGTCTTCTTACGAACCTGAAATTTTCTGACCAAAAAAAAAAAAAACAAACCTGAAATTTAGCATCATGGAGAACAAAGTTGAAGTCAGCTTCAAGCTTGCCCAAGCTACTCATCAACGTCTCAGGCACAAACTTCCCTCCGTAAATCCCAAACTTGCCTCTGCTCTCTCTTCTCCGAGCCGCGTCGAACTCGATTCCACTCGACGGCCTCTCCACGATCAAAGCTTTCGAACCACTTTTCACGGCTGCTTGAGCCGCGAAGTTGTTACTTTCAGCTCGTTTCATGCTCGAGATCGACTGCTTGGGACAGGCAAATGATGTTTCGTTGGTGAGGAGGAGACGAGGCTTGATGGTTGCAGCCATGTAATGGAGAATGAATTCGAAGAGCTAGCGAAAAATCAAAGCAGCTCGAGAGTTATTATGTGAACGAATGATGAGGTTCACCAAAGCTAGCGGACGCGTGTATTTATAAGTGGATGGCGCTGCGGTCTCTTTCCGGGAGTCTCAGTCCGTGGTTAGGATTTGCTTGGTGCATGGCGAAGAAGGCGCGTGCATGCTCTCGACGAATTGCGCACGACTATTTCGCTGTCGCGAGCCAAAGCGATCGTGAGGTGGGCGGTGACAACACTCGAGAATATCTATTCAATTATTCAAAACTTTGGTGTGGGTAACTTCATGTCCCGTGAGTGAGAGAATCGTGCAATGCGTGCAAAAATAAGACGAGCGCTTGCAACCACTTCTTGTGGCCTAGGGAGAGTAAGGATCGAACGTGTGGGGTGCAACAAAGCCCTTCCCGATCGCACTAGGACCACGGGCGACGTAAGGAAGGGCGTACGGATTTAATGTTGGATACAGCACGCACAAAATTAAATACACCGACGAACGGGCCATGAATATATTATTTCAATAAACTAGTACGTACATAATTCATCAAGGCGATGAGAGAGAGAGAGGGAGAGTCGCGTTGCTTTCGCCTTGTATATGAAAAGTGGTAACACTTTATACCTAGGATTTCCGGCGATGCCGATTCACGTTCAATATCTAGGATGTTGCATGTTCAGTCCATTTATTTGGTGGCAAATGAATGATTCGAAATCGATCGCTTGTATGATTTAAAAATAATTAATGAATGGAAAATATTTTCATTATAAAAAATAATTTATATCTAAATATTTTCTTGGACGATGAAAATATTTATCGTTCGTTTATTATTGTAGACGATACAAGCCATCGATTTTAGGAAAATCGTTCGAAGTCATTCATTCTTACGAGATAAACAAACGGAGTCTTGATTTGTAGCTCTATTTAACTTTTTTCGTTCATATTCTTTTCGGCCCTTTTGCATGTCAAATTACATCAACAGGCCACTGCAGTAATCTCGGATTAAATTTAGCCGTCGAGAAAACGTGAGCTTTACGTGAGTCCCGCCAGTCTCTGTCCAGATTTTAGTTCAGTACATGCGCTGGCTCGCCGGCGACCGCTCGGAAAAGAGAGGCCTCTCTCCATGATCTGGCCTCATCTCTTTCACTGATCTGACGGGCAGTGGTGTGTACACCGTACATTCGTGGATTGATCGCAAAAAAAAAAAAATGCCATCAAATTCGGAACGTGATTCGCATTGCAGAAAATATTCAAGGTTGCCCGCAAATCGAATCCTCCTGGTGGCACGTACGGTGAAGGACGTCCTCAACTGAAAAGGAATATTGCTTGGCCCAGGCGGGAGTTATTTTGTTGACTCGTGGAATTAAATGAAATTAAGAGGAGAAAGAAGGGCGCGGCATATAAAAACGCCTTCTTGCTTTAGAGCCGTACGCGAGCGTTTTTGCTTTGTGCTTAAATATACGTATGGCGCGAGAGTCCCACTCTTCGTACGCCACTTCTGCCTACGGACGACCAAACGCAACCTTACTGTTCCTTTCTTGGACGATGTCCTTTTTGCCCTTATAAGAGAAATAAATATAACAAAATGAAGTGTGCCCATATTTTATCTTCTAGCGGCCTTCTTTATTTCACTGTTTGTGCTGCTGAGAGCCCCTCGTCCGAAACCGGCCAAACGAGAAGACGGTCTCAAGCTCGAGATGTGAACTCAATAGCTCTTCATCTTGACTCGGCGTTTATGGCCAGGTTATAATGCTCGTCATCAATGCTGCTCTCTCGACGCCTCAACAGGCGCCGATTCTCCGTAGGCATCAATTATGCTCGAGCAAAGCTTTTGAGCTTCCCCAAAGGAACGGCCTTAAACCAAAGCGATGCGGGAATTGTCGTCATCCCCGGTCACTGTCTCGAAGCCCCTATTTATGGGGTCACACGGCCGGAAGCAAACATCTCCCGTCTTAAACGGGGTTCCTTTTCCAGGTAAGCATTTGTCCGCTTCTGGCCGAGCTCTGGACGGGGTCTCCAGGATGACCGGAATCAAAACGTTTAACACGTGAGATGTTTGTTTGCTCACGTGTACAACCTGCTCCTGAACGAGTCTTCGAGATACATGCCTTTGCGTGTATAACCTGCTCCTGGTCATCCTGAAGACCCCGTTTAACAGGCTATACACGTGACACGTTTGACCTTCAAAGGAAAAGCGTCGGAAAAGTCCTAAATTTTTTACATTAATATCAATTTAATCATAAATTTTTTTTATCAATTCAGTCTTAATTTTTTTATCTTTATGTTAATTTAGTCCTTCCGACTAATTTTAGCCAGATTTTACTGACGTGGACGCCGGCTGATCTACGTGGCATCGTAGGACAACTTTTAATAATATTTTTAATATTTTTCGATTTATTTATTTATTTTCTTTTTATTTTCCTTTTTTCTTCCTCCAGCCGATCTCCAGCAACGGTGATCGGATGGAGGCCAGGGGACCTCTGGCGAGCCCCGCCATCGACTAGCGAGGGTCGCCCTCGCCAGCGACGGCGAGGCTCGTTAGAGACTGGACAAGGCTCGCCCAGGCCAACGTGACGCTTGAGCCCTCGCCACGGCTTGCCCTCGCGCAAGAGGGATTCGGCCTCACCCAGGCCAGATCTGATGAGGTCGGCCCTCCCCGAGGCTCGTCCAGCCTGGCTGAGGCTCGCCCAAGCCACGTCGGGCCTCGCCTCGCCTGGCTGGGTGACGGTGACCCTCACCCAGGCGAGGGCAGCCCGCCCAGCCATGGCCGGTGGCCAATCACCGGCAAAGGGAGGAAGGGAGGAAGAAAGAAAAAGAAAAAAAGAAAAAAAAAGAAAAAAATCGTAAATAATAATTAAAAAATCGAAAAAAATGTTAAAATATTATTAAAAATTATCAACGTCAGAAAAATCCGGCCAAATTTAGCCGGAATGACTGAATTGGCACTAGTTCAAAATGTTTATGATTAAATTGATACAAAAAAAAATTTAAGACTAAATTGATATAAATACAAAAGGTTTAGGAATTTTCTGACACTTTTGCCCATCTTGAAGACTCATTTTCTCACGTGTATAACCTGCTCCCCGTCTGCGTGTACTATATTTCTATGCATCTGCAGTCTGCTTTTGCGAAGGTGTAAGAACCGAAGAAAACAGTTGGCCATTCGCCATGGTTGGTCAGCCGACACATCAAAGAATAAGCCATGAAATTATCATTGAAAAGCATCGGTGAAGAGTGGAGCAAGTACGAGGAAGTTTAAGATATTTTGCATTCTTGGTTGAAGAAGAACAGGTCATCAGCTTCAAAGGCGACAAATTTTTCACGCCATGTGTCTGCATTGTCTCCCATTTTCGCCGTACATTATCCGGTGGAAATCCAAGTCCAGGGGTTGGAAAAGAATTTACGTCTGAGTTGAATTGAACATGTGGGAATGTTGTTGGACCGTGTATTAACCTCACTAATATTTGGGCCGAGACAATCAAGGATGTGTGCGCAGCTTGTAAGATAACCCGACCTGATCCTAACTTTTTTTTGGAGGGGCTTGGGTTCTATGCGGGTGGGGTCACAAAAAAACATAAACCCTTTATGTCGGGATCGGGGTAGATATTAGTGGAGATCCGAACCGAACCAGCTTGTTGACACCCTTAATGTTAGATATCTTCCAAAGTTTAAAGTATTAATAAATGCAATTTCAACTTTTTAGTACAACTACGAAGGAAATGTATCAAACTAACCCTTAATGTTAGATATCTTCTAAAGTTTAAAGTATTAATAATGCAATTTCAACTTTTTAGGACAACTGAGAAGGAAATGTATCAACCTCTTAGGGTCGTTTTAATTGGTTGGAGCGTCATTTCAGGAGGTCTCTCGTTCAAATTTCACAAACTGCATATAAATGGAGACTTTGGGTAGCCGGGCCTCCACATATATAATATTATATTCTCCAAAAAAGAATGGCATGCTTATTTGTTAGGTGTGACTTTTATTTTGTATTTTTTTCTTCATACGTTAAGCACTTAAAATCTTTCAAAATCTACAAAGATCAGGATATGTAGGGTCATTTAGAAATTTTTGCCTTATCTTTTCAATCTCAAAAATCTTGTGTCCAAAGTTTTGGAAGAATGAGAATATGTAATTTCTTTAATTGAAAAATGATAATTAATGACTCTCCTTACTTGAATATTATTAAATCAATCCGAGATTGTTTTTCCTCCTTCCCATTTCCACTCTTCGTTTAATTCAAACAGCTACATTCATTCTCTCCTTCTTTGTCCCACTTTTCACGCACATTCAAACTTCAAAGCATCATATGTTTCTTCATCCAGACTTTTGGTCATTTCATTTTGAGATATGTTCATTAGAAGTCCTAAAACTTGTCAAGAAAGTGTGTTTGAGTCATAAAACATGCAAAAAGTGCAATCAAGTTATAAAACTCGTTTAATTAGTTCAATCGAGTCTTAAAGTTAAGACAGTTTAACTTACTAACGAAAAACACTGCTGTCGCCCCACCATCGCCGAGAGGACCAATGAGAGTGGGGAACAGCAAGCGAGGGTCGATGGGCCCTGGCCAGGGGCCGGCAACACTTGCTGACAGCAAGCCCTCGCCCACAAACCTGGCCGAGGGCTGTGAACCCTCGCCTGCCGTCGCCCACCCTTGTTGACCCCTCCCGGTAATAGTGGGGCGGCGGCGATGGTGGCGGCGGAAGTGCTTGCAGCACTCCCTACCTAACTTCTCCTCCTCCTCCTCCTTTATTTATATATATATAGCTTATTTTTAAAATTTAATTTAAATAAAATTTGTTAAAATAATAATAAAAAATCCATGTCATCACCACATAGGATAAAATATATAAAAAAAAGCAACATCAACATTTTCCATAAGCCAAATTGACGGAGTTAACTTTAGAACTCGATTGAACCAATTTGACAGTTTTAAGACTTGATTGCACTTTTGCAAGTTTTATGACTCAGATGCACTTTCGTGATAAGTTTTAAGATTTTCAGTGAACATATTCCTTTCATTTTCTACTTCTCCAAACATATTACGAGGATGTCTCCATATGGTAGAACATTTTCATGAATATAAACGTTAGAACAATGAAGAGATACTTAGCCGCATCGGGTGCAATCAGCCTAAGCTCATGTGCATCATCAGATCATGTGAAATCCACGTGCGGACACTTATCAAGCGGTCGACAAAGACAACTTATACGATTTTCATGTACCAACTTTTCTCGTGATATATATAGTTAATATTTTGGGAATTGAGTTGTAATATTCTTAAGAAAACGTCTAGATAGATGACCCAAATGTCCTATATCTTTCTTACAATAAAACTCATCTTAGGTGCGCAATATCGGGTCCATAAAATACTCCGGTTCCATGAAATGCCTCAGTTTAGGTAAATCAATAATGTTTTACATTATCTTTCTATTCAAGGAGAGAGAGAGAGAGGAAAATAATTTTGTCAAGATCAATGAAACTGTTGGCAATGAACATAAACACAGCCAGAAAAATACCAATAAAGTTATAAATCTATTGCATTGGTATCAATTTAGTCCTAGACTTTTTAGTTGGACCAATTCAGTCATATTTTTATGTTTTGCTAATTGAGTCCACTTGACGAATTTAGGTTGTAAATTGTAAATATAGATGCCAGTCGTCCTACGTGGCATGGTTGATGCTGACGTGAATAATTTTTAAATATTTTTTTCAAATTTTTTATTAATTTTTTTCTTTTCTTTTTCTTCTCTTTTCCCTTTGTTCTTTTCCTTTCCACTGTGGCCGGCAAGCTTAATGGAAAAAAAAGAAGAAGGAAAAGTGAAGAAAATAAAAAAAATTATTAAACATATAAAAATTTAGGAAAAAAATTATTAAAAATTAATTAAAAATTTTCCATATTAGCACTAGTCATGCTACATAAGATGTTTGTCATCCACATCAGTAATTTCTAGCTTAAATTGGTCATATGGATTTAATTGATAAAATGTGAAAATGTTCAAACTAAATTAGTAAAAGTAAAAGGTTTAAAGTTAAATTGGTACAAATGTAATTAATAAGTTTGAGACTTTTTTGATACTTTTCCTTAGAAACAACATGAGAGGACACCATCTTCCAAAACATTTGAGTACGAGGTTCCCATCTTCTTCTTCTCTGTATGCACGTGATCGAAGTTGGGACCACCCAAAGTGTTTTTCCTAACATGGTATTGGAGTGTTCCACGTTTAAAGGAAGAAACTCTGCGGATCACACTCTAGAAACAAACTAGGGCATCTGTGGAGCTCATTAGTCATCAATTTGTACCCAGCTTCTGCCAAAAGTACCGAGTACTTACACCGCAATGACGCAAATAAGATAAGGAAAAATTATCAAAAAAGTTTTTAACCTATTATGCGGTGATCAATTCAGTTTTAAATTTTTTAATTTTGCCAATTTAATTATAAATCTTTTGAAGATTTGTCATTGTAATTCTTCAGGCCAATTGTGGCAAAAAATCACTGACGTGGCGACCCATGCCAAGAAAGAAAAGAAAAGGGAAAAAATGAAAACAAGGAAAAAAATTCATGAAATATAAAAAAAATTGTAAAATCGTACACATCTGTGCCGGCCGTGTCATGTAGAATTGTCTGTGCCGACTCAATTGTCACGTTAGCGATTTTGGGCCAAATTTAGTCGGAAGAATTACATTAGCAAATCATCAAAACGTGAGGACTAAATTGATCAAATTAAACTGTTTAGGACTTAATTGATATATGTACAATAGGTTTATAACTTTTTTTTGGTAATTATCTCGAATAAGATGGGGTGTCTATACTACAATTGCCATGATTTCAAAATATAGCCTTATCCGAAAATTCGTCGATACGTAAAGTTAACTCTTGCGCGGTTACAAAAGCTTTTCTTGATACCTCAAGACCTATCACAAATGGGTGGCTCGGTTTGTATAGGAAATTCATTAGGAGGAACCATCTCAGAATCTCATCACTTTCCAGTATTCCCTCTATGGAAGTTCGACAGCATCGTTTACGACCCCCGACCTTCGAGCTCATCTACAAAACATGGTGGTTTGGCATGGCCCTTGGCCCTTAATGGCAAACTTTCCATTCCATCTCACGTCCTAATCAATTTGACTTTCTAGGTCCACAAATTTAGAACTAGAGTGAAAGTTTGGGGGATTATATTTAAAGTTGGGCTATTTTAGGGAATTAGGCCATTATAATAGAACTACCATATCAAGCAGGGAACGTTATAGTATGTGGAATATTTTCTCACACGATATGTGAAGTTCGGTCCTAAGAAAGATCTTAAAATGCTTCATCTCGATCCTCATCCTAATATCAGGATCACCAAAATGTAAAATATCTAGAGGGTATTTCCCTGGAGAAGACAAATGTACATGGAGAATTGAGAGTGTGAGGTATGTGAGCACCGGCACGTTAAAATAAGGAAAGCATTTGTGGAGCCCGTCATTCTTGTATATCAAACGAACATGACCCAGAGGCCCTCGTAGCAGCGAAAATTCCCGTCATTTGATGATGTTACCTCTTCACCGAATACTAAAGATTCAAGAGAAAGTTTCGGACCCATGAGCAAATTTAGGATTAGAGTGAAAGTGAAAGTTTGAGAGATTATATCTAAAGTTGGGGTATTTTAGGGAATTAGGCAATCAGGTTAGAACTACCGTATCAAGCAGCGATTGATATAGGATGTGAAAAAAAAATTCTCATTAGGATAGAACTACCATATGAAGCAGTGATTGACACAGGATGTGAAAAATATTTCTCACACGGCCAGTGAAGTCCAAATCCTTCATACCCTTTTCGTCATCGAATCTAAGGAGATTGAACTTAGTTGGACACAAGTAAAAGTGAAGCGTCATCCGTCGTCTGAAAATGAAACTTCCTGACCTGTCCTCCATGAGTTGGTGCCCCTCCACCGTCGGAATGGCTAACGTGGGACAGCAGCGCGTCGTGTCGAGAGTCCTCGCCCAAGACGAATGCTGATTGCGAAACGTGAAACTCGCGAGTTGATTGATCTGTTGCTTTTGTCCCTATTATGGCCATTCTCGCGTAAAACGCTTCGAAATACCGAATGATGCTTTTTGGGTCAATTTGATCATGACTTCTCCACGGTATGCATGCACCAATGTTGGGGAAATCGACAGGCTCATGAACGAATTCTCGATCGTGCCATGTTTTTGATGGACTGCCGTGCTAGTAATAATCACCGTTATTTGAGAACGATCATCAATATTTATGGTGCGTTTGTTTACGGAAAACTTAGGATTTAAAAAGCATTTTTCCGTAAAAATAATCACTCATATCGTTCATAAAAATGAATAAATAAAAATAATTAAGCATATATAGTTGTCGGTGATGAAGATATTTTCCGAATAGCTTATCCTAAATTAGTTGGAGACGTCTCCAGCCGCACATTATCGAATCAATCAATTCTGCATCGTCACCATCACAACCAACGTGCCACATGCCCACAGTGTCATAGAAATTTGAGGTATGGCCACAATTTTCTCGTGCCAAAGTAGGCCATTTTTATGCAACACAACAAAACAGGGCACCTTCAAGAATCATGCCTCTTTTTTTATGAAGAGTGTAGTGCCCTTTGATGCCACAGAAAAGTTGGGGCTGCAAATTCATCTTCCGAGTGAGAATCATGCCTCTTTTTCTACGAAAAACCTCATAAATAAACATCTGTTTGGTGAAAAATAATAAGTGACAGTTACCATTCTTAAGTTTTGTCCGTGCCGTTCATCTTAACCTTTACAAAAAAACCAAAAAAAAAAAAAGGACCCCTCAATCGCGAAGGCTATCGAAGTTCTTTCCATACGAGCGATTATATCACCCATTTTCATCGGGACCGTGTTTTTCTCCATTCTTGACTAAAGAAAGTTTTCTTCAACCGGTCTTCTGATTGGTAAGCTGCATATATGGGCATGCCCACATTTAATTTTAGTTAAGCTTACTTGTGGGCAATATCCATAACTTGTAATCCACCAATTAGAGATTCAATTTTCTTCAATTAGAGACAGGATGAAAATATCGGCCCCTTTCAAGCACGGATGAAAGGGAAATATTGCGCCTCTCTCTCTCTCTCTCTCTCTCTCTCTCTCTCTCTCTCTCTCTCTCTCTCTCTCTCTCTCTCTCTCTCTCTCTCTCTCTCTGTTTAAAAAAATTTGACCCACTTTGGGTGCGTTTGGTTCAACTTTGAAAATGCTACTTGAGGGAATGAAAATACCTTTAGGCTAAAACCCCTTAGGGAAATGCAAATGGCGTTTGGTAAAATTTTCTTCATAAAGCTACTTTGGGCCAAGCAGTGTTTGGTAAATTTTTTTTGCGAAAGGGCTTTGGGAATAAAAAAACCTAACTTACCCTTCGCCGGAGCCGGCATCGGCCGCCTGCTGGCGAGTCAAATCTGGCGCCGGCGGTTGTCGCTCGAGGTTAGGCAACCGCCGGCGGGCCAGATCTGGCGCCGGTAGCCGTCGCTTGAAGCCAGGCGACCCTCGGCGAGGGTCGCGGGACCCAAGCGGTCGCCTGAGTCGCGCGACCCAGGTGGGCGACGCCTGGGTTGCGCGACTCAAGCGATCGCTTAGGTCCCGCGACTTAGGCGGCCATCGCCTGGATCCAGCGACTCAGGTGACGGCGCAATGGCCGCCTGAGTCGCCCGACCCAAGCAGCAGCCGCCTGAGGTCACGCAACCCAGGCGGTCGCCTGAGGTCGCGCGATCCTCGCCAAGGGTCGCCCAGCCTCGGGCAACAGTCACTGGCCTCTTGCCTGCCTGATCCGGCGCCGGCCGCCTCGTCGGCCTCCCTCGCCAGATGCCTCACGAAGAAGAAGATGAACAGTACACACGAGGGGCAAAATCGGAATAAACCAAAATAAGTAAGGGTAGTTTGGGGATAAAAAATTTGAGTTCAGCATTTGCCAATTACTAAAAACCCAAAGCTAGTCCGGATCAGCTTTGGGCTTTCAGCATTCCAAATGCTAGCCGTTTAGCATTTGGCCAAGGGGCTTTCGAGGCCGAAAGCCTCTTCCAAATATTGAACCAAACACCCCCTTAATCGTGAAGGCTATCAAAGTAGGGATGAGAAGACCCTCCCTCCCTCTTTGGGTTAAGTTTGGACCCAATTGGTGAAGACCCAACTCAACAACTTAAATAGGCATGTGGATTACTCTGTTCCTCCCTCCCTCTTTCGTTGAGTTTTGGCCCACTTGGTGAACACCCAACTTGAATAGGCACTTGCAATGCTTGAAATACAAAACCACGAAGTAGGGATGAGAAGAGAACACTTGAAGGGATCAGAAAGACCCCCGGACAGCGTCTAGTAGCCGGGATGAGAAGGCTCAGGCCTCGCCGGTGGCAGCACTAATTGGTTTGGGAGCTCGGCTAGGATGGGTGGGGCGTTTGGCCAGTCGACATAGCGACTGCTTATTAACAATTAGATCGAGTTCCTAATTAAGGGCTTTCTCAATGTTTGAACAAATATATATAGTCATTCTAATCTAATAGAGAGATTAGGGTGGTTAATCGTCTTAGAGGGTTTTTGAAAAGTTCTTTGCGAGATTAGATCAAAGTTTGTCGAGAATTCTCCAAGCTGATCAGTCGAATACGGTTGCAATCTATACCGCAACTCTTGTTATTGCTCTAGCGGTGGATGTAGATCACATAGATTGAACCGTGTTTGATGTCCATATCATTGACGGCTGTGAGTATTTTGAGATAAATCTCTCTCATATTGTTGGAAACCTGTCCTGAATGATCAAAGAATCAGACCCAATTGAAGTTTGAGTCAAAGCCAACAATTTCAACTGCGGAACCTTTCGCCAGCATAACTGAAGAATCAATCTCTCAACAATGTGGAAAAAACAGAAAGAAAAAAGATTGATATAAATAAACAATAGCAAACTTCCTCAAATCACTGTCATCAGTGAACTCAGTCATGCCCTTGCCCTTGTCCTCCCTCTTCCCCAAACTCCACTCTCACCAATTTTTCGACATCCCTGTAAAATCGAAAAGAAAAGTCAAGTTCAAATGTACACAAGCTTGTCTGACTTTCTACATTCTCTCGTTCATCGGAAACATCCTCGGAAAAAAGTGAACAAGCAAGTTCTTCTATGCACATCAGCGGGCATTGTCGTTCTTTCCTAGTCATATTAACCCCCACCAGGTCTAGTGTTGTAGGTTCGGTGTTTTATCCATTTCTAGAATGAAGCCTTCGACTTTGCTGCTCGAGAGGATCTTGTTGAGGATGAAGACTTGGGGGATGAAGACGACTTGCTCTTTTTCCTCTTTTGTTTCTTGGGGATATTCGGAAGATCTGTTGGCAGATTTTCTTTGAACATCTCGGATGTCGATTGCTGTCGAATGATTTGCTCAAAATCTACCAGAAGAAAACGAATGATGTCAGCAAAAAGGGGGAAAATGTAGAAATCAAGAAACTTAAGTGAAAACTGAAACAAAATAAAGAAAGGCAATTCATTTGCAAATTAGTCATCACTTTACTTCAGGAGATATGACAGAATGTGCAACACTACAAGTGTTTATAGCATTAAAGAATCTGAGAGATTCAACAATTTCTTTTTCAACATCTGCAGATCTTACAAGTATCTTCATCAACGAGGTTCTTTAAAAGGAACCAGGACATATCTTAGATGCTATTTTTCCAATCATAACTGGAAATAGATGTCCATCAGTTTGCGAGATGTAGAATGACAAAATTTTAACTGCAATGATTTTTGATAAGCCTTTACAAGAGAAAAGTTCATGCTAACATCAAGACAATGAGCATTAACGTTCACGACAAGAGCTAATGCCTCACCACATCTATTAACCAACTACTGAAGATGAGAATTTTAGCGTCTAGCAGTTGGGTGATTACATACATGCAGAATGACTTCTGCTTCCAACGTAATCTTTGAGATACAAAAGTTATACATGAAGTGGGAAGTCAATAGCAAACGAGTAGTTCGCAGCTGCTAGTCATGTTGATGGTGCTGCTATCCAAGAGGGTGGGTTGTACACAAATGTGCTACTCATGTAATGTAAAGATCAGCGGATCAGCATCGTAGTTAATTCATTGCCATATTCTACGCAGTCATGAGCAGTTTATTTTAAAGCTGATGCCAATTGACCTTAGTCAAGAAGATTGGTTTCAATGTACTTGCGCTGATGTGTCCTATGGAGAATCTTACTTGAACTACACAAATGTCTATATCATATACTTTGGTTTCACCATGATTTTAGGGCAAACAAAAAATGACTTGACTTCCATGATAAACCCCATGTATAAAAGCTAACTTACTACACTTACCAAAAAAAAAAAAAAGCTAACTTACTACCATTTACAAGCACATGGTGGAGCCATGTGAACCACCAAAATCGGGAGACATTTCCAAGGCCAAGAGGAAGCTGATTCCCTCAATGATGGAAGTATGCTCTCGTGACAGAAGAGCCAAACTCTTGCACTCGGAGGCAAAGAATCTTGAGAACTTTTTCTCCATAACATAACAAAATTAGTAACAGGCCCTTGAAAGTGCATCTGGCTGAGCTATTTGACCCGTGAAAGAAAGCAGCCCTACTCATACTTGTCTGTTTATGAACCTCCACATGACTCTATCAACTAGACTTAAGCATACGCACAAGAGGAGAAAAACTCGGTATGAAGCTCTTTAGATTTCGATTATTTCCCACTTTCCACAGTGTTGCAAATTTTTCTTTTCAGTGAACGAGTCACTTGTAAAGACAAGAAAAAACAGGATTTTCTAGGAACAACCTTGAGAGGACCACGTGGAACGAGCCACAGAGCTGGAGTCACCAGGATCACCAATGGTACCGAGGGAAGTGGAAAAATCAGGTGCACTCTTGAATTCAGTCATCTGCATCAATACGACAGCATAAACGAGAATCAATCAACATAACCAAGAAATTCTTTTAGAATAAACGATGAGCAAAGCGTTCTCCTCTCTTATTATTTCGAAAAAATTGCTCAACAGAGGAATGGAAAAGGACACAGAAGCTGGAAAGCGAAACGAATGTTGCTTCACCTATCTATCATCTTACTCACCCAACTGGGTCCACTCCCAGATGGACCATCCGATCCGATGTGTGCCACGTGTTTAACATCTGTTGGGTACCCAATTTCCATATCCCTCTCCTTCACGACTGCAGCAGAGCAGAAGCAGACCAACACCATGAAAGCAGTGCCAGAAGAATCCAAACAAAATACAATCTTGCATTATCGACATAATAAGCTAAAAAACATCGCTTTTTGAGAGAGGGACCCCGAAAAAAACAAGAAAAGGAAAACCCATGTGAGCGAAAGATGTGATAATTTTTACCAAATATTTGGGAGATGTATTTGAAGCCTTTGTAGATTCCTTTCATCTTGGTGGCCATTGGAGACGCAACAAGCAAAGCAAGCCCCAATGCAGCAGTTGCAAGGAAGAAAATGGGGAGCGAAATTGAGATTAATTTATCTCTGACCAACCTCAGACAGTTACTCTCCCTGTCACCGCATTGGAAAAAGGAAAAAGCAAAGAAAAACAGAGACATTCAGTTAAGATGAAATTAGCATATCTACAATTATTTTCCTCGAATGTTCCAGCGACTTCATTAACTCAGATTATTACTGAATCTCCCACGAGGGACCTCATTTGATGAAAATGTTCAGATGCCATGTTTAGGAGGACAAGAAAAGGAAGCTTTACTCATGAAAATGCATAGACCACCAACACAAAGCTTTACCTTAAAATAAGCGGGCCAAGGTTCAGCAACGAGGCGAGTCTGTCTCCAACTCCTTCGACCATCGCCAAAAGGCTTCATTTTCCATCGTTCTTACTCAGCGTCCTTTCATGGAAAAGCAAAGGGATAATGCACAGCCTCTCTGTAAAAGTCAACAGCGCATGGCGAGCATGCACCGGAGATTGAACCCAGAAAAGGGCCACCAACAAAACAAGGAAGAAGAATGATGTCAAGCCTATGCAAGATTGAGAAGATAATGAAGAAATTGGATCATGTTTCCTTATCTTCTTGTCTATCCTTCAAAAGATAAAAAGGGAAAAGAAATTGGACAGAGAGAGAGACAGACAGACAGAGGGTCTAAGAGGAATGGAGGACAAGGTGGGTGAGCATGAAAACCTTCCCAAACGAGGGGCGAAGGAAAGAAGGCTGTGAAGGCGAAGAAGGAAGGAATTGATGAAAAGGTCAGTCAGACATTAAAATACAGATGGAGGTGCCTTGCTTGATGTTTGGTGAGAGAGAGACCTTGAGAGAGAGAGAGTATTTCTACAAAAATTCTTGATTTCTCACTCAACTTGGAGGATTATTGTTGTTACTGTTTCTATTAGTATCATGTCTGGAATTTTTAAGGAAGTCTCAATTTCAAAATACTTAATTACGAAGTCTCATGAAAAATCAAGTTGGAAAATCTTAGTATGGTGTAAGTGGTTACCTAATCAATGAGAGGGACACTTGTTTTAGAAAACTGTGTTGTCATTATAAAAATGCTAGCTTGTATGTGCCCGAAATTACAAAAGAGTAATCATCACATCCTCGAATCATCGTTAAATAAAATTTCAAAACAATAACCTAAGTACTTTTATCGAACTTCGATTATAATTGTGCTCCCATCCTCGGAATTTCTAGAGTTGTTACTGGTACACTCGATTATTGATTTATCAAGACATTTTTATTTACAGTCAAATCGTTAAAAAGATATATTTGTTGTTTCTATTATTTGTCATTAATGAGTGACATTTGTCACTTATTGATAAGATCTTTGTTTTTATGATGGTATATGGAGTTGATGATTGACGTTATAAACATTATACAATATTTGTGTATTTTCATATGAAGATCAGCATAAATTCTATAAATGTGAAATTTAGTTAGTAAATGAAATTGATCTGTTTTGCCATGATGGGAATGTCCTTAGACTCGAGTGATTTTTTGTTTTAGCACAAAAGATAGGATTCATTTGTTTTTCCGTTTCTTATTTTTTTTCTTATTATTATTATCATTATTTTTCTTATTGGTACTTTAAGTTCTTCAATGAACTCCCTAGGCAGCCGCGCAAACTGACAACAGATTCATCGATGAATTGTGGAGGCCGATGTCGTTCAGTTGTCTGAATCTTGGAACAGTCAACGACCCATCGTAGTTTGCAATTTTATGTTTTCTTGTCCATTTTTTAATATAAGTGTACGAATTTTATAGTCTATATTTACGGCCAAATTACCAATACGACCACCTTTTCTTTTTTTCTTAATTTTTTTGGTATAATTATATGCTCTTTTGGTATTCATATGTGCCAATTTTGATCGCACCATGACACCTTGGCTAAGTTTGGAAAAGGGAAAATTTTGAAATCTTCAATTTTTTTGTGAGATGAAAAAATGGGGAAATTTTGAAAGCTAGAGTTCAAATCAAAGAATGACAAAAGGGATTTTTAGTTTGTTTGCCAAAAAGCTAGGTTGTCAAGTTGCGAATAGAAAATAATTCCTTCGATAAGTATATATATCCTTGAATATCCACATATTTAAACTATCCGATTAGAGGCCGCAAGAGCTTAGATGATATAACATTTGTGCTTTAGCAATTTTTTCCATAACTTCAGAATATTTTTTATGTTATCAATATGATTCTCTCGTTAGAAAAATTCATAATATATATGATCTATGGATAACTGACTGAACTCATGTTCAATATATGTGGACAATAAGGTAAAATTGGTTTAGTGACTAACAAATGAAAGAATAAAAAGAAAAGGGTAATACTAAGAAACACGGACAACCAATCACGAGACTATTATTTTGAGGGCGTACAAATTAAGATAATTCGAAAACTTGAACAAGCTATGATCAACACAGTCCAAATTGCGATAAGCGCAATCGACTTAGGATCGATGCAAATTTGATCGATCAATCATGCAAAAGGTAAAGAGAGAATTAAGAGATGATTAGTAGTTGATAAATTTTGATCCTCCATTTGTCATGAATTCCTCAATTTTCTTCCTCTAAAAGAAATCAATGAGAGGGTCAAACGTTTTTATATTTGTTCCTAGGTTGATAGGACATTGCTGTTTGATGAGTCTTCTTGCCAGCTTTTGCTTATCATGAACTTTGCTGTGGATGAATAAGACTTCATTTCTCCTATAGCTTCGAAGTTTCATATGTCAACAGCAAATTCCAGAAAATTCGTAGTTGAAAATTCATTTTCAGTGAAAAAAAAAATTAAGAGAGAGCTTACCAAAAGATATTTATATCCAACCATATATTTTATAAAGATTTGATGACACGATATACTGTCTCGACAGCCATTTTAATTCTTTCGTGCCTGCCACATGATTACAAGAGTATACTGAATTGTGGCTAATATGAATGCAACTTGGATTTTCCTTCTTTTGGAATATGGGCATGGCTTGTTTATTGCTATGTCTAAAGGTGAGCATGACTTCAGGGTAGAACCGAGAATTGAACTGATTTTAAATTTTGATTAGACTTGATCCAGTTCCCAATTCCACATTTTAGGAATCTCCGGTTCTCGGAACCGGACCAGGAACCGAGAACTGATAATCGGGAATCGGGAACGGACAAAGCCTTAGAATAGGAAAGGGATGAAATGAAAAGGTAAACCAAGAGATGCAGGCTTCTTCAGGCCATTACTCTAGGGTAGCAAGCATCTGCGACCCAATTTGATTTTATACGAAGAATCAGCTCCACTAGACACTAGCTAAAGAGTTACATTGAGAAGTAGGCGGCATCAACCCATCCGAGTTGCGTTAACATATTGATCAAATTTCCAAAAACGCATCTCACCAAGAGTTACCAATGATTTCCTGCTTCAATTCACACAGACCCAACATGAATAAAAGAAAGAATAGTCCAGGCTCTAGAACTTTGACCATCACATAGTGCCAAGCTCGACCTGGATTACTCAAGAAAAATGCCATCTGTATTTGTGGTTTGCACTTTGTAGTGCAGAGTTAGGGGTCTGGGACAGTCCCACATGAGTTTAGTTTTGACCCTGATTTCGTTTGTCATCAATAGTGACCCTCAACTTTGAAGTTGGGAACTTAAATAAAGATGATGTCTAGTGATATAATTGAAGTTTTTTCGCACAACCCACCCACACAGCTCTAATGAGCCTGCTTACATAGTCCATCTTACCCAGCCTCCTCTCTTTGCCAATATCCTTGTTACACCTCCGCTCATTGATGGTTCAAAAGTTGCTACCTGCCATAGTTTCGGACCAACTTATTATAAGTTCTTATGTTAGTAGGAGTCGTCATAGCAGAACACAGACGAAGCGCTCTAATGAAGGCAACTGTACATGGCGCTCCACAAACAGAGGCAGCTTGAAATGAATGACTCCAACTCAGTTTCTCAGTGTCATGCCATTGCCTCATCCAACAATACGTGTTTTTGTTGTTGCATTCATTTTTATTTTGTTTAACTAAAAATGAAAAAATAATAATAATTTGGCTGGTTCCCGAAACCGACACTAGAATCTATAACATGGTAGATTCTAGGTTCCCAAAAATGAGTAGCCTGTTCCGACGGATAGGTTTTAAGTGGAACTTGGATGAAACTTGGAACAACTCACTCTCTATGTCTAAACTCTCATGGCAGAAGGTTACAGGATCCTTAGATCATTTACACTTGTGTGCACGAGATATATAGAGTGGCAAGACAAATAAAATTGGTGCATTTTCATTTACTTGCATGCTCTGTGGTTGGTGTCTTAGAATGTTCAACTCAAAAGTCTAATTTAACAAGAAAAGGGAGAATACGTGTATATAAAGAACATATAAACTTCTTAAACAAGCGATATGAGATATTTTAACACTTGATCTCACGTGCAAGCTAGATTAGGAATGACGGATGGAATTTGAGGCATGGGGGGCTACACTCGCAAAATAAACATGGATAGAACTTGGCCTTGGTACCATGTTAGAATGTTAGACCCCAAAAACTTAAGTTAATAAGTGAAAAGAGACCACATGTAAATAAAAAGCATATGAACCCCTTAAACAAGTGATTGAGATACCTTTACATGGTAAAAAAAAAATTCATGCATATCTGTTGATGCATACATTGTTTTTGGATCCTACATCAAATGTATACTTTAAATTAGTTCATTATTTTCTACTTGAATTCTCTGTTTTTGGTTATAAAAAGTACTAGTTAATATGGGTGTGCGTTGTTCGTGCCTTCACTTCGGATCCTACATTGGTTGTTTGATGGTATGCGTAAGAGTAAAGAGGGCTGTGCGATCGAGAAAACTTGCTCACAGCGAATTTCGTAAATTAGTGTACTTTGTCTATTGTAATTATGTACATTTTGTTTAGAATATGCTATTTAAATAGCTTTGTTAGCTCTGTAACGATAGAGCACCAAAGGATGGACGAAGGGGAGACTTTTAGATACTTCAGGAGCACCAGGTGTTCATCCATCTGAGTCGATTGCATTTTGAAATGTAATTAGTAAGGAAATTCGCAATACTCACGTATAATGATCAATCTATATGGACAGAGATGCCATGTTTCGAGAGTACATAAAAATTTACTTATCATTTCTCTTTTGTGCAATGCTTCTGAGCATAGAATTTCAAGATCCAATGCACTGAAGTTCTTGCGACTTCTTCGAGGGATCTTCTACAACTCCTCGATGCTGCGCTTAGTCGTGTAAAAGATAATTATTTTCCTCTTTTTGTAGCTTAGAAATGCTTAGTTGTATCGGATTTTTTCCATTATATATTAGATTATATAGGCATAGATGGTAGCTAGCACGTTGAGGAGGTGTTGCTTCTTTTGGTGAAACATAATCTAAATCTTGCTGACCACCCCCAATTTAGCAATCTCTCGGTTGCCCAACAATCAACCTTGACGTTAATAAGTGGTGCAAAGGATCTTCACATTCTCTCCAACCTCCATTGAAGTATACAAAAAGGAAGAAAAACATTGCTTGGATAATCGATCGGCATATAATGTAACCAAGAACATAGACAATGTGATGCCAGTCAACATGGGGCCGATATTTTCTATTTAATTAATTGCACAAAGTATCAGATCTGTTGATCCTAGAGGATAATTTCAATAAACCCACGTGTGGGATTTTTCGGGATCTCAGTTTATGATGAAGGGTCGTATTGTAAATTAAAAAACTCACATGGTAAACCCTTTGCAATTATGCTTTTGTGTATGTGATTTTCGAAATGACCCTGTTCATGATTTGTCATGCGTTATCTGTATGAACTCGATTCCAAATAGATCTAGTCTTTGGAAGGTGGTAAGACGGACTAAGGAGATTGACGCCTATTCGTATCGAAAGGTCAAGAAAGTTGATGGCTTTATGACATAGGATCTGCTGTTGGAGTCTCGGTTGACAAATGACCCTGATGGCGATATGATAACCATACTTTCTTGTCTAGGAATTCCACTAGATTGAACATTTATGTGGATATGGACATAGATAGTCAACTGCTTAGTGGGAAAAATTGTCCAAAAAATCCTAAACTTTTTGCACTTTTGCCAATTCAATCCTAAAACTTTATATATTACCAATTAAGTCATAAATCTTTTCACGTTTTGCCAACTGAGTTCATTCAGCCAATTTTGGACTAAAATCGCTTACGTGGACAATTTTTAATAAATTTTTTTAAATATTTTTCTTTTTCTTTTCTATCTTTTTTTTTTCTTCCCTTTTTCCTTTAGCCTGTCGCCGGGCCTTGGTGATGGCTAACGATTGGCCAAAGGTGAGGGCTAGAGGTGAGGGCTAGCGAGGTTGACCTTGAGCAAGCCTCATCCGCCCCCGGTGAGTTTGAGACTTGCCTAGCCATGGCAAGGCCTCAACCATGCTAGGGGCGGGCAAGGATCGCCCTTGCGAGTGGTTGGCGGGGGCAAACCTTGCCGGCCTCTGGCGCAGCTTGCCCCCACCAGCCACTTACGAGGGTGAGCCTCTGGGCGGTTGCTATGTCTCGACAACCCGCTAGAGAAAGAAGGGAAGAAAGAAAAAAAAAAAGAGAAAGAAAAAGAAGGAAAAAAAATAAACAGTTAAATAATTCAAACAAATATTAAAATATTATTAAAAATTATTTACATCGGTATCGATCGCGCCACGTGGGACGGCCGATGTCTACATGAACAATTTCAGGTAAAAATTAGTCTAATGGACTAATTGGCAAAACATGAAAATGTTTAGAATTCAATTTGCAAAATTAAAAGATTTAGCACTATTTAGACGATTTTGCCCTACTTATAACATAAATCCTTCGAATATTGATTACTATTCCCTACAATTGCCTTTTAACTGTAGGGCACAAAAGCCTTCGCATTGAGCAGAACTAAATCACCAATTCTATTTCGCAATGGCATTAGTGTATATAATATACGTGATACTATTTCTTTCGACGCTTGTGTTAACTTGACGAAATAGTCTAGAATTGATTTGCCTACATGGTCTTCATATAACATGTCAATGTCACTTTCCGATCAAGTGTGTCATCGGAGAAGGGGAGGCCTATCGCCATTCCCATGTTTTCATCTCGTGTCCATCCAAAACACTGATCGATGTCTATCTGATGTATCCATTTGTCGTTCGCTACCAACATGCCTAATCACCAATCGAACACATCTCTCTCTCTTTTCGACGTCGATGATAGTGATAGCAATAAACCTCGGGTCGAGTCTCGATCTGGGTTTGCTCTTGAAACCTCTAACTGGTTTAGTTTTGTTGATCTTAAATCGATATCGATCATCTCTGATCGATCTTGCTTTGAGGTCACAGCGACGAGGCATACAAGCGGAGGGTTGAGTGTGCAGGCGGTGAGGAAGAAAGAGATGGAGGAGAGCGTCGGAGAAGGTGCAGACGTGGTGGTCAAGGGGCGCAGGTTGGGACGGGTGACTCAATAGAGAAGACGGAGGTTGTGCTGGTGGTCATCTCTGAGGATGGCTAGTGCTTGCCCCGTTGAAGTTAGGTGATGGTTATTGTACTTTTTTTTTCCGAGTGGATGTCTAATAAGTCATAAACATATTATACGAATATCAATTTGATCATAAACTTTTCAAATTTTTCCATTCAATTCAAAACCTTTGCGAAATTCCAAAGTAGCCCATTTGGTCAATTTTTGTCGGAAATTGCCGACATGGCCATGCGCTACGTAGAATAGTCGGCGATGATTAGGCCTCTATGTCAGTAATTTTTGACGAAAATTGACCAAAAGGACTACACTGGAATTCCGCGTAAAGATTTAGTACTAAATTGACAAAATCAAAAAATTTAGGACTAAATCGGTATATGATTATAGGTGGTGGGCATCAGATGAGGTGGGCGTTCCTTTGATCAAGGGGATGATATTACCCTAGTACGTTACATGTTACGTACATCATAGTTTAGATTTTGTCTTGGGCAAAGTTTTTATGCATGAAGGGATAGATTAGATTTTTCAAAACTATGATCAATCATGGGTGGAGTACTTTTCCCAAAACTGAGGTTAGTTTAAGTGTCAATTTTCTCGTTAATTGTTTCTTTAGGTGGAAGTTAGACTCAAGAAATTCTGTGTTATACAAGTACAATCAAGGATTTAATTGCTGGACAAGCAATGAATGTCTAAACCCTAATGATGGAGGCGAATAAAACGACCCCATCTCCATTAATCATTGCATTTTGACGAGGGACCCATGCTTTCATGTCCTCAAAATAGATTGATTGAAAATAGCTCTCAAACTGTGGCCACGCATCTGGATTCCCAATTGGTCTATTTTCTATTCTATAACCTGTTGGAAACTCTTATCAATCTACCATTTTCCACAACTTTCATGGCATGGCTAATCTAGTGGCTCTTACTGTAGAAAGACACCTTCGATTTATGGGTTTTAATCAAGGAACAAACTTATGCGACATGTGGGCGATATTCATATTTGGAACCAGTTCCATGAATTATAAGCCTAGTTGGAGGGAGTAGAGAAAAGAACACAGCCCGAAAACATGCACATTAGACGATTTATGTGTGATTCGGTTGTCAGACTATGCCCGTAGAGATAGAGAGGACATTTTCTCTAAGAAATTGAAATAGGATATTACAATCGATGCCTCACTCAAAATCCCAAATCCGATTACACCGGTCTTAATAATTAGTCTCAATTCAGAATTTTGGAGTTCATCACTAATAAATATGTCAAGTCGTGTCTTCTCGTGTCGAAATTAACAACCCTTATTTAAGAGAATGGACTTATATAAATTCAAAGCACATCGAACTTTTGGTACATCCGACAAAATTAGAGTTCATATTTTGCAATTACAAAAAAAATTGGAATGAACTTATAACTGGAATTCAACACTTGAACACGATTCGACAGCCTTATCGAACTCACAAAAAACGTGTCCAATGACTAATAGTCGGTACACCCTAGACAAAAGTGAGGCTTTACTGCCTCCTCTCCTCCATGAACATGCACTTCTTTAAGTTTAAGCACCGCAACTTATGGTTCAACTATTCCCTTACTCTTGAAAAAAAAATATAAGGCCCGTGCATATACTTATGATCAAATTCTACTCCTATATGAATCGACCAAGATTTCATGCTCTTTCCTCACGTTTCTTCGACATTAGAGGCCAACCATGTCAAGTATGTCTTAAGGTTATGGCCCGATGGTTATTTCATATGTCGCAAAACTAAAGCCGACTTTGTGCTCGGGCTCCGAAAGTATGAGTTCCATCGCAATGCTAGACATATTAAGAGTCATTTATAAAATTAATTTATTAAGTGAAGTGGCGGATTTCAATAGACATTTACGCAAGTGAGCCACTTTAAACACCCAATAACAGACAATCACATCGCTTAGTAAACTGATTTTGTAAATCAATCTTTTTCTGCGATTTTTGCGGTCCCGAAAAAGGACCAATGTGGTTTTGAATCAAATAACTAATAAACTCCCACACCAAATAATAACAGGAAAAGGAGGAAGAAGGAAGAAAAAAAATGTATCAAGAACAAGTGATTGTTGGGTTGGCCCAAACTTTAGGGCACAATAAGCCCGAGACATTATTTCCGCAGCACCTGCAAGGTTTGTACTTAGGTCATCATACATGTTGGGCCAGTCGACCGCATCAAGCCCATTAGTCTGATATGAACTTACCATAAAATTTTTCTTTGTATTTCAGAAAGAAAGATGAATAGATGGACATCCTTTTTATCAGTGTTAGTTTCACAAAAGTTACACTTCCAAATTTGCAGTAATTTCAGCCATAGTTCAGACGAAACATGTCGTTCTGCACGAAAAAGCTCCCTGCTGGCGACGGAATCAAATGGAACATCTGCAGAAGCAAGACAGGTCCATCGTCAATTCACGGACCATGTGCACGCGCGTGAGCATAGAGGAGAGCGAGAGAGACGTGACCTGACTAAACCTCAGCGGATGCTCCTCCCCGGGCAATCTCAAGCTGCCGCTGACGAACACCACAATGCTGGCGGTGCCATTGGCGGAGGAGGGCTGCGAGTCGATGGTGCTGATGAGGTGCTGACACTGATCGAAGGGCAGCTGGCTGAGCTTCTCGGTGATGTCGTGCACTCCCACGACCCTCTGCCCCTCGAATGTCAGCATCGAGGTTGGCTGGTAGAGAGAAGAGAGAGAGGCTCTGTCTGTGTCAAAGAGATGGTAGTAGTGATCCACAAACGCTCTCCCTACTATTTCAACCTGTTCTTCCATCTCTCTCTCTGTCTCTCTCTCTCTCTCTCTCTCTCTGGTTGTGAGGCCGCAGAAGAACTTATATATGGAATGGGAAGAAGGTCCATAAAGTTGCTTATGCTTGGGTGAGGGATCAAAGAGAGGCATGAAAAAGATGAGCAAGGCCTCTTCAATTAGGTGACCAGACAAAACCTTTTTGCACACCTCCCATTTTGAAAAGACGATCACAACCTAAGCGTAAACATGACAATATAGCTCCCAATTAGACAGTGGGAAAGACAAAATCTGGTTTGAAATTTTTTATCCCCCCTTTTGCAATATTCGAGAAATAGTTATCCGTTTCTTATCATGAATCGAAACTTCACGTTAAATTGATAAATTCTGGCAATATTAGTTAAAAGACATCGAGATTTGTAGCACGTGATATTTCGTCGAATCATAAGTAGTCTCTAGTACTGATAGTTTCTCATAAGATTAGCTTAGTGACTTCATGCATGGACTTGCGTGTGTAATTTAGAAACATGATATAAGTCTTGTTCTATTAGATATGAGTCAACTAGATGATTAGGACTTTTCAGCGTCGAAATTTGCTTTTTGCTTTTTGCTTTTTACTTTTACTTTTGGTTGGACATTATCGAGTAGCTAGCAAAAAGCACTGTTCGCTATGATCTCTCAAGGCAAGCGAATTTCATAAATGGGCAAAAACTTCATTAGATAAACAAGAGGCCTTTTGAATAGGTGGGTGAAAACTGATTCAGGATATAATATCGACTCTGATATAAGATGAAATAATAGGTTTGCATGAACGTGACCCCTTTACTTAGGAGTAAATTAGGGACAAACCCTAGCAAGAGGGAGGGATAGGAGTGTAAATGAACAGGTTGCATGGTGGAGAATCCGAACCCCAGCTGCTTTTATACGCAAAGTAGGAGAGGCGCAAAAGATGCCCAAATCGTCACCAAAAATAGCCATAGAATGAAGCCACCACCGCCCTTTTGCCATCTTTCACATATTCTCCCTTTTATTTAAGCCTTGTCTTTACCTTTTCCAATAGCTCTTTTTTTGATTTTTTTTATTCTTATTTTCGATCTAGGGCAGACAAAAAGGATAGGTGAGAGAGAAGAAGATAAGTGTGACACCAAAGCGGAGATCACTTGCTTCCCCTGATCGATTGTTTCATGGGGAAGCAAAGAATATGTCCCTTTTTATTTGCAATAATTCTCTAAAAATCAAGGACCCTTCTTTTTTCCCTTTGTTATGAAATTCGAGGCTGTACTGAGAAGAGCAATGATTTTGGGGATGGAACATAATGGATGGACGATATCGTAACCCTCTTAAAATTGAAATAGGCATTTTTTTCCTTTTGGCCCAACCCTAAACACTTTAGAACCCTTTTTCAAACCCGCTCTCATTTCAAGTCAAAAGATAGATATATAGACCCATCGCATTAAATTGTTTAGGAGCATTCGTAGTGACTAATGGGTCGAAAACCAAGAAATAAATTATTTATTAGGGGTGAGCGGTTTCAGAGTTGGTTCCAAGTTTCATGATTGGTAACCCTGGAACTTGATCCAACTTACTCGCATAGGGTTGGTTCCTAGATTTTGGAATCTAGAATTGACCCTGTAGACTCTAAAACAGACCTTGGACCAACCCTGCTGATCCGGTCCAATTCCGAGGATGTCTAGGGAAGCGGCCGATTCTTTTTTTTTTATTGGGCTTCATTTTTTTTTATTTCCTGGACAAACTTACTTTTTCAAATGGCATATCTATCAACACACAATATTTAGAACTACGATACTTACAAATAAAACGGCAAAAAGTAAAATACCATTAAGAGTCGAACATAAATCTAAAGCAATAGGGTATTATCTAACTCATCCCTTAGTCTAGCAAAGCCAAAGCTAAAGCAATAGCAAAAATCTTTACTTGCCAAAAGCAACAACCCATAAAAAGATAAACAGGTAAAATAAAATAAGCAATGCAAAGTTCGAAACAAGTAACATAAAACATGAGCTATTGAGCTTCATTCCTTGTTCCATAAAAGATTGCTCTAAATTTTAATCACTTGAAAACAAAACAAATAACAAACATAATTAAAATGGGTTCGGTCCAAGGTTGGCCAGTCCGTTTTAGCATCTTGACCCTAGAACCAAACTGCACAGTGCCGATTCTCAATTTTTGGGAACCAAGGGCTGAATTGTTTCCCTCATAAATTGGATCGTGTAGTGCTGATCCAGTCCGATTCCAAAGTCTACCCTAGACTAGTGCTCACCCCTGTTATTTATCAGCCAAGCATCCTTCTTATGACTATATCTAATCCCCTGGTCCTTGCGAAAAGGTAGTAGCATGCTAAAGATATTAAGATTAATTTACAACATTTATCAAGCGGTGTGTTAATCCGTTACCGACTATTAAAAGAAGCCGATCATTTTATGTAGGGGCTCTTCTCTCGTTTCAAAACTCAATTGAAATTGACCACATCACTTAGCAAGTAAACGTTAGTAAGATTTCTCAGTACATCATAGCATTTTTCAAAGAAAAATTAACACACGTTTGTGGCTTTTGCATCTCTCTTTCGAAGCGAGCAAGGAAAATCGACAATTTCATAGAGATTAATCTTTCCACAAAATCTGGCCAAAAAAGAAGAGCTTACCAAAAAAAAAAAACAAAGGATAGAGGAAGTGAAAATAGAATGGAGAAAAAATATAATTTCTAAAGTTGACAGCTGTGGGATTTGAACCCACGCCCTTTCGGACCAGAGCCTAAATCTGGCGCCTTAGACCACTCGGCCAAACTGTCGTCGTTCGACCCTTGCTTCCTTAATACTTTATAAAACCGTTACACATAATTGCATCGCCGTATTCAAACTGGAAACACGCTCCACCGACACATAATGAAGGAGCACGTGCTCGGTCACGTGCTGCGCGCGGCGCTACTGTCTGGAAGGGGGATCTTCCCTGGGGGAAGATGTTCTTTGTGTACTTTAGTAAATTGCCATCAGTCATTTTGCTGCAATAATTTGACTCAGCCCCACCTTGCACAGCTGGTTCTCTATCATGAGTCGAGCTGCTGCTGCCATAGCTGCAGCCTGCAACGTGTGTGGGTTCCATCCTATTTATGACACATTTTCTAGGCGGAAGCAATCGATGCGTACACTACTGGACCGTGGGATTCAATCGGTCGCAATCGTTCGAGGCTCGAGTCTCTGACCTTAGTACGACCCGATCCGGGGGGTTTTCGATCGCGATCGACCCGCGAATTCGTTCCGCACAAAACGGCGGCTTTTGGCGGGGGAGGATATTTCCTCTTCGAGGCTTTACTTTTCCGCCGTTTCGTTAAATCCGTCGAGCTTCGCTGAACGACGTCGGTCCATTTTCCTACTCTCCTACGGGCCGTGATTACGCCGAAAGCCCTAAACAAGATAAGTTTAGCCGTTGAATAAGTTAGAAGCGCATCGAGCTCTTCACGGATTTGACGCGACGAGCATGTCGGGGTAACTTTCTTGATAACCGCGAAAGCCCTTTGGTTAAGGAGCTCAATCTCTTTGATTAACATAAACAAAAGCCGAAAAAAAAAAAAAAGGGCAGTCTTGCCACACTAAAGGGGAACCGGCCAATCTCCAGAATCCTCAAAAGTAGACAATTAATGTAATTAACCCCCCTTGGGTTCGAATTCCTTCTTTTAAGCACCCTTTTTTTTAAAACCCAATTTGCAATTCTCTAATCAACAATTCAATTCAACCAAAAAAAAATAATCCTGTCCTTTTTTTTTTTTTGACAATTTGGTCCTTCAAGTCGGGCAATTCTATAATCGAGAGCATCCCTGGCGGTCAGCATCGTCTTCTCCCAGCACATCCAAAAATCCAGTTGTCATGTCCGAGAAGCTTCGGGAATTATTGCGCGGCCAATCAGTGGGGATCACGTGAGGGCACGTGGGCCCCCGCCCCAAGACATCGCCCCGTGTTTGATTGGCCCCCATGGCGAGAAATAATGTTGGTCTAATTGGATTGGCAGCTGGATTTTAATGCTGCGGATCTGTGGATTTTTTGGACATTTCCAATTTATCCACGCATCGTTCCCATTTCTTGCCCCCGCGATACCTAGAATCCCTAAATTTTTCAATTTTGTCAATGCAATCTTAAATCTTTGCGCGAGATTCCAATACTATACTGCCGGTTAATTGCCGTCGGAAATCGCCGACGTGGCAGTCCACGTTGAACGTTGGTTCGAGTAAAGTGGGTCGTGCCAAGTAAGATGGCCGGCGATAAACTGGAAGTTATGTTGGTCATTTCAGGTCGAAGTTGGCCGGAACAAATACGTTGGTGTTTCACAAAAGAGTTTAGGACTGCAGTGGTAAAATTGAGAAGTTTAGGATTGAATTGGCGGCCATTTAATAAGTTTAGGATTGATTTAGTTAGGAAATAGAACTGTAATATGCTTCATTGACAAGCAGAACTTAGCAGGACTATTATATTTCTTATATGCTGAATAAATCTATTATACTTCCTTTTTTTTTTCCCATTTTTATTTGGTTTCTTTGCATGGTTTTAAAGGTCATACACATGAGGTGATTCAGAATGGTTTTATTTCCAACGAAGAAATGGAGAAAATGGCTTCTCCGTTGTCGATTCTCGTCTGCGTCTCGCTCGTTCTTCTGGCTGCGCCGCGCTCGTCCGATGCGGCGGGGCAGTCCGATGGGTCTTTCGTCGACAACTTCAACATAATGTGGTCGGAAGAGCACTTCAAGACCTCCGAAGACGGCCAGATCTGGTACTTGTCGCTGGACAAAGAAACAGGTACCGCACGAAACCGACTCGAACCCGAATCTCTTTTTCGCATTTTATTCGTCGGCTACGGTGTACACTCCAATCTGCAAAACGCGTGTCGTGACGGCAAAGGTGTTGATCTTGAAACAGGTTGCGGGTTTCAAACAAAGCAGAGATACCGATTCGGCTGGTTCAGCATGAAGCTCAAGCTTGTGGGAGGTGACTCTGCAGGAGTGGTCACTGCTTACTACGTGAGTCCTCAGAACTCCCAATTCTCATTAAGTGTGTCCACAATTCGGAAACTCGCACTCGCTCTTACCCAAAAATTCAAGAAAAAGATTACTGGGTCATGTTCTCTTTCCTCGTCGGGTCGATGCCTGAAAGCCCGTCTTCCCGACGAGTACCATAAATGCGCCGGCTAAGATCAGAAAGGCTAAATATTTCGAAGAAGCGATTGCGATCGTGATCGATTCGATCCGCATACGGTGCAGATGTGCTCGGATGATGGGGCAGGGCCGGAGAGGGACGAGCTGGACTTCGAGTTCTTGGGGAATCGGAGCGGACAGCCATATCTGATCCAGACCAATGTGTACAAGAACGGGACCGGCGGGCGCGAGATGAGGCACATGCTCTGGTTCGACCCGACCGAGGACTTCCACACTTACTCCATCCTCTGGAACAACCACCAGATTGTGTAACTTCTCTCTCTTTCTCGCTGGACATCGATCGAGTACTTGGATCTCAGTTTCCGTGGAAAAGAGAAACACGCACGCTGCTCTAAGTTTCCGTCCTCATCATTGGGCTCTACTGCAGGTTCTTCGCGGACAAAGTGCCGATCAGGGTGTACAAGAACAACGGGGAGGCCAACAACTTCTTCCCCAACGAGAAGCCCATGTACCTCTTCTCCAGCATATGGAACGCCGACGACTGGGCGACGCGGGGCGGGCTCGAGAAGACGAACTGGACCAAAGCGCCGTTCGTGTCGACCTACACGGACTTCAGCTTCGACGGGTGCCGGTGGGAGGACCCCTACCCGGCCTGCGTCTCGACCACGACCCAGAACTGGTGGGACCAGTACAGCGCCTGGCACTTGTCCGACGATCAGAAGACGGACTACGCTTGGGTTCAGCGGAACCTCGTCATCTATGACTACTGCCAGGACAACAAGAGGTTCCCTACTTTGCCTTGGGAGTGCTCGCTCAGCCCTTGGGATTGACTGGGCAAGATCTGCTACAGCTAGTACGGATTTTGATCCATCCAAAATTTTCCCCGTGTAATATGTGTAATTCGTTTTGTAAGTTGCGTTATTCGTTGATTTCTATTCGATTAATAGATGCGGCGCAATAAAACCCTCTTTCGTAAATGCCGATTCACCAAAGAGTTTTGATTTATAAGGTTTGGGTATAGTCGAGTGGGGCATGATTCGTGTGACTGGATCGCCTTGTGGCATTAGCCTTGGTCTAGACATCGGTCTCCTGGGACATGTAACTGTTTGATTTGCAAATAACAAAAGCCAAAGCAAAAGATGTCGGTAAATTGAGCCACGAAATTAGCTGTCCCCCAAGCAGAAGCTTCTCTGTCTCTCTCTTCTTCCTACTCTTGTGCAAGTCAAACTTATGCAGCCCTAGTCCTTTGTAGTAGGATAGAAATGGCTCGGCGGTAAAATGATTATCGCTAATGGGAGCATTGACCCAATTGAAGTACCCACAATTACTCCGCTAAAAGAGGAACGTAACAATCCCGTCCAACGAAGATAGAGGAGTGATCGCCCAAAAGGGCCCGGATGAGGAGCGACACTTAACAAGCTTCTAGGATAGCTAAGAGGAAGGACTGGCCTAAATTGCGCACTGAATATGGGAAGAGCGTTCTTTGATTATATATGTGAAATTCGAATTAACTCACAAAAAATAGTGCCTTTTGAGGTCATGACAACATCTAGCATTAAAACTCCAATGTTAAACAAGCTTAGGTGAAAAAGCATTACCAAGATGATTCACTTCCTGGAAAAATGCTTACTTATACACCAAATGACAAAATCATGAGGCTCGATATAGAACGAGCTAAAAGCATACATTACTTCAATTGAGTAAGTCCATAGTTGTCATTTTACGGTATCAAAGGGGAAACCCTCTAGTAGATGTATGATTCGGGGATGAACTACGCGAAAATTGGTATGTCTATAATGACTTGATCCGATTAGGACGGGGAGGGATTGATGGTTGAGGAAGCGGCTTCCTGCGGGCTTCTATCTATAATGGCAAAGGGGTCAACAATAAATCGAATCGCGCCCTAAATAGAGAGAAAGTATCTTGAATTATATAAATAAAATCGGAAAAAGTGTTTAAGTGAGAGCACTATCGGGATAAGTGAACTTTTGAAGAAGTGTCTACCTTTAAAAAAATCGTAAGACTCGATATGAGACAAGTCAAGTGGGACACTATCTTGAGAAATTTGGCCCTCGATTAGTCGATGGGATTGATTGTGGCACTTTTCACTACTTAAGGGTGTTTAGTTCAATTGAGACAAAATCCACTTCAAGGTGTTATTTTGGAGATCGGCACCTCTTCAGGGTATATATCTATGAAACTTTCCCTAGCGATTGCAACATTTCGTCGTATATTTTCGCGCTATAGGTTGCGCAGAGTCGAAAAATATCTTCCAAACCAAGGATACATGATTAAGTTTCATCTGGCTTTGAAGTCGGGTAAATATTAGAGACACGGAGACTGATTCACAAGGAAAACCAACAATGTTGTACAAAAATTGCCACAACATTTTTCCGAATTGTTTTGCTTCAAGCAATCGTGATTTGAGAAGAGCGCGTTAAGCAAAAACCGAACGCAAGGAATTCTGGAGACAGCAAAAAATCGCCCCCCAATTCGGCTCCCTTTCACTTCTCCTCGGGACTCGAAATTAGGGCTTCGAATTTGGGGAGATTTCTGCCTTGGAGAGAACGAGAGAGAGAAGAAGAAGAAGAAGAAGCGGAGATGGTGTGCGACAAGTGTAAGCTTCTGATCTTCCTTCCTTCCTTCCCTCGATCGATCGATTCGGACGCGTTTTGCTTGGGCAAAGCGGTCGCGGAGCGTGATCTCGATCGCGCGCCGCTGATTTCGCCGGCGATGGGGTTTCGTGTTTGTCGGTTGGTCGTGTCTGGTTGGGTGTCTGAATTATTTTGGGTTCAGGCGAGAAGAAGCTGTCGAAGGTGATAGTGCCGGACAAGTGGAAGGACGGAGCCAGCAACACCACCGAGGGCGGCGGCCGCAAGATCAACGAGAACAAGCTCCTCTCCAAGAAGTCCAGGTTACCCCCTCTCTCTCTCTCTGTCCCTTTCTCTGGAAGACGAATTTCCATGGAGCAGCCGTATTGCGCTGTCGCGAACTAGCTGTGGATGTCGAGATTGTAGCAAGGTATTGGGCCTTTTTTTTCCAGGGAGATGTTCTGGTTCTATCGGTATCGGTTCTTGTCTTGGGGGGTCGGGGTTTGAAGGTCAATAGGGTCTTGCCGCGAATTGCAATTACTAAGTAAGGTAAATTGCGGTGATAGGCGTTTAGGGGAATTACATGCCATCTGGAAAGCGGCATTTTTTAGAGAAGGAGCCAAGTTAGTGTCGGCATTGAAGCCGTTTTTGATGTTCATAATCCGGTGAACTGTGTCGTGTTAGTCAGTCAGGAGCCAAGTCTTGGAGTAATTGTTTTTGGATTTTTTGTGTTGTGAACCAATAGCACCTTTTTCCCTGATTGATTTTTGATGTGAACTAGTTGCATGTTAAAGTAGAAGAAATCTCTGAATGTACATTCTAACTTTTGAAGCATTTCTAGATATCACTGTTTTCTCTGTTTGTTATGTGTAATTCGTCGTCGTTGCTTGACTATCGTTGATGGGAATGGGCATATGTTTGTTGTGGATGCATCCTTTTGCAGGAAGTTTTCATCTTTTAGGGCGGGATGGATGCTTTGTGTAGTTCTTTTGATACATCAAGTTCAAGCTGCTAAAGGGTCCCCTGAATGATTGCTGGAATGCACTTCTATTTTAGTTGTTTACTTGCCTTGTCAGTCAGATTTTGGCGAGACAGATTACCTGGGGGTGAAAGGACTGAGCTGGATCTAGTAATACTATTGCTAATCCATTCATTTTGGCAATTCAGTCGATGGGTGATGTGTACTGGGGTGTTTTCTTGAAATTCGTGAAATCTGGAAATAGATTCCACTGCTATAACAGATGTTGTACATCGTTATGTAGTGCCGATGAGTAAATATTAGGTGATAATAGTATCACTACTTTTATAGTTTGATGACGTCAGTCGTGTTCTTCCATGCATGTAACCTATTCTTTGGATTGGTTAAAACCATTTTATTTTTCTGATAACACAGAGAAGTCTCCGTCAGTTCGAGATAGTTTTCTATGGTTTTCTTGATTTTAGATTGTACTTGCTTGCAGGTGGACTCCTTATGGAAAGACAAAGTGCATTATTTGTAAGCAGCAGGTGCATCAAGATGGCAAGTACTGTCACACCTGTGCATACACAAAAGGTGCTTTGCATTTGCAATTTTGTGTTTTTAAAACTTTCATGCTGTTTTGGAGAGTTTAATCTCTTGGACCAAGTATTTTGATGCAAGTCCTAATGTTCACTTTTTACTGCAGGGGTTTGTGCGATGTGCGGCAAGCAAGTACTCGACACCAAGATTTATAAACAAAGCAATGTGTAATAGAACCATGTTGATCTTCTCTTGAGGATGTCATGACCTGTAGCGCGGATTTCTTGCATGACTTCTAACCATTACTTTATTGAGATCTTGCAAGAACTCGTGAATGAGGCTGTAAAGTATGATTTTCGTTGGATCTGCAATATCTGGCTTTCCTGAATGGAATGATCTGCATTTAGCTCTTTACTTTTCTTTTTCCTTTTTAACAAGTAAAGTTTCTTATGGTTGTGAAAATTCAGTGTGCACCATCCAGTTCTGCACTTGCCTTCTGCTTATGACTATTGTGCAGCAATCTTCCCTTTCCCACATAAAGATTCTTAAATACCCTTTACTGAATTCTTTCACATGCATTGTTGTGGAGGAGGATGGATACAGTTTGTTTGAAGTTATGTGGAACGGCTCATTGTTTATTCATTTCAGATTTTGTGAATGATTCGTTAGGGTTTCCTCTTTGGGGCTATAAGCTTTTGACTAGCTCAGGTCTTAGCATGTTCGGAAAGTTGAGAAATATACAAAACAAGTGTGAGGACCTCAGGTCCTCATCTGTTACCTTGCTCGTGCACCTGTGAAGCCCTTGTTCTCTGCGGGATCACCCTTGTTCCCTATGGGGTGGTCGGTGACGATGATGTCAGTATGTGGGAGTCAGCATGCTGTTTTAGTTGTATCCGTGAATGGCTTTTTGCATGGTAACACCAGTTGAATTTTTTTCTGTGCTGCACCTTAAAAGATAATGATGAGTGCAATTTTCTATTTGACTTTATACTATATAGTACTCTCATTTAGTTTTGTTTTTGACCTGGGTACATCTGATCTGAGGTCAAAAATTGGTGTCTTCTGAAAGATTGCCCATTTCTTTTGTTTCTTTCTCTTTGTACCATTTCAACCATCTTTTAGTGAAAGTCAAGGAGCAAATTTCTCCAATCTTGGGTGATTTCATTTTCTTGGGAAAATGACATGATTGTCATCTTCATACATGCAAAAAACAATCTGTATTAGTTAATTATTGCTCAACCAACCAATATGTTATCTTCCAATTATGATAACTACGTTGATGGATGTAATGCTTGTATAGTAGACGGGCATGCGAATAAAAGAGCAATGTTGTGAGCCATCTTGCACAGCTTTTCTTGATTTGGACTTTGATTCCCTAACGTTACTTCATCCATGTAGTGCATTCTAACTTCTAAACGTTAATGGGTGATACGTTTGTAATTCTTTTTGATAAGCTTATCGTCCGATGAGGTCGTAGGTCAGAAAAAAAGGCCATGATACCTACTTTTTTTCCGTATAATGTCAATTTTTTTCCCAATGCTTATATTTTTGGCTTGGTAAATCGTACTTCGAATTCTAACCTTGCACTTATACTCTGAAGCCCCTTTCATTAGGTTAGAATTCGAAAAACGATTGAAGGAAACTCACGCACGTATATGTGTTGATCTGGAAGGTTAAACATTCATCGTATCGCTATCACGGACATACTAGAAAAAGTGATTTGATAAATTCTTACGGTATATTCTCAAACTTTAAGGCACACCTTACTTTAGGCACACATTACTGGTAAAAAAAGGGAGTAACAATGTCATAATCATCAGGGACAACACTAAGGGCAGACGCATTTGTACACCGTAACTAGAGGGAACAATATACATCAAGAATTTTAGGTCCTACACTTGCAAATACATTGAACCTTGAAAAAAAACCAATGGCTTTACCCCAACCATGATCACCAAACAAAGATCAACCGACCAAAAGAGGGGGAGAAAGTCCATTCCTAAATATCATATGAAATGGCCCAGAACTTCAATGGGTCTTAAGTACAGAACCCAGAGTGAGAAAATCTTCATATCTTAGAGAAAATTTTCTGAGCCAAGCATTCATGTCACTCTAAATAAGACTGTCATCTTGATTTAGTACTTTCATTGGCTTGTTGAGTATCTAGAATTCCAGTACTTCTCAATTTCCTCAGCCGTCCTTCCTGGGATTCTGCCAGCAATCAGAGACCACCTGATCATGAATGATACAATTTCGGCTCAGCAATTTTTATCTTTGCTAAAAAAGAGGAAATCATCAACAGTAAAAGACAAGCAGAAAGGAAGCAACAAAACAGAGTCTCACCTTTCTCCAACCAGATTATACATTCTAATTATAAGGGTCTCCTCATCTTCAGAGAACTCTAGCTTTGATTCTTCGCTTGTCTCTTCTGCACAAAATAACCCAAGACCAACAAGATAAACAGGACGATAAATACAGGATAAAACAAATTGTTGGAAGCAGAACAAGGCCCTTGCATGATGTAAGATTAAAGGTATGAACTTGTCTCGTTCCTGAATAATTAACTCTGAAAATAAAGTCGAAACCCGCCAAAAATTACGGGATTCATTCCATTCCAATACCTTTACTTGAAATTGTGAAATAGGATCAGAAAGAAGAAAAGTGTTTTGATTTGATTCGTGAAAGAAGAAAACAACAGAGGCGGGATCATTAATTACATACATGCAGGGTCATAGTAAATTAACCATAATCATTCAAAGACATAGGAACTTATATTGACGGTGGCTTTACAAGAAATCTTGAAAACGACAGAAAACCCAGAGAGAAGATTAGCCTTTTTAACTGAAAGCTGAAAACAGTCTGCTGCAAGAATCAAGACAATTACATCTAGAGTCAAAAGCTGATGCAAAATAAACAGGAGAAGAAACGAGTGAGACATGGCAAATTAACTTGTCAAAACGGTTTACCTCTAGAGTCCACGTAAGTGTCATCAGAAGAAGAATGTTCAGAATCAGCCATCAGTGAGTAGTGTGAAGTAGACTTTGCAGATCTCAAGGCCTTATTTGTCGCTGTTCTTGGAATTTACATAAAAGAAACAGAAGCCGAGAGGGAAGTTTCACTTGCTGTTGGGGCAATCTGGGGGCGCTTAAGTACTGGTGCTTATTAATAATGGATGAAACACACCTTGGAGAAATCATATTCCCGCAACAGAAACTGAGATAAGAAAAAAATTGAAAATGGAAATGAAAATGCAGAGCAAAGAATGGATGGTGAAGGAGGAGGAGGAGAGAAGACCGGTAGTTGAAGTTGTGTGTAAGAAGCTGTGTGTGTGGCTCCCGGTACTGCCTGGTGTCTTTTCAGGTCTGATAGGTAGTTGAATTGGTTGGACTTATCTTTCGCTTTTAGGAATTCTGCTTTAATTAATTGTTCCTTTAGCCTTTTGCGGGAATTCATGCATTCAATAAGGGGAACGTGGAATAAAGAATTCCTGGATCCGGACAAATATGCTCTGTGCAGTGTCCTGTGCTCCAATGCCCATCGAAAGCAGATTCTGTGTGCTCTTCATATCTCCACCCACTTGCAGCAGAAAGATTCACAGAACAACCTTCACCGGATATAATTCGTGAACTCTTTTGAAATTTATTCAAGGACTGGATGAACTAAAAGTGATTTTTAACATAGGATAGGCAACAAGGATAGATGGTTCTTGCATTGGAGTGGGTCACAGAAGATAGGCAACATCTGGTTTTTGTCTGTGAGTCATGCTCTGATTATTGCTCTTGGCATTTAAATTAGAGTCAATACCATTAAAATTACCAACTTTATATCATATGATATAATATATAAATGTTTTAAACTAATTTTCGTTTCACAAAAAATTCCAAACTGATATCTCATGACCCATTTACCCCCAACAAATTTTGGACTTACAAAAAATCCCTAATCGGTACTCATGACCTTAATCTACCTCCATTAAAATGCTTATATGTCGACACATAAGGATTTTCCACATCCTATCTGTCATTCTCCATGTTAGATTCGTCCTGTAGTCGCTTGCTACTTGTGCTAACACGCATACATTTTAATGGGATAATGGTAATGGAGGTTGAATTTTGGGTCAGTGTTGTCTTATGTTTGATGAATTGATTTGAGGATTAATGTGTCCTGAATTACCAATTTGGATTTTTTGGTGAGAGGAAAATGAGTTTGGGACAAATATGTCATTTATCACTAGTAGGTCCAATTTGTGGGTTATTTCATTCGAGTAAAACAATGCACACTTTCTATTATAAACATCTAATAAGTGCAAAATGGATTAAGTATACATGAACATGGAAGAAAGGGCAAAATGGAGGTGGAAAGAGACATGGGACAAAACAGTACATCTCGATTGAAAAATTTCTCGTACGGTATTTGCAAAGTCTGCATCGATCAAAGGTGGTTGTGATGTGGGGACACGCAAGAAAAAACGTACTTTCAAACTTTTTGTTTAATTAATTAATTAATTTTCGACCCACAAAAAAAAAACTTTCTTTAATTGCATTTACTAAATTCTTCAAGATAAATACGCGGCCAATTAACTAATGTTCCAGTCACCTTTCAAACGGAAAGTTGTGGGGCGCACAATTCTTGTTTATTTTAATTTATTTTCTAATTATTTGAGGATAAATAAACCACTAGAGTCAAAAAGCGATAAACATGTTTTTCAATTAATTAAGATTAGATGACGCGGATCGATGGTTACGTTCCTTTGTTTATCGACTAATGACGAGGTTGTCGGTGTTTGAACTCTAAAGAAGTCGCCTGCGACAGATTTATAACGTGGGATTAAAAGGAAAAAGAGCCTAATCGGTTGAATGGATCGTATAGAATTGTATATAATCGCAAATGTTTCTGCAATGCAAATGTTATTATATTCGTCTGAACTTTGTGATCAACAGCTACGGCCTCCTGCCAATCTTGACCAGCAATTCAAAAGACCAAACTTGTTTTTGCATTGCTGTATGATCATCGATCCTAAAGCATGCTTTACAGATAAAAATTCCAGCTCGATCCGGTTGACTTTTAGCGATTTGTGCCTTTTCACTTTACACGGTGTCTCGACAACTTTTCGGTGCTAAACATTCAACTTAATCTTATCGACCCAAATGCCAGACGCATTCAGTAAGTACGCATTATGATTATCAGTTTAGTTTTCCTCGCTAGGATATGACTAATGATATGATTTGATTAGCCTCTATATAGAGTGGCTGAGTGTCAACTATAGTAGGATAATTGTAAAAAAAGTTATAAACTTATTGTACGGCAATCAATTCAGTCATTAGCCTTTAAGCCTTTCCATTGTGCCGAGTTAGTAGTAAACCTTTTGACGATGTGCCATTTTAGTCCTAACTTTTCAATTATTTCAATTTAGTGCTAAACCTTTTGAAGTTTTCCAATTTAGTCTTAAATCTATTATTTGGATATTGGGCCGGAAGGACTACATTGGCAAATCGTCAAAAGGTTTAGGATTAAATTGGTACAATTAAAAGGTGTAAGACTGAATTAGCCTCCCTACAATACATTAGGACTCTTTGGAAATTTTTCCCAACTATAGTTATAAGATGCAAAACCTAATAATGGTTTTAATATTGGGTTAATTTGAGGGATTACATTAGCTTCTACTATGTATTATCTCATTGTAACAATTGGATGCTCTCTTCATGGATCCGTTCATTCAGAAGTAGCAACTATCAAGAATGGGAGATTCTCAACTTAATCATACTCCCCAACTTATAAGAAAATGACGTTTAATTATTTTCACCAACTTTTCTATCGAGTTTTTACTTCTTTCTGTCTTGCTTGCCAATTTTTAAAATTTACCACCTTTGATTTTAGATATTACTACTTGAAAAGAATTCATTTCAATATACGTAAAGGAAGCTACTGCAATTGCAGTAGATACATGAGGAAGCTGTGAGGCTCAGTGAAGAATTAGGTTTTAGAGAAGAAAATTCTATTCCTCTTTTTTCTGTACATTATTGTGTTGAAAATACAATGTATATAAATGACTCTAAGAGATAAGATACACAAGGTAACAGAATAACAAATATTCCCTAAATATTTTTTTCCCTTAACGGATAAGATATAAAAGGTAACAGAATAACAAATATTCCCTAAATATTTGTTGAGTATTTTCTTCCCTTAACATTACTAACCTCAATAATTAGAATGATTACCAACTTTTCTAATATTGTAAATTAGTTTTGAATCACCAACTATTATTTGAGTTTGTTACCACTGTCTATTTTTTTTAAACTACCCATTTCTATGATCTTTGACAAAAGAACTTCTCTTACCACTTATTTAATGTTCTTACCATGCCTTTTTGTTTAACACAAATTTTCTCTTGTCACTTATTTACCGCGCTTAAATTTTATAAGGATTACATGAATTACCAACTTTCTTTTGTATGACTCACAAACTTTCTCCGATTAAGTTACCAATTAATTTTGAGTTGCTTACCAACATTTATTTATCGATTCTTAAACTTATCAACTTTTCTTTTGAGTTGCCACTGTCATTTGTCTTGCTTACCAACTTATAAAATTTACCAACTCCTTGCGGAAACTTTTAACTTTAATCGGAGTGATTATCAAGTTTTTTCTGATTAAATTACTAAGTAGTTGCGTTACCACTACTTATTTGAGATAGTTACCCAATGTTTTTTTTTTGGTAAAGGAATAGTTACCCAATGTTTATATTTTTTATTACCAACTTCTCTTATCTTTTATCAATTTTTATTAAATTTTCTTATCAAAGTCTTAAATTTAATAACTATTTTATGAAATTACCAATCATTCTTGTGTGACTTACTAACTTTTTCTTTGATTAAATTACCAAAACTTTTGTAGGCTCAACTCTGGGTTTTCTTTTTTGGTCATAACTCTAGTTGAATTGGAGCAGATCTAGAACTCGCTCGACCTCGGATCTAGGTTGTTCTATGGTCAAGGACCTCCAATCGGCCCTAATGCAAGGCCAATGCGTGTTGGCAATGGTCGAGGGTGCGTTTTTTGACGTTCGAAGCAATCTTTGAACTTGGGTGATGGGTTTGTAGAGTCGACTGAAGGAGAGGGAGGCTGCATTCGGCTTCCAAAGCTGGCAGGGATGAGCGGGTGACGACGGCGGAGGCACGTCGATGTAGGCTGAGGTAAGAGAGGGAGGGAGGGATACTAGGGCTTTTTTTTGTTGAAGGTACAAAAGTTGTCATGTGGTGCACATCCGACAGTCAATGTAATGAACACAGGAGATGGGGTCGATACATGGGTAAAATTCCCCATCTTCCAATTCGAAGCGATCGACACGAACCCAATTGCCAAAGTAAGCCAAACACAAATTAAGCCAAACCAAACACAATCCTTACATATCTTAATATTCGATTCTGGCCGTTGAACTAGCAATTGAAGAAAAACCAAACCCAAACGATCCAGAATTAAGTGGGTACCATACTATCCAAGTAGAACCTAACCCCTATATATTCAAAATCAAAGGAAGTGAAGCTGAAGATGTCTTGAGAATTGATTGAGTCCAACCCGGATTCCACTCAAATGTAGTAAAAAAAGACCTGGGATCACCCAAAGCCAAAAACTATATTCAAATTCAAGATAACCCAATTTCAAACCGATTGATTTTTTTGGTCGGATTTTTCAAACCTGACTTGTCAATCCATCCCTTTACCGCTTCTAATTAAAAAGATGTGGACCTCCAAGATTTCCTTTTCAAAGAGTTCATTCCAATGGATCCCAAGAGCTGTAATTGAAATTCTAACTTCACCATCTCCTGTCCATCTAATTCAAAGTTCTTTTTATTATTATTATTATTATTTTGGGAGAAATTTGTCCATACAGTTGAATTATTGTGGACAATTTTGACTTCCACCTCTTCAACAGTGCAAGGCCAAATCAACGGCTGTGTTTGTCGACGTGTTTCCTGGTGGCAAGAACTACCTCTTGCAGAACCATTCGTCTTTCAAGAATTATCTGTTGAAAAACCATTTTTCTTGTTGATTTTCCGCAACATCAAAGGATTTTCGTGGAGGAGTTTCGTGTTTCTTATTTTCCAGGTGAAGTGAACAAAAGCCTCCCATGCCAAATTTAAGTATCAGGAACATGAATGGCCTTCCCCTTCGAAGGCTTCATGGTTCGACGGAACTCTGTAATTTGAAATTCTAACTTCACCATCTCCTGTCCATCTAATTCAAAGTTCCTCTTTTTTTTAATTTTTATTTTGGGAGAAATCTAGCTTGAAGTTGTCCATATAGTTGAATTATTGTAGACAAATTTGACTTCCACCTCTTCAACAGTGCAAGTCCAATTCGACGGCTGCGTTTGTCGGCGTCTTTCCTGGTGGCAAGAGCTATCTCTTGCAAAACCATTCACCTTTCAAGAATTATCTCTTGAAAAACCATTTTTCTTGTTGATTTCCACAATATCAAAAGATTTTCGTGCAGAAGTGTCATGTTTCTTATTTTCCAAGTGAAGTGACTCCAATTTTAAGCATCAGGAACATGAATGGCCTTCCCCTTCGAAGGCTTCATGGTTCGACGGAACTCTCTAACTCCAACATGTAAGGCCTGCCAACGTGAAAGTCTTAAAGCGCGTTTGCATAGTGATGCAGTGTCGGTCTTACATCCAACTTAACGCAAGTTTTAGTTATAATATCAGTACTAAGTAGTGCTAACATTGCTGACTGTCTGGTAGGGTTTGAGAGTGTCGATCTTCCATCAGATCTTGGATTCCATATCCGTATCATCCTGCGGATACATCTAGCAAGAAACAAATGAAAGAATAATTAATACGCAGGTTGAGTCATTTAATCGCACCATGAAAAGAATGCAAAAGGTCAATGCTGTATGTACTAATATTCTCTCCTTCGCTCGTCGGTAAAGGCGTGTATCTATCGCAAAAGAATGGTTTAAGCGAGTCCTACTCGAATGGCCTATGACAAAAGTTCAACTGTGGATGTCCCTTTGTTTCTCCGATCCACTAGTAGAAAGACAACCTCCACCATGCGGTGTTTAATCGGTCACACCTGCATCGCGACAATCTATTTAAAGCTTAAAGTCCTTGCTCATCCACCAATGAAAATGGGCATGCAAATTAAACATGTAGTTTCGGTTACAGATGATTCAGCCGACAAATTGACCAAATGACAAAAAAGGAAATATAACATCACCCCTAGACAATACACTATTCTTCAAACTCATTCATACATTCGCCATGTTTAGGCTCATACAAAGCTCTCAAAATGGGAAAGAAACAGATATGTTACTTCATAAAGTCGAAGAATCCTTACATTGGTCTTAGATTTGGCTTGCTGTGCAGTAGATAGAGTCCACCACATGTGAAAAATAGCGAGGTCGTCCACATCCTCTTCAATTAACGAACTCTCAGGATAAGCTTATTTCATGATGTGCAAGCCCAATTGATTCTGTCAACCACATCAATAATAATTCACCAACACGCAATTACATAGACTACCAAATATTCACCTCAGAAGCCGCCGTGCCAAGGCGAGAAAGCGCAACATACCTTTTCCCAGGCCCTTTCGGCGGAGATCGAGGTGCAGCACGGACTCGTTGTGAACATCGTACTCGGCGAGCGTCCGGACACCGTTCTTGAGCTCCTTGCCGCCGAAGATCAGCTTCTGCTGATCCATGGGAATGCCTTCCCGGTCCTGTATTTGGACCTTCACGTTGTGGACCGTCTCCGAGCTCTCGACTTCGACGATCACGGTCTTGCCCTTCAGGGTTTTTACGTGGATCTGTGTCTGCATGGGCAGATGACGGTAACTGAAGTTGAACATCGTGTGGAGTATACGTTTATCAAAGGCCTAAAGGACACTACGAAGATCGCGAAACGTTACCCGAAGAACACTGAGGGAAGAACAAGATTGAGACTCCTCAATCTTGTTCGAGCCAGAAGAGAGCTAATCTTCTTGGCCTCACAGAGATGTTTGGGACTGAAGGACTCTAGAGGAGATGGTGAAGAAGCAGGGGCTGGTGGGCCTTGCTTCTTATAGAGCAGCGGGGTTGACTGGGTCAACGGGAGAAAATCAATCTGTGAAAGGTGGATATGGGGACACGTGTACGTGGGGTCGGGGGGGATTGCGATGGAAATTTCCACGCGGCTTCGTGTAGATATACAGTCCCACTGTGGACTCTGCCCTTTGTTCTTTCCGTGTGTTCTGAGCGGGGGCCCCACTCGCTTGTTGCCGTCCGATTGTCTTGCTCGAGGATTCCGACCGTTGAACCAAGCGACGACCTTGACCGGCTCTACATAATTTCCACGGAAGGATTATTCCAATCCTCTTTTTTCAGAAGCATCCATGACATCTAACCCAAGTATCCAATAACTTTTTTGGGACAATAATAAAGTTGCATTAGATTATTCATAATATATAAAAAATTCTCGTGGCTTCGCCGTTCGGACAGCTGCATCAAATATCTTCGCCGTCGTCATTGCTTCGCCCTACCTCCCTCTCTGCAAGTGGTCATGGCAATTGAAAGATTTGTAAGATCTTTTTGGGACAATAATAAAGTTGCATTAGATTATTCATAATATATAAAAAATTCTCGTGGCTTCGCCGTTCGAACAACTGCATCAAATATCTTCGCCGTCGTCATTGCTTCGCCCTACCTCCCTCTCTGCAAGTGGTCATGGCAATTGAAAGATTTGTAAGACCACTGCAAACTATTCTAAAAACTGTTAGATGAAATAATTATTATTATTTCCTACTTTGGACTTTGGCCTATTTTTTCATGAGAAAAAGTCACGTAAAACCTCAAATTATGCTTACTGTGACACTTGACATAAAAAACTCCAAATTATGCTCACTGCGATACATTTGCCCTGAACTTTTTCCCGTGACATAAAAAATGGCAAACTTGTATTTAATGGCGTCAGCGATATTTGCTTTCCGGCATCAATATAGGAAAATTTTTAACGGTCTTTATTGATAAAATTTTGATGGAAGGTAAATGTGTCACACATGTATATATTTAGGATTTTTCTATGCTATAGAAAATGTTTAAGATAAATATGTCGACGTCATTCGAGGTTTTACCTGGTGCTGGTATTTGTCATTTTGTTCTTTTCGTGGTTGGTTGTTCTGAGTGGGGGCCCCACTCGCTTGTTGCCGTCCGATTGTCCTGCTCGAGATTCGAACCGTTGAATCAAGTGTCGACCTTGACCGGCTCTACAAAATTTCCATGGAAGGATTATTCCAATTCCCTGGTTTTGATGGTGAATTGAAACCCGTCGGCGCGAGACTTTTAGTGCGCATATGAATGAGAAGCATCTATGACATCTAACCCAAGTAGCCAATGACTTCTTTTTGGACAATAACAATTTGCATTAGATTATTCATAATGTATACAAAATTTTTGTGGCTTCATCGTTCGACCAGTTGCATCAAATATCTTTGCATTACTTCGCCTCTCTCTCTCTCTCTCTCTCTCTCTTCGAGAACCTCAATTGAGATCGGACGAAGTGCCGCTGCAGTAGACTATACATACATATATGGCAGTGGTGGATCTCGACCCTGAGGTTCACGGAGGAGCTTAGCTATGCGATTGGTGATGGCAACAACAATGAATGGTTGGTGGTACGAAAGGGAGCAGATGGGGAGAGGAGAGAAAGAAGGATCGAGGTTTGGAATTTTTTGGCACGAGTGCGGCTTTTGGTGTGTTAAATATACAGATGGGCAATAAGAGAGACCGCCGATGCGTGCTGCAGGTCGAGACGGTAGCTAGAGCCTAGAGGCGGCAAATGGATGGGTTAGACCTGGTGGGATTTGAGTCGGTCGTAAATGGATTAATAGGTTTTTACGATATAACGTATTCGAATCTATTTTCCTTTTATGTAGTTCCATATTCAACCTCTACCCATATTCACCATATAACACATTTAAACTTTGTAATATTATATTATCTAAATAAAGCACCACATTATAAAGGAGCAATTAACTAATGAGGATGGTCTTAGCTAACAATTAAGAAAAAAAAAACAATTTGAATGAGTAGATTTGAAAATCGAAAGATTTTATAAAGAAGAAATGTCATAGTTCCAAATTTACATGTACTCTTGCGATCACTGGAGAGAACAATCGACATCGAAAATGCCTGCCTCCTGTGATTGTTGCAATGTGGCCTTTCGGATCGCCGCCGGAGGTGGCGGCAAGTGTTGCCACTCTCCTTTTATTTTCTTTTTTTAAATTTCACTTTCTTTTTCTATCGCATCACTATTTTTTTTTCTACATTTTGATCAATCTAGATCACAAATAAGGTAGATCCAAACCCATTGAGATCATATTCTAGTTGGACCTTATTGTTAGACCCATTTTAATCTATTTCATTAACGAAATCTAAATGATAAAATTCGATCAAATACAGTAATGTATGAGTCAAAGCATATGTTCTAACATCATTTTGCCACCTCTAAAAGGAGTGCTAACACTTGACACCCACCCGTTGTTAAATTCAGTATGCTGAAACTAAATAGGACCGATTTGGGCACAAGACCGTTGTATGGTCCAATCTTGTTAATATCTTGGATGGTAAAACAATCTAGTCAAATCTAAGGGTGATTGGCTCCCGATCCAATTCAGTCCCACCTAAAAATCGGGAATCAAATCAGAAGGACCGGTTCCCAGTTTTTTGAAACGAGAGCTGATCTTCTTTGCCTCGGGGAGATGTTTAGGACTGAAGGGCTCTAGAGGAGATGGTGAAGAAGGAGGGGCTGGTGGGTCTTGCTTCTTATAGAGCAGCGAGGTTGACTGGGTCAACGGGAGAAAATCAATCTGTGAAAGGTGGATATGGGGACACGTGTACGTGGGGTTGGGGGGATTGCGGTGGAAATTTCCACTCGGCTTCGTACAGATACACAGTCCCACTTTGGACTTTGGCCTTTGTTCTTTCTGTTTGTTCTGAGCGGGGGCCCCACTCGCTTGTTGCCGTCCGATTGTCTTGCACGAGGATTCCAACCGTTGAATCAAGCGACGACCTTGACCGGCACTACATAATTTCCATGGAAGGATTATTCCAATCCTCTTGTTTTGAGAAGCATCTATGACATCTAACCTAAGTATCCAATGACTTTTTTGGACAATAATAAAGTTGCATTAGATTATTCATAATATATAAAAAAAATTTCGTGGCTTCATCGTTCGAACAGTTACATCAAATATCTTCGCCACCATCATTGCTTTGCCCTATCTCTCTCTCTCTCTCTCCAAGTGGTGATGACAATTAAAAGATTTATAAAATCACTGTCAACTATTCTAAAAACTATTTGATAAAATAATTATTTATTATTTAAATATTATAACACTTCTCCTTACGCTTAGTCTGATATTTTTGCCCAGTACATAAGAATAATTAACTGGAGAGGCAAACGAGGCATGGAAAGATTTGAACTCGGGACCTGATATCCTAAAAGATTTTGTAGGACAATCGCCAACTGCTATAAAAGTTTAAGTTATTAGATGAATGATTGATTTATTATTTAAATATTCTAACAACAGTGACGATGAATGGTTGATAGTACGAAAGGGAGCAGATGGGGAGAGGAGAGAAAGATGGTTTGAGGTTTGTGAATTTTTTTGGTGGGGTGTGACTTTTGGGCTATGTTTGGTTGTCCGGATTTCTAAATAGGATAGGACTGGATAAGATACGATAAGAAATCCTGGGATTTCTTCATATCCTATTCACTGTTTGGTGGACTATGGATTTAAAGTCGGATAGGATAATTTTTTTTTTGCTATTCACGGATCCGAAGGAGTCAGTGAAGGAAAAAAAGTCGAGAAATTTTTTTGGTGAAAGCGCACAAGGTGTGGAGATGAAGATGACGACGAGTAGAACGTAGGGTTTCTGAAAAAAATAGGCATTAGAAATCCCATACAAGTCTGTCCCACCTCCCTCTCGAATTTTTTTATCCGGGTTATATCCGATCTACATCTGACCTTATCCTATCATAGACCACCACTAAACAGAGGATAGGATAAAACATATCCTATCCTAATTTTTATCCGGTCGACAAAACGCAGTCTTGGTGTTAAATATACAAATGGCTGGATAAGAGAGACTGCCCATGCATGCCAAAGGTTGGGATGGTGGCTAGAGCCTAGAGGTGGTGAATGTGTATGGGTTAGGCCTGGTGGATTTGAGTCGGTCATAAATGGATCAATTGGTTTTTACGGTAAAACATATTCGAATCTATTTTTCTTTATGTAGTTTCATATTCAACCTAAACCCACACTCACCATATAACAAATTTAAACTTCATAATACAATATCTAAATAAAACAACATTATAAAGGAGCAAGTAAGAATTCAGGATGATTTTAGCAGAGAAAAAATCGGAAGATTTTAAAAAGAAGAATTGTCATAGTTCTAGATCTACATGTACTCTAGCGACCACTGGAGAGCACAATCGGCGTTGAAGATGCCTATCTCCTGTGAATATTGCAATGTGGCCATTTAGATCGCTGCCGGAGGTGGCGCCAAGCGGAGGTAGCGGCAAGCGTCGCCACTCTCCTCTTTTTTTTTTTTTTTTTTTCTAATCTTGTTTATTTCTCGTTCTTTTTCCAATCGCAGCACTATTTTTTTTTCCTACATTTTGATCGATATATAAATAAGGTAGATCCAAACCCATTGAGATCATATTCTAGTTGGGCCTTATTGTTAGACCCATTTTGACCAATTTCATAAATAAAATATAAATGAAAAAATTTGACCAAATACAGTAATATACGAGTCAAAACATATGTTCTAAAATCATTTTGGCACCTCTAAAAGTAGTAGTGCTAACACTTCCCCCCACCCATAGTTAAATCAGGTGTTCTCAAACCAAAACACGACCGATCAATTTAACCTGTTCGATTGGGAGCAAGGCCGTCTTGTGGTCCGATCTTGTTAATAGATTGGATGGTAATATAATCTGGCACCAGATTAACCAGATATTTGACTATGGCTCAAACTTGGTGTAAAAACGTTAAGGGGTGAAGACAGGAGGATTAACCCCATGATCTTAAAGGTAGAAGAGAGGCTTAACCAGTTCATTTCGCAGAAAAATATTTTCCGAGACCTTGCCCTCCTAAGGCTGACAAGCTCGAGCCTCATCTCACTAGCCTTGAGTGAGGTCCAGCCTAGCCTTGCCTCGTTGCATTGCCAAATCTGTCAAGGCCGAGCCAACGAGGCAAGGCTAGGCTCCACCTCACTCGCGGTCAGTATGGCAAGGCGAGGCTTGTCGGCCTCGAGCAAGGTCAACCTTGCTGTATCTGGCAAGGGGAAGCCTCACCCGACGCCAGCGAGGCTCGAGCACGTTGACCATGAGCGAGGCTTGAGGTCGCCAACCACAAGTGAGCTCATCCCTCGCCTGTAAGTCATCGGCCATTGCCGTAGCCGGCAACCCGTAGAGAAAAAAAAAGAAATGAAAGAAAAAAACAAAAATAAAAATAAAATAAAATAAAAATAAAAATATAATTAAAAAGAAAAGGAACGTAAAGGAATGTAATATATAAAGAGGAGCGAAAATGATTTACTCTTAAGAAGATTCTAGACAAATTAACTTGCTAGCTTTTTCAACACCAAGACGATTTTTGTATTACCTCTTCTTACTGCCCTGTTTATGTTAATGCATTTTCTAATTATACTTAAGCAAGGTATTTATGGTCCTTTATAGAGAATATAGATCATAGATATTTGTAATCAATCATTTCTCACTTGAGGAGGAACAATAGTATGTCTAGGACTCAATCTTGATACTAGTCCATAACGATCAAAGTCAAATCGTGAGCCTATTAATGAAGCAAATTCAATGAAGCAACAACTGGTACCATAAAGAAGCAGCCATAAACTAGAGAACCTTGACCAATTTGAAAGATCATTTGATGTAGTTGAAATAACTGAATTTTGGGTTGTTCGATCAAGTAAAGAAAATTCTATGGAATTCATAACTGTCTCAATGTTATTTTTCTTTACTTTTTTTATTGTCTGAATATTCATAGACTCTAAAGTTCCTTACCACGATCAATTTTCAATTTGTGGTCATTGAGATTCACGGGCACGAAATGAAGATTTCAATAAACTGAGGAAAGCTATTACTTATGCTTTCATCTTTCTTAATGATTCATATTATTTTACATGCTCAAAATATTTCATGTTCTCGTATTATAATTCAATAGAAATTTCAATCTTATATCTCATTTATTCTTTTAACTAAAGGATAAACCTGCATGATGATTCGGGATTCTCTTCAAATATAAGTTAATGTAAACTTTAATTGAGATTTGATTGACGTGAATGTTTCATAAATTTCTTATTTTATTTCTCTTCCAAAACTCACGTTGATACTAGGGGTGTCAGAACCGAATCGAAAAATCGAACCGAGATACGAACCGAACCGAACCGAAAATTTCGTGCATTTCGGTTCGGTTTCGGTTTTCGGTTCGGATTATCAAAATAAACCAATTTTTCTTTTCGGTTCGGTTCATTTCGGTTCGGTTCGGTGGATCGGATCGAACCAAACTAAAATAAATACTTTGATTTATGGCTATTTTGCCTTCTCTCTCTCTCTCCCCTTCTCTCTCCTCTCTCTTTGTGCTTAATGAACTTGAAACCGAAAACTGATCCGAACCAAACCGAACCAAATCGATTTTTCGGTTCGGTTTCAATTCGGTTCGGTTCAAATTCGGTTCGGTTCAAGGGGGCACCCTTATTGGTTCGGTAACCGAACCGAATCGAACCATTTCCACCCCTAGTTGATATCAATATTGATTGGGTCAACGGGAGAAAAATCAATCTGTGAAAGGTGGATATGGGGACACGTGTACGTGGGGTCGGGGGGATTGTGATGGAAATTTCCACGCGGCTTCGTACAGATATGCAGCCCCATTTTGGACTTTAGCGTTCGTTCTTTCCATTTGTTCTGAGCGGGGGCCCCACTCGCTTGTTGCCATCCGATTGTCTTGCACGAGGATTCCAACCGTTGAATCAAGCGACGACCTTGACCGGCACTACATAATTTCCATGGGAAGGGTTATTCCAATCCTCTTGTTTTGAGAAGCATCCATGACATCTAACCCAAGTATCCAATGACTTTTTTTGGACAATAATAAGTTGCATTAGATTATTCATAATATATAAAAAATTTTCGTGGCTATATCGTCCGAACAGCTACATCAAATATCTTCGCCACTGTCATTGCTTCGCCCTATCTTTCTCTCTCCGCAAGTGATGATGGCAATTGAAAGATTTATAAGATCACTGTCAATTATTCTAAAAGTTGTCAGATGAAATAATTATTTATTATTTAAATATTATAACACTTCTTCTTACGCTTAGTTTGATATTTTTGCCTAGTACATAAAAATATTTAATTGGAGAGGTAAACAAGACATGAAAAGATTTGAATTCGGGATTTCTAACTCTGATATCCTAAAAGATTTTATAGGATTATCGCCGCCTGCTATAAAAATTTAAGTTATTAGATGATACAACAGTGACGATGAATGATTGGTAGTACAAAAGGGAGCAGACGGAGAGAGGAGGGAAAGATGGATCGGGGCTTGTGAATTTTTTTGGTGGGGTGTGACTTTTGGTGTTAAATAGACAAATGGGCAAATAAGAGAGACTGCTTATGCGTGCCAAAGGTTGGGACGGTGGCTAGAGCCTAGAGGTGGTGAATGTGTATGCGTTAGGCCCGGTGGGATTTGAGTCGGCCATAAATGGATCGATTGGTTTTTACGGAAAAACATATTCGGATCTATCTTTCTTTATGTAGTTTCATATTCAACCTAAACCCACACTCACCATATAACAAATTTAAACTTCATAATACAATATCTAAATAAAACAACATTATAAAGGAGCAAGTAAGAATTCAGGATGATTTCAACAGAAAAAAAAAGAACAATTTGAAAAAGTAGATTTGAAAATCGAAAGATTTTAAAAAGAAGAATTGTCATAGTTCTAGATCTACATGTACTCTAACGACCACCGGAGAGCACGATCGGCGTCGAAGATGCCTATCTCCTGTGACTATTGCAATGTGGCCGTTTAGATAGCTACCGGCGGTGGTGGCAAGCAAAGGTAGCGGCAAGCGTCGCCACTCTCCTTTTTTTTTTTTTTAATTCTGTTTATTTCCCACTCTTTTTTCAATCGCAGCACTATTTTTTTTTCCTACATTTTGATCAATATATATATAAGGTAGATCCAAACACATTGTGATCATATTCTAGTTGAGCCTTATTGTTAGACCCATTTTGACCAGTTTCATAAATAAGATATAAATGACAAAATTTGACCAAGTACAGTAATATACGAGTCGAAGCATATGTTCTAAAATCATTTTGGCACCTCTAAAAGTAGTAGCGCTAACACTTCCACCCACCCATAGTTAAATCAGGTGTTCTCCAACTAAACCGGACTGATCAATTTAACTTGCTCGATTGGGAACAAGGCCGTCTTGTGGTCCGATCTTGTTAATAGATTGGATGGTAATATAATCCGGCACCAGATTAACCAGATATTTGACTATGGCTCAAACTTGGTGTAAAAACGTTAAGGGGCGAAGACAGGAGGATCAACCCCATGATCTTAAAGGTAGAAGAGAGGCTTAATCTGTTCATTTCGCAGAAAAACATTTTCCGAATTTTTTGGTTTTGGTGCACGGAAAATAAACTAGTAAATTGATTATCAAAAAAAAAACTAGTAAAGAAAAGTATTTTCCCTCGATGAAAAATACACTTTTAAAAGTGGGAAATATGATTTCCTCTTTTTGAAGAGTGGAAATCATTTCCATTCTCTTTCCGCTCTACATTCCTTTACGTTCCTTTTCTTTTTAATTATATTTATATTTTTCTTTCATTTCTTTTTTTCTCTCTACGGGTTGCCGGCTATGGCAATGGCTGGTGACCAGTCACAGGCAAGGGATGAGCTCACTTGTGGTTGGCGACCTCAAGCCTCGCCCATGGTCAACATGCTCGAGCCTCGCTGGCGTCGGGTGAGGCTTTCCCTTGCTAGATACAGCAAGGTTGACCTTGCCCAAGGCCGACAAGCCTCGCCTTGCCATACCGACCTCGAGTGAGGTGGAGCCTAGCCTAGCCTTGCCTTGCTAGCTCGGCCTTGACAGATTTGGTAATGCAACGAGGCAAAGCTAGGGTCCATCTCACTCGAGGCTAGCGAGATGAGGCTCGAGCTCGTTAGCCTTAGTCGGGCAAGGTCGAGCCTCGCGTGTGGCCGGTTGCTGTGACCGACGACCAGTAGAGGAAGAAAGAAACGAAAAAAAAAAAGAATTATAACAAATTATTTAAAAATAAAAATAATTAAAAATTAAAATTTTGATTTTGATATTGATTTTTTCAAAAATAAAAATAAAATAAGAGATTAAAAATTATTGAAAGGAGTGCAAGGAGAAAATCAAATCAGATTTTCCATACCAAACAGCGGAAAATATTTTTCCAGTTTATTTTCAGGTTTAAGTCGGATACTGGAAAATATTGTCATTTTCTTGGAAAATGACTTTCTGAAAAGGATTTTCCAAAAACGACACATTTTTTACGAAATGAACGGAACCTTAGACTCAAAATGGAAGAAATTCGGGGGAAGAATATCAGAAGTGCCAAAAGTTGTGTACGGAGCTCACTTTGGTGCCAAAAGTTCCATTTGGATCACTTAAGTGCCAAATCGGAGGAAAAATGATCACTTTGATGCCAACGGCGAGAGATACCGGTCAAAATTAATATGTGGCATTTATAATTAAATTTTTAATCTTAGTTAGATTTTTTTTAAAAATTAGTCTATGTGGCATTTTCACGTATATATTTCGATTTTTTAAATACTTTTCTGAATTTTTTTTTCTTCTTTTCTTTTCTTTCTTCTCCCTTTGGTCATTGCCAGTGACCGGAGGCCGGCCACTGGCCGCCTGGCCTAGCCCGGATGAGGCCGCTGCTGCCCGCCACAGGTGAGGCCTGGCCGACCCTCGCCTGGGCGACGGCAGGCAAGCCCCGGCGAGGTCGGCCTCGCCTCGCATGGGCGAGGGCAAGCCTCGGCGAGGCTGGCCATCCCCCAAGCCACGAAGGCCCCGCCGGACGTCGCTCGGGGGAAGACAACGCCCGGCGGGGCTGCCGTGGCCTGGGTGACGGCTGGCCTCGCCTGGGCTTGCCCTCGCCTATGCGAGGCAAGGCCGACCTCGTCGGGGCTTGCCCGCCGTCGCCTAGGCGAGGGTCGGCAGGGCCTCGCCTGTGGCAGGCAGTAGCGGCCTCGTCTGGGCGAGGCTAGGCAGCCGGTGGTCGGCCTCTGCCGACCTCGTCGGGGCTTGCCCGCCGTCGCCTAGGCGAGGGTCGGCAGGGCCTCGCCTGTGGCAGGCAGTAGCGGCCTCGTCTGGGCGAGGCTAGGCAGCCGGTGGTCGGCCTCTGATCACTGGCGGTGACCAAAAGGGAGAAGAAAGAAAAGAAAAAAAGAAAAGAAGGAAAAAAAAATAAAAAAAATTATTTAAAATAAAAAATACTGACTGTACGTGCTTACTGTATCTCCAGCGAGCCACATCAGCTTCAAAAATTAATAAAAAAAAATACTACGTCAGATTTTCGGCCAAACTGACCGGAGTTGGCACTTAAGTGATCGTTTTTAAAAAATTTTGGCACTTAAATAATTCAAATGAAACTTTTGGCACCAAAGTGAGCTCCGTACGCAACTTTTGGCACTTCTGCTATTCTTCCCCCAAAGAAATCCTAAAGAAAGAATTTGATATAGAAAAGAACACTACAACCACCATGACATTTATGTGATTTATCTATACATTAAATGAGACTCCATATCTCAAGATTTAGGCTGCGCTTGTTTCGCAGAAAGCATTTGTCAGGAAAACATTTTCCTCATTTTCCGGCATTTTGATCGCTTAGGAAAATAATTCAATAGAAAATATTTTCCTACCAAACTTAAATTTAGGAAAATAATTTTCTTTTAAAAAATTCAAAATCATTTTTCAAAATATGACTAAGTATGGGTGCTTGAATCAGAAACTGTGCATCTGGACATAGGAACCTTAGCGCTCGTTCTTGGGCTTGGTTCCATCAAAGTTAGGCTAGGACACTAGTGCTCGTGCTCGGGCCACCAAGCCCGATAATATCAAGGTTAGGCTCGGGTCCTTGGCGCTTGTGCCCAGGTCCATCAAGAACGGGCTTAGGATTCCCATGCCTGTGCTCGGTTTAATAGGCTTTAAATTATGCTATTTGAATTCATTGTGAAAAGTCATCCATAGCCTAAATTCGTGTTTGGACGTTGACCAACCTCTTTGAGCTCAAAATCTCGAAATTGGGCTTGAAATCTTGAATTCTCATGGTCCTTGGATCATATGTCTTTTTGGATTTGTCGATGAAAATTCAAATGTCAACAAGTACTTGGAGATAACACAGACCAAAGTGAAAGTGAATCAAAAAGAAATATTCTTTTATTGGCAAATAAAACTTCTTTAATATGCCATCCCTTTATTCTGCGTCTTTTACCTTTTTTCCCTTTTCGCTTTTTTACTCCATTCTGCCGTGTCCTCATTTTATAAGTGTCATTCTTTGGTGAATCGAACATATCATCTTCATATAACTAATTTGGTAGGTTTAATACGTTGGTATAATTAAACTAATACAATGTTGGTAAATCACTGAATAGTCGCCTAATTGGAAGACTCAATAGAAGTTGGTAGTTTAAGAGAAATATTTGTCATTTTAACACACTAATAACATCCTAAAATAAATATTGGTAAATCTTTAAAATTATTTTGGCTAAGGTACGTAAAAATGTCAAAGGTAGAGCTTCGTTTTACCAAAAAATTAGACCTTCCCAGATAAATTTTGTATTGGCTACTATATGGAGATTTCCTACCTCCATCTTTTGAATTATTAGCACTATTTGTAGTGTTGGGGATGCTCTTAAGTTGTTGTACTTGATATGATTTATAATACTTACATTCACACCAAAAAAAAAAATCTTTCAAATTGTTGGTAATTGTGGAGAACCAATTAATACTAGTACTTTTCTAAAAATGTTTGGGAAATGGGTCAATTCGGGCTACTAAAGCTCGATGTGTGAAGGAGAAGACTCTGGGTTGCGAAAGCTTGCCGGATTGATGGTTGCGTAAGCTCACCGTGCAAAGAAAATTTCACAGTTGCATTTGCAAACCCAGTGAAAATGGGTCACTCTGGACTACTAAAGCTCACCATGTAAAGGAGAAGAACCTGGAGTGTGAAAGCTTGACAAGTTGATATAGTGCTCCGGGTTGCATAAGTTCAATGTGTAGAGAAAATTCCGTGGTTGCATTTTCAAACTTGACGGAAATGAGTCACTTTGGGCTACTACTGCTCGTAGCGTGAAAATGCTGCAGGCTACAAAAGCTCTCCGCGCGGGAATGCTTCGGGCTCCAAGGTTACCGATTGCAACCGCTTGCGGAAATGAAGATGTTCCGGATTTCTTTAACTCACCGTTTTAAAAAAGATTTGGAGATTACAAGTTGCGATCACTTGCGGAGATGGGGCTTTGACGCTACAATCTGCGATCACTAGCGGAATATATCAAATAAGTGCACAGTAGCGTAAGCATGCAGAGTGATCATTGTCATTTGAATAAATGTCATACGAGACAATATCAAAAGAGTATCATCATAAAAAAAGCATTAATTGGATGAGCAAATCCAGCTAAATTCATCATTTGTTTGGAAACCATCCATTACCATTCAATATCACGAAATTGACATCCAGCTTGGTAGACATCATCAATCATCAATTCCCCTAGGAAAAAAAGTCATTACCAAAATGATCTTAACTCGTGAAAAGGGTTTGTTAAGTATGCCAAACTAGATCTCCTAATTCACAAAGGCTTCTCACATACTCTCAATAAAAAGCTTTTGATCCCGTCTATTAATGTGAGAAATGAATTTGACCACTTATCATACTTTGCACTACTAGCACTGATGGTTTTGAGAATCATTCATAATAAGTATGCATTGATCAATTTAAGAGGTCCTATAAAGGATCATAATATGGACTTAGTCATGAATGGAGTAATCATTAGTTATCATCTTCACCAAGTTTACAAGTCAAGAAACTTAAAGATGAGATAAGAAAATTTTGCTTCCACTTCCTCGAGCGATAGCTTTCAATGTTAAACTGGCACATTAGTCCCAACAATCCCAATGTTGGAAAAGAAATATTGCGAATTCCTGTAAAGTGCAAATTAAATATTGCAAATTTGAGATATCCAACAATTCTTGTCAAAACAAAAAGTCAGGCGTTAAATGGTTACCTATAAACAAACGGGAGAATTTCCATAAAAAAAAGTATATTGAAATATACGGAATTGGAAGATGAGCTTAAAGGAAATCAATTCGATTTTGAAAGAAATCATTTCTAATTTTCTATATAAAGAGGAGCGAAAATGATTTTACTCTTAAGAAGATTCTAGACAAATTAACTTGCTAGCTTTTTCAACACCAAGACGATTTTTGTATTACCTCTTCTTATTGCCCTGTTTATGTTAATGCATTTTCTAATGATACTTAAGCAAGGTATTTATGGTCTTTTATAGAGAGTATAGATCATAGATATTTATAATCAATCATTTCTCACTTGAGGAGGAACAATAGTATGTCTAGGACTCGATCTTGGTACTAGTCCATAACGAACAAAGTCGAATCGTGAGCCTATTAATGAAGCAAATTCAATGAAGCAACAACTGGTACCATAAAGAAGCAGCCATAAACTAGAGAACCTTGACCAATTTGAAAGATCATTTGATGTAGTTGAGATAACTGAATTTTGGGTTGTTCGAGCAAGTAAAGGAAATTCTATGGAATTCATAATTGTCTCAATGTTATTTTTTTTTTACTTTTTTTGTTGTCTGAATATTCGTAGACTCTAAAGTTCCTTACCCGATCAATTTCCAATTCGTGGTCATTGAGATTCATGGGCACGAAAAGAAGATTTCAATAAACTGAGAAAAGCTATTATTTATGCTTTCATGTTTCTTAATGATTCATATTATTTTACGTGCTCGAAATATTTCATGTTCTCGTATTATGATTCAATAGAAATTTCAATCTTATATCTCATTTATTCTTTTTAACTAAAGGATATATTTGCATGACGATTCAGGATTCTCTTCAAATATAAGTTAATGTAAACTTTAATGGAGATTTGATTGATGTGAATGTTTTATAAATTTCTTATTTTATTTCTCTTCCAAAACTCACGTTGATACCACTATTGAGAATGATATAAGAAATATAATCTAGTGTTGCTAGTCTACCTAGAAAGCCAAGTAAAGCAAAAGGCCTGCAAATATTATGTTTCGACGAGGGAGAAAAAATAAGGAAGTATGTACATCTTTGTTTTCTTTCTTAAGCAAAAGCCACCAAAAACCCTAAATTATGTCAATTGTGATACATTTACCCTAAACTTTTTTCTGTGATACTAAAAATCTTAAACTTGTACCTGTGTGATACATTTACTCTTCGTCAATACTCTTTCAATGAGAATTGTTAAAGATTTGCCTACGTGAACACTATAAAGCAAACAATGTTGACATGACGCGCATATCTTTTAAGTGAAACAAAAACGACATTGTTTGACCGAAGAAAAAGTTAGAATTTTTTATGTCAGAAGAAAAAGTTAAGGGTAAATATGCCACAATTGGCATGATTTGGGGTTTTTGATGTCACAAAAAATTCAAAGTAAATGTGTCACAATTGACATAATTTGGGAAGTTTTGCGACTTTTTCATTTCTTTCTTTGTAAGCGGCCTTGTGTGTGTGTGTGTTTTTTTTTGGTCAAAAGCCACAAAAAAAATTATGCCTACTGTGACATATTTACTAAACTTCTTTTTTGTAATAACAAAAATTTCAAACTTGTACCTATGTGGCACAATTATTCTCTGTGAAAGTTATGTTAATGAGAATCGTTAAAAATCTGCGTACATGAATGCTAGAAAGTAAATAGTGTTTACATGGCACCCACTTGGCTTAAGTGAATTAAAAATGACGTTGTTTAATTGAAAATCATCTAAACTGAATATTGATAAAGGTAAATGTGTCACATAGGTACAAGTTTCGGATTTTTTATATTACAAAAAAAGTTCAAGGTAAATACATCACAATGGGCATAGTTCAAAATAAATGTGCCATAGCAAACATAGTTTGAGGTTTTTTTGTGACTTTTTCCCCCTTTTTTTTTTCTAATCTCTTGGGAGACGTAGGGAGCAAATCGGAAGGATAATTCTTTTCTTGGCAGAGAAAAGTTCTTGCACTCCTTGTTTTCCTTTGGGTCCTTTGACCGGTAACTTATTATTGATGTTTCTCTTAGGGTGATTTATGCGTAACGTAGAGGTAGAGTTAGCATCTTAATATGTTGTTTTCTTTTACTTTTTGTGGGCAATGACGTGAGGATCCTAAACTTTTTTTCAATGTTAAATAGGGTTCTTGGATATTTTCCTGGTTTAGTTTATGAATTTTAAAAAATCCGACTATTGTAGTCTTTCCATTGAGTACATCGCCACGTCACATGTATTTTATTTTTGGGATATGTTTACTAGAAATCCTAACACTTATCACAAAAGTACAATTGAGTTTTAAAACCTGCAAAAAGTACAATCAAATCCTAAAACTTGTCAAATTGATCCAAATGAGTCCTAAAGTTAACACCATTAAATTTATAAAAGGAAAATGCTGACATGGCACTGACGTGGCTTATTTTAATAATTTCTCTTTCCTACGTGATGATGACGTGGTTAAAGTGTAAAACATAAAACTAAAACGACAACATTTTGGACCAAATTTGATTTTTAATACTAATTTTACTTAAATTAAATTTAAAAATAAGGTTAAAAAAAGGAGGGGGAGGACAGGCAGGGAGGGAGGCATTGCCTCCCCACCATCGCCACCCCACCATCGCTGAGGGCAAGCGAGAGCCTGCAACTGGCGGGGTCGTAGCCCTCCCCAGATCGGGCGAGGGTCGCGGCCCTCCCTCAGGTCTAGCTGAGGGCCGCCACTGGCTTCCCTTAGCTAGGTCTAGGTGAGGGTTGGCAACCCTTGCCCTATCTAGGCGAGGGCAGCAACCCCTCACCTGCCATCGACGAAGGTCGCAGGCCAGGGCCTAGTGACCCTCGCCTACCATCCACCCACCCTTGTCGGCCCATCCAGGCAATGGTGGGGCGGCAGTGGCAGGGAGGGCAAGCCCTCCACGCCTGTCCTCGTCCTCCACTTTTTTTTAAATTTAATTTTAGCTTAATTTTTAAATAAAATTAATATTAAAATAATAATGAAAAGTAACGTCATCGCCACGTAGGATAGAAAAAATAAAAGAAAAGTCACGTTACCATTTTCTATTAGCGAAATTGGACGATGTTAACTTTGGGACTCGATTGAACTAATTTAACAAGTTTTAGGACTTGATTGCACTTTTTGCAAGTTTTAGAAGTCAATTGCACTTTCTTAATAAGTTTTAGGACTTCTTGTGAACATATTCACATGGCACCCGCTTGGCTTAAGTGAATTAAAAATGACGTTTTAGTTGAAAAATCATCTAACTGAACATTGACAAAGATAAATGTGTTACATAGGTACAAGTTTGAGATTGTTTATGTCACAAAAAAAAAGTTCAGGGTAAATGTATCACAGTGAGCATAATTTGAGATTTTTAATGTCATAAAAAATTTCATAATAAATGTACTAAAGCAGACATAGCGTAAGGTTTTTTTGTGACTTTTCCCCCTTTTTTTTTCTAATCTCTTGGGAGACGAAGGGAGCAAGTAAGAAGGATAATTCTTTTCTTGGCAGAGAAAAAAGTTCATGCACTCATTTGTTTTCCTTTGGGTCCTTTGACCGGCAACTTGTCATCGATGTTTCTCAGAGTGAGATTTATGCGTAACGTAGAGGTAGAGTTAGCATCTTAATATGTGGTTTTCTTTTTCTTTTTGTGGGTAATGACGTGAGGATCCTAAACTTTTTTTCAATGTTCAATAGGGTTTCTGGATATTTTCTTGGTTTAGTTTAGCGTATGAACTTTAAAAAATCCGACTATTGTAGTCTTTCCGCTGAGTACATCACCACGTCACATGTATTTTATTTTTTATGCGGACTCCCAAGTTGGTCTTTATTGGGCTAAAATAATAATGTGTACTGTCGTGCTGTTTTCTCAAGTCAGCATAACTTTTTTTCCTTTCTTTTTGGGCTGACAAGCCTCGTGGACGCTAGCATGAAAAATCCATTGTCGTCACGTTAGCTAACGGTGTCATAAGTTTTAACGGAAGAATTACATTGATTGGGTTTTTGAAAATTCAAGAACTAAATTGAACAAAAGAAAAAAAAATTAAAGATCACATTTAACAAAAAATTTAGGGATCGCCCGTATTATTAGCCTTTTGTTTGTATGGAAGCACTTTAAATCCTCATAGACTAGCTAATTGTAAAATTCTCACCTCAGTAAATTGAATCCAAGAGCTAAGTCAATAACATTTTAGAAAACTGTGCGACTAGCAATGAGCTCCCAAAATAAACTTGTTCCTACATTGATTCATCATTGACATTATTTCGTTCTAACACATCACAATCCGTTCAATGATTTCTTCATGTCTTAACGGGGATAACACTTCTACTTTTAGCTATTTAATTCCTACGAATGTGAAGATTGTCCTAGACAAATTCGGATGCCCCATATCATTAAAAGAAAAAAAATTGACATTCTCATTTTAGTCCCTGGCATCCCTGCTCTATAAGAACTAATTAAGATTTAGTCCCCAAACTATCTATCTCTTTCTCTCTCTCTCTCTCTCTCAAGAAATTCTATCATCTCTTTCTCCAATGAGAAGTTGGTTGCGAACTAATCAGTACCAAACATGAGGAATTTGATGGAAACGAACCCAAAGACGGCAATGGCGCTGGCCACAATAAGAAACTGCAATATCACCTTAGGCAATGTGAAGTCCCTGGGAACTCCCATGGGGATGCTCTTGCAGATCGAGCTCCTAGTCATCTTCGCCGGCTTCCTTCTCCTCTTCCTCATCGCCTTCGGCTCGTGGCGGCGTTTCTACAACAGCGGAAAGTTCCGGCTTGTCATCTTCACGGCCTACACAATCTCAACCTACGTACTCACCTACGCTCTAGGCCTCATGAGCGATGCCCCGTTCCGCAACGAATTATTCCCCATCTGGGCAATGTTCCTGATGCTCGTCCTCGGGAGTGCTGATTCTATCACTGCATACAGTCTCGAGGACAACGAGCAGTGGAGGAGGTACAACTGGCAGATCCAGATCAAATTGATTTGGCTGATCGTGTTGATAGTCTTGTCCTTCCACAACAAATCCAAGGCGGCGATTACCGCAACCGTGTTCCTCGCGCTCATCTTGCTCCTGAAGTTCGACGAGAGGGCTAATGCCTTGATGGCTGCGAGCCGGCATTCTTTGGAGAGGAGTACAAAAGTGGTTGCTGATTATATGAGAAAGGAGCACGAAAGTGGGGACGGTTCATGTGGTGAAGTTGATCCGGTTTGCATGAAAGGGTATACGTATTTGGTGTGGGGGGAGGAGGGGATTTTGAGTTTGGCGATTAACCGTATTAACCCCCCACCCGCGGAGGCACCCAAGGTATCGGTTGAAGACCAATTGATCACCATTGAAAAGGTATACCTACAATCGTCTGATTATTTTTATTTAGAATATGTTCACTAGAAGTTTTAAAACTTATCATGAAAGTGTAATTGAGTCATAAAACTTATAAAAAGTGCAATCGAGTCATAAAACTTGTCAAATTGGTTCGATCAAGTCCTAAAGTTAATACCGTCAATTTGTCTAATGGAAAATGCTGACGGGGCATTTTGAAATGAATTTTTCTCTCTTATGTGGCATTTATTATTATTATTTTATTCAAATCTTATATAAATTTAATTAAAATCTAAAAATTACTTAAAAAAACAAAATTGAAAAAAAAACTAGGGCTAAATTGGGAGTTGCAACTGTTGCCCATCGCCGGAGTGGGGCCGGCTGAGGTCGTCAGCCCCAGGCAAGGCCTCGCCGGCCCCAGATGAGGGTGCCTAGATCTGGGCGATGCTGGCCCTCTCTCGGGCCTAGTAAGAGTTACCAGCCCTCGCCCGGGATAGCAAGGCTCGCCGACCTTAGGTAAAGGCCAAGCGTTGCCCAAATCTGGGCTGGCGATGGTCGCCGCCCTTGGTGAGGGCCGGCGTCGCCCATATTTGGGCACCCTCACCCAAGCCTAAAGAGGGTGGCCGGCCTTGGCCTGGGGCTGGTGGGGGCCGGCGAGGGCCGGTCACCCTTGACCAGGGCCAACAACCTCAGCCGACCCCTCTGGCGACCTTCGTTGGCCTCCCTCTGGCGAAGCTGCTTCTCTCTTCTTCTTTATTCCAGTGTTGTTTTGTTTTGTTTTTAATTTTTAGCCTTTTAATTTAAGTTAAATAAGATTTGAATAAAAAATATATAAAAATGCTATGTAGGAGACAGAAATTCATTTTAAAATGCCACAGTAGCATTTTTCGTTAGACAAATTAACGGTGTTAACTTTAGGACTTAATTGAATCAATTTGACAAGTTTTAGGACTCGTTTGCATTTTTTATAAATTTTATGACTCAATTGCGCTTTTGCGATAAGTTTTAGGACTTCTAATGAGCATATCCTTTTTTATTTTTCTGAAGTTTGATTTAGTAAGGATTTTTTGTCTCACGCTAAAATTAAGAAAAAAATGCAAAATCGTCTTGATTAGCTGTGAAAAAGTAACGCTATACATAGTCAATGACGTAGACGAGTTGATCACCGTTGAAAAGATACATCTTCGATTATTCAATTTTTTTTTAGATTTTTCTTAACTTCGATTAAGTAAGGATATTATTCTCACCAAAAAGAAAAAAAAAACAAAATCATTTCTATTGGTTGTGAAAAAGTACAATAGAAATTGTGACACTATGCATTATTAATGACATGATACCACAAGATAGATTAAGATGAGGCATTCGTCCTCTATGAAAGTCCTCGGCCTTGCAGAGTATCTCAACGAATCTCAATTATTGATGCTTTGAGTGATATATTTCAAAAGTAACCTCTTTTACATGAATCTACAGTTGGGATTACTGAGGCGCTGAATAAGAACATGGACGAGGGCCGAAAATCTCCTTTTGTCAACTCCCGATTACTTTCGACTCGTATTACTCTTGGGTTCTTTATATCAGCATGCTTCATTCTAACGCAAAACTTTAAGCTATTAAAAAGAGAGAGACTATATTCATAGGGGGGAACATTATAATCACATGCTTAAGCCACGTGGGATTACAATTACTACTCCCCCTTCCGTATAAGCCGACCTCTTACACGTGTATAACCCAACTCGGGTTTTTTGTGAAGTAGACACAAACTGCTATTTTGAAAACTTCACGAGTGATAAGTTTAAGAAGGAAGTGCCGGGATCTAAACTCTTGACCTGTACTCTGATGAGACATTTGTACCTCCTTCCCTGGTTTAAACCATTAGGTGGAAGAAAGCTACACATGATAAGACACATTATAACAAGTATTCGAACAGTTAACTTGGCCATAAACTTATATGCAAACTCAACTCTTTACTCAGGTGTGGATGTGTGAAGGGAGCCTCTTAAGATCAGGAGACCCCCACAACGAGCTGAAAGACACATGCCTCTCTTTTGCACTCTTCAAGCTTCTCCGTTTGAGATATGCTGGCTACTCATTGCCCCCACAGGCTCACCAGAATACATGGTTGTTGATTCACCATATGTTGCTCCCGCAAGAAGACGGTTACGAGCGAGTGTTTCGAGTTGTTGAGGTTGAGCTCACCTTCCTTTTCGATTTTTTCTACACCAAGTACGGTATCATGTTCCAGTCTGGCTGGTTGCTGAACAAATTGACCGAGTTAATTTACGTCGTCGCGGGCATCTGGGCTATGACATCACTCTTGAAGCATTACAAGAGACCAAACAGTAACTGTCGACTCGCCACTATGCCAAATGGGTTGAGTGTCGACGTACTCGTGACCAGTGTGATGATAATCTCGTTCATCATGATGGAGTTCATGCATTTCTTCTTCATGGGTTTCTCGGAATGGGCTAAAGTGAAATGCATCTGCATGTATGTGCAGATGAAGTCATGTCAAGATAAAGTGTGGATTGTGAGGATGATCAGAGCGATATGTGGGGTCCGGTTACTGAAGCCTTGGGAGCGAAAGCTGCGTCAGTACACATTCCTCGAGTCTTACTCCCACAAACCTTGCTTCTTATTGTACAACGCGTTTATGGCAGCCTACATTGATCAAACTAGGGATGGCCAAAAACAGAGCAGGCCGATCAAATTGAGTAAAGAAGTGAAGAAAGCGGTGTTTGATGCTCTGAAGTTGAATAACGGTACTAAATTGGAGAATGGACAGGCCTCACTGAGAGTGAACATTGAGTCCCAAAAGCTGTTGTGGGCGTGTCAGCTTGAGACGCAGACTCAGGTCATAATGGTGTGGCACATCGCCACTAGCTTTTGCGAGAACCAAATGCCAGTAAGATCAGACTTGCCAGTAAGTTCAGACTCTTCCGGACCGAGGAATTTCTTAGTGGCGACTAGCTTGTCCAAGTATCTGGCTTATTTGGTTGCTTTTGCTCCTCGGCTATTGCCGGATCATCCTTACGTTGTGGAGTATGTGTTTGATCAGGCGATCATCGAAGCCAGAATCTTCTTTCAGGAATGCAAGGGAATGGAGGACCGGATTAGCAAGATAAAGGACAGTTCAGATCATGAAAAAACTGTCATCAAACGGGGTGCGGCGCTCGGGAATCAGCTAGTGCATGACATAGAAGACAAGGACAAGATCTGGAAGATTCTGGCAGACTTCTGGGTGGAATTGGTGTTGTATGTGGCACCTTCAGACGATGAAAAAGCACATGCGGAGCATTTGACTAGAGGAGGCGAGTTTGTAACTCACTTGTGGGCTTTGCTCTCTCACGCAGGGATCAAGAGAGATCATTCCAGTTTTTGATAGCATCAGTTGCAAGTTACCGGTGGTTGTGATAATAAATGGTTGCTTTTGTCTGATTCATGTGGATCTCGCGCCAGTTGATTGTGCAATGTATTTAATTGCATCACTTGCGACTCTCACTATGCATTAAATGTGATCCTGCTGCTACTGAACAGCTGCATCATATGTATTTCTCAGAGACATCCTGTTTTTGGTTTGGTAATAATAATCCCAGGGATGGATTCACCTAGAGGTTTTTCCAAATTGATTGTGGAATACACACGTTGGAATTCCTTGAAATATCCAAGAAACTTCTTTGCCGAAGATGGTTCTTGTAAGTAAGATTATGTAACCAAGTTTCACAGTACTAATATCATTCTGCTGCGAGTAAGATCGAGAATAAATATGTCAAACGGTTATTCCCTTCGATCTGGATGGATCTTTGTTTAAACTGATTCCCGGGCTGACTTGATTTGGTATGGCTTGCTCTCTAGGATAAATGGTCATGGACGAGTATATAGAGTTGTCATAGCCTAGGAAGCACGGACACTCTCCGGGGGCCTCCGTGTCGTGTCAGACATGTGTCGGACGCCGACACTCATCCGGCACTCTTTTTATTATTTATTTATTTGTGGATTAAAGTCAAATTAATTTGATTGCAATAATCATAAAAATGATAATTTATCATGTATATATAAAAATATATATTTAATATACAACGTGTCCTAACGTATCGGAATTTTCATTTTTTGAGAAATGACGTGTTGGCATGTCATGTCGTGTCGTGTCTTATCGCGTGTCGGTGCTACTTAGGTCATAGCGCTAACCATATCATTTGCAGATGGAAGGAACAGAGTCATTCATCTCTAAGGATCATATCGATTAAATTGGATCGATCATCTTCTGCAAGAAAGAAGTGCCTTCTGGGACACGAGGCTTCAGTTTTACAGAGGATAACATCCGAGGAAGCAACTATCTTACTTGCTTCACAGCTTTTCCGCAAGATTGCTAATTTGGTAGATCATCGCAGAGTAGATGTTGCATTTGGGTGATTTTTACAACTGAAGCTTCTTTGGCGAAAATGATTCAAGAGATGAGGAGAACTAGTGAATGATGGACTGAAAACTTGTCGTCAATCAGGCCACGTACTTGAAGAGGCAACGTGTGTACAAACTAGGCCATCCGAATCCAAAAACTATCTGATTACACCCTTTCTCAACACAAAATGAATGACTCAACCTGCAGAATGTGATTCACCATGCATTTTTCATCACAGACGGAATTGAGATGAGATAAGAATATCAGGCGCCAAGATAAAATTTTATTCCTAACGACACTTATATAAGAAGAGAATAATAATGATGACAGAGACCGAAAAGGGAGAGTAAAATGGAACCTAGAAAACCTGAAAACGCCAACATAAAAGTTAAAAGGGGATTGCATGTATCACTAGACCTATAACCTGTACTCACACTAAAAACTTTATTGTCATCATGCCCCAGATCTCCGAGTGAAACCGCTAATTGAATGCGAAAACCAGGTCTCATCGTGAAATCGTCCCCCTGAAAACCTCAATAGGATCGCCCATCACGGCGCCATGCCATTTGAGCGACTTTATCTTCATCCGTCCCACTCTGGTTATGTATGAAAAAATACCCCTCCGTTGGAAGATCGAACTTCAGGCTCGGCTGCAGCATCTCGAGCTCTTTCCTCATAACCTTTGCTTGTCGCGACCTAACCTCACGCGGTGCACCACCAACTATTTTAAAAGCTATTAGATAAAATAAGTATTTATTATTTCCCACTTTGGACTTTGGCCTATTTTTTCGTGGGAAAAAACCACGTAAAACCTCAAACTATACTTACTGTTACACTTGACATAAAAAAACTCCAAATTATGCTCACTTTGACACATTTGTCTTGAACTTTTTTTATGACATAAAAAATGGCAAATTTGTATTTAATGGCGTCAACAATGTTTGCTTTCTGACATCAACATAGGCAGATTTTTAACGGTTCTCATTGATGAAACTTTGACGGAAAGTAAATTTATCACATATGTATATGTTTAAAGTTTTTTTATGTCACAAAAAATATTTAGGATAAACATGTCGACATAATTTGAGGTTTTACATGGTATTTGCCATTTTTTTCTTTTTGTGGTTGGTTGTTCTGAGTGGGGGCCCCACTCGGTTGTTGCCGTCCGATTGTCCTGCTCGAGATTCAAACCGTTGAATCAAGCATCAACCTTGACCGGCTGTACATAATTTCCATGGAAGGATTATTCCAATTCTCTTTTTTTGATGGTGAATCGAAACCCGTCGGTGCGAGACTTTTGGTGCGCAAATGAATGAGAAGCATGTATGACATCTAACCCAAGTAGCCAATGACTTCTTTTTGGACAATAACAAGTTGCATTAGATTATTCATAATGTATACAAAATTTTTGTGGCTTTATCGTTCGAGCAACTGCATCAAATATCTTTGCCACCGTAGTTATTTCGCTTCTCTCTCTCTCTCTCTCTCTCTCTCTCTCTCTCTCTCTCTCTCTCTCTCTCTCTCTCTCTCTCTCTCTCCAAGAACCTCAATTGAGATCGAACGAAGTGCCACCGTAGCAGACTATACATACATATATGGCGGCAGTGGATCTCAGACCTAAGGTTCACGGAGGACCTTGGCTGTGCAATTGGTGATGGCAACAACGACGAATGGTTGGTGGTACGAAAGGGAGTAGATGGGGAGAGGAGAGAAAGATGGATCGAGGCTTGGAATTTTTTGGTGTGGGCGCGGCTTTTGGTGTGTTAAATATACAGATGGGCAATAAGAGAGATTGCCGATCCGTGGTCCAGGTCGGGACAGTAGCTAGAGCCTGCAGCAAATGGATGGGTTAGACCCAGTGGGATTTGAGTTGGTCGTAAATGGATTAATAGATTTTTAAGATATACTGTATTCGGTTCTATTTTTCTTTTATGTAGTTCTATATTCAACCTGAACCCATATTCATCATATAACACATTTAAACTTTGTAATGTTATATTATCTAAATAAAGCACCACATTATAAAGGAGCAATTAATTAATGAGGATTGTTTTAGCTAACAATTAAGAAAAAAAATCTAAATAAGTAGATTTGAAAATCGAAAGATTTTAGAAGGAAGAGATGTCATAGTTCCAAATCTACATGTACTCTTGCGACCACTCGAGAGCACGATCGCCGTAAAAAATGCCTGCCTCTTGTGATTGTTGCGATGTGGCCGTTCGTATCGCCGTCGGAGGTGGCGGCAAGTGTTGCCACTCTCCTTTTGTTTTCTTTCTTTAAATTTTGCTTTCTTTTTATATTGCTTCACTATTTTTTTTTCTGCATTTTGATCAATATAGATTATAAATAAGGTAGATCAAAACCCATCGAGATCATATTCTAGTCGGGCCTTATTGTTAGACCCATTTTAACCTATTTCATTAACAAAATCTACATGACAAAATTCGATCAAATATAGTAATATACGAGTCAAAACATATGTTCTAACATCATTTTGCCACCTCTAAAAGTAGCGCTAACACTTCCCACGGACGCGTGGTTAAATTTAGTATGCTCAAACTAAACAGGACCGATTGGGCACAAGACCGTTGTATGGTCCAATCTTGTTAATATCTTGGATGGTAAAACAACTTAGTCAAATTTAGGAGTGATCGATTCTCGATCCGGTTCAATCCCACCTAGGAATTGGGAACCGGATTAGAAGGATCGGTTCAATCCCTGGACCGGAATGGGTGTTGCCATTTTTCATCAAGTAAAACCTGATTTAATTATGTGTCGGTCACATGAAGGTTTTTTCATGGTGAACGTCCTTTTCGACCAGGGAATCTGCGTTTTGGTTAGCATCCTAAATACGTGCTTCATCTCTGCTAGGTAAACTTCTTAGGAGAGTTCTGCATTTGAAGAAAAGCGGCACTAGATCTCTATGGCAACAAACTTTAGTATGGAACATGTGAACGGAGATTTGATAAAAATATATATTCAGCACATTTTTCATCAAATCATGGCATGAATTGAGTTGTGAGAGGCGAATAGGGAAAGAGGAGAGAATGCGTGAGAAATAAAAATAAATAAATAAATGAATAATCGGTTTGGTTCGGACGGTTTAATTCCCCACTGAAATCGGGAACTTGACCGAAAATCATTGGTTTCAATTTTATGGATCGGAGAATCGGACTGATGCCTTTGGAAACCGCCTAGAACCGGCCGGTTTGGTTCGGTTTGGACGATTTCCGATTTGGTCAAGTTCACCTAATCAAATCCTGCAAAACTGGTCAACCTGATCGACCCGTCATCAGTTTAACTAGATATATAGCTCAAACTTGGTGTAAAAAATTTAAGGGGTGAGGACAGGAGGATCGACCTCATGGCCGGAAAGGTAGAGGAGATGCTTATCCAATCAGCTAAGTGGTTATATCTATCTAACACAGTAGATGGGCCTATTCAATGCATATGATAATTTGTTTGTAAAATGTTTATTTTATTGGCTTCGCGGTCATACCGGTTGAATTAGTTGACTCTAAAACCGGATGCTAAGCCAGTTCTTTGACCGGTCCAAGCATAAAAAGATTGGTCAAATCGTACTTTTTCACAATGTTAAACGGAAAAGAGTAAAGATTTAGATTTCAAATCACAAAATGGAAGAAATCCCAACGTAAAAAAGTATATGATATAGAAAAGAACTTTATGGCCATCACAACATATATGTGAATTATATATGCATTAAATGAGACATTATATCTCTAAGCTCCATTTATTTCGCCAAAAGCATTTTTTAGGAAAATATTTTCCTTATTTTTTGGCATTTGGACCGCTTAGGAAAATGAGTCAACGAAAAAGGTTTTCCTGCCAAAACTTAAATTTAGGAAAATGATTTTCTCTTTAAAACATTGAAATCTTTTTTTAAAATATGACTAGATATCAACACTTGAACCAGAAACTTTGCATTTGAGCATGGGAACCCCAACGATTGTTCTCGTGCTAGGGACCTCGGCACCCTCATCTGGGTCTATCTAGGTCGCGTCCAAGGTCCTGACTACCGCACCTGGATTCATTAAGGCTGGGCCCAGAACGTCGATGCTTGTGCCCATGCCTGAGACACTGGGCCGATAATATTGAGGGCAAACTTGCTAGGGATCATGCCTGGTTCCATTGAAGTCGGGCCCTGGACCCTAGCACCCATGCTCAGATCCCCAACTTCCAAGCCCGGGTCCATCAAGGTCGGGTCCAGGACTCACGCGCTCACGCCCACATTCCCTACGCTTGCTCCCCAGTCCATCGATGTCGAGCTCGGGGCCAAACCTCGATGGACTCGGGCATGGTCGCTAAGGTCCCAGGCTTGACCTTAATGGACTTGGGTTTGAGCACAGGGGATCGGGTCTTGAGCGTCAAGTTCGGGGCCTAGCTTCGATGGACCCGGGCGTGGGCACAGGCATCAAAGTCTTGAGCCTAGCCTCGATTGACCTAGGCCCGGCAGTTGGGGTCCAGGACTCAGCCTTGATGTACCCAGTTCGGGGTACCAGGGACCCCAGCCTCTACAGGGTAGCTGTGCATGAGCACTGAATTCTCGAGGTCAATTTCAGTAGACCCATGACTAGTGCCCGATTTGGTTACTCATGCGCAAGTCCCTAGCACCTGAATAATGTATATTTATTTAGAAAAATCTAATATCTTAGCTAATAACCAAAAAAAAATTCAGTTTATTTTCAAGTCTCAGCCAAACATCGAAAAATATTTTTATTTTCCTAAAAAATGATTTCCTATAAAATATTTTCTGCGAAATAAATGGAGCATTAGAATATATTTTGCGTCATGCTTTGATAAACATTAACTAAAGTCTAGCCTAATAGTTCACTGAGCTAAAGCTGGCAAACCTAAATCTAGTCACCACCTTGGACCACCACCATGGGCCGCCATGTAGAGCACTCAGCTGCTAGTATTCAATGTTAATCATACCATTCATTTATGCAATCACCTAATCCAGACATTGGCGAGGTCACCCAATCTACCATTTATCAAGAGTATCGAGCTTAATTTGGGAATTTGATGTCAATCATATCATTCGATTACCCATCAACCTCATTATCAACTATGGGTAAATTAATTAATGTTAAGTGATTATTAATCCCCAGTTACAATTTCCTCAAGCGGTGGGCTAAGTTATGAAGTGCCTAATTAAAGACTAATCCCAATTCCTAAGCTACATGCCGAAAGATCATGCATCAGCAATCAATCATCAATTCATTTGCAAACAAGGTCAATTAAGCATGCATTTAGTCTAATTAGTCTTATAAACCACGGAATCAATTAGTTGATCAAAAGATTAATTTTTCTATTTTACCCCTAATTCTGACCATTTAAGTTTTAATCCAATCAAAAGCCATATTGAATTCCAAATTTAATAATTATAACTGCCAATTAAAGGTTAAGATGTCTACTTCAACTTTGATTTAGATCATTTTTCCTAACTTTGGCGTGATTAATATAGAAAAATCAATTAAACCCGACTACTCTGGATTATGCCATGTTTCGATCAGACTCTTTCAATATTTTGAAAAATACTAAATGACCACCAAATGAGGCCAAAATTGACAGACAACTAACTCAAGACATGCTCAATAACTTTCATTTTTTGTACTTTTGTGAAATAGCCATTTAACAATGTGAAATTAATTTTTTCTCTCTCGCATGAAGAGCCTTTCTCTATCACCTGGATAGCTTTGCCCTAAACCCTGTTTTCCTCCTAAAATCCCAAGAATCCATGTCCACAACAATACCATAGTTAGTTTCTACTCCCTACCCTTACACCTTTCCAAAACCCTTACTTTCTCTGTTTCCCATTCTAAATGGCGAGACTTAGATCCAAAATCTTGACTTTGAATAAAGAGGCGCAACCACAGCACAATGGCCGCTGGTTTCCAGGTGTAGTCGTTGGTTGATTAGTTCCCTCCTCCGGCGCCACTCCTTTCCAGAAGTCCACAGCCACTGTTAACCTTTTTTCAAGGTTCAAAAGCAAAAGAAATAGTGTAGAAGAAACCCACAATGGGTGCAAGTTGTATCCAGAATGGGTCCTTGTCTTTCTTGTGGTAGGTTCCCCTCTCCTCTAGATGGTTCCTCTCTTTGGGTACCTAAGGAAGAAACATAACCGATAGAAATCGCAAGTTAGGGGCTTCAGGTTGCCTAAGTAATAGATATCTAACAATATGGGAGAAAATAGAGAACGAGAGCTAAGGATGGCGGCATTATGTAGAAGGCTAGGACATCTCTGGACAGGAAGAAAAATCGTTGTGTTAGATAATGTGATTACTGAGGACAAATTGCAAAAATGTGAACGTATTGTTTTCGGCAAGCTTTTTGGAAGTCCGTCTGTTAATTTCCAAGCCTTCCAAGCCACAATGAAGAAAGCATGGAAATCGAATTCTGTCATTTGCAAGCATTTACAACCAGGTCTATTTTCATTTGAGTTTGAGTCGGTGGAGGTAAGAAACAAAATACTGGACTCTGGACCTTGGTTCTTCTCAAGTCATTTGCTGGTATTAAAGCTAGGGGAGCCAAGTATGCCTCCACATTGTATTATATTCGACTCCTGTATCTTTTGGGTTCAAATTCATGGATTACCTATAGAAGGGATGTCTGAAGCAGCAATAAGAGAAATAGCAGGGAATGTAGGTGAAGTTTTAGAAGTGCGCATAGAAACAAAAGGCTTTGCATCCATTGTGGTGGAGAGAGCTAGAGTTATGTTAAAATTATCAAATCCCCTTTCTTCAGACATGCTTTCCAGTTTTAGAGACAAGGAGCATTGGTTGGACTTTAGGTATGAAAGACTTCCCCATTTCTGCTATTTATGTGGGATTATTGGACATTATGCAAAAAACTATCAACTTGTGCCTTATGAGGTTGAACTCATGTCCAAAACTGAAACACTGCTATACGGGCCCTGGCTAAAAGCTAAAGAGAATTCTATTGGCCCATTTTGGACAGCCTATTATGGGGAAATCTGTGAAGTGGAAGATGAGCAGGAGATGGTACTGGAAACCCCAGAAAATTTAGGATTGATCACAGTGGCGCAGAATAAAGAAGGTGGCTCGCACACACGACTACACAATATACAAGAGGATAGGGGTAAGAAGAAATTAACGGAAAAGGAGTTGCTGGCTATAGTGAACATACCAGAAATCGAAGTAGATGCTGATCTGGATTTAGCCTTTCCACTGCAGATCGACATATCCCCATTGCTGATAGCAGGTGAAAGACTGCAGAGCAACTGTAGAAAGCTGAAGGCAAGGAATCATAAGAAGGGCAGAAGATTCGGACCGTATGATAAAAAAACCTCGAATGGCCAAGTGTTAGATGAAACACAACTTTTAGAAACTCTGGTGCAACTTGCAAAAGAACCCAATCAATGGGCTTTGGTGGCTAGCCCTAATAAGCCATCGAGTAACTTATGAAGCTATTCTGTTAGAACTATCAGGGGTTGGGCACACCCTTGACAGTTCAAGCTTTAAGGGCCATTATAGCCCAAGAAAGGCTCGAGGTGGTTTTTTTGATGGAGACCAAGAACCAAGATTTTACAGTTCGCCGTATGAGCAGGAATTTAAACTTTCAAAACTGCTATAATATCAATCCGGTAGGGATTGAGGGGGGGGGGCTTAGCTCTGATGTAGAAGGCTAGATTTCCTTGAAAGTTAATCTTTCCATAAATGAATTCATTGATATTACTCTTCAAGACGATGAAGTGGGTAAACAATTCAGAGCTACCTTTATTCATGCCCTAACATCGTTCCGGGATAAAATTAAATTTTGGGAAGAGGTGAAGATGCTGAGTAGCCAAAACATCTTGCCTTGGGTGTGTATAGGGGACTACAATGACATTTTGAATTACTGGGAAAAGATAGGGAAGAGGCCTCTGGAACAATATAGATTAAATGCATTTAGAGATTTCCTCAATGCTTGTAGTTTAATGGATTTAGAGAGTAAATGATGCGCCTTCACTTGGGCGAACAATCGAGAAGGGCAGGATTTTGTTAAAGAAAGATTGGATAGGGCGGTTTGCAATATTGAGTGGAGAATATCATTCTCTCAAGCTGAGGTTTTCGCTCTACCAGCCGTCGGATCTGATCACATCCCTATATTACTGACATTAGCAGCCGAACCTCCTAGGAGTAAGAGAACTTTCAAATTTGAAGCATTCTGGTTGGAACATGAGGATTGTGGGAGGATAATCACACAAATCTAGAATCAAGATAGATTACAACATCTAATCTAGTGTAGAAAATACAGGAAGTTTCAAGGGGATTAGCAGTTTGGAGCAGGAACACTTTTTAGAACAGCCGCAAGAAGATTAAAGAGTTGCAAGAAGAACTCATGGGCATAGCAAATGATTACAATCTGCACAATAGTCAAAACAAAAAGAGGGCCATTACTGAACAGATCGAAACATTGTGGAGACAAGAGGAAATGTATTGGGAAATGAGATCTCAAATCAATTGGCTGAAATGGGGTGATAAGAACACAAAATACTTTTACGCCACAACGATTCAAAGACGACAAAGGAACAGAATATCGATGCTAAAAAATGCAAAAAACATATGGATTCGTGATCCGGAGAGGTTAAAAGAAATGACAGGGAACTTCTTTCAAAAGCTTTATCAATCGGAGGGCCCTCGACAATTTGAACTTGTTTTGCAACAGTGCTATACTATTGTCATGACTGAGATGAACCAATATTTGACAGCTCAAGTCACAATGGAAGAGGTCCATACAGCATCATTTCAATTAGGCTCATTAAAGGCGCCGGGACCGGATGGCTTGAATGGCCAATTTTACCAAAGAAATTGGGAAAGCTTAAAAAATGAGATTTTTGAAGAAGTGAAGGAATTTTTTCATTATGGAAATCTAAACCTGGAACTGAACAAAACATATATCACATTAATCCCAAAAGTTTATCACCCAGAAAGCCTTGATAAGTTCAAACCTATCAGCCTTTGCAACTTCGCATACAAAATTATTTCCAAAATCCTGGCAAATAGATTGAATCACTAGTTGCCGGTGATAGTAGAAGGAGAACAAACTGCGTTTGTGGTCGGTAGACAAATACAAAACAACATTATGATTGTTTAGGAAGTCCTTCACCAATTGCGTATCAGAAAAAGGAAAAAAAGAATCCAGGCAGTGGTAAAACTTGATATGAAGAAAGCCTATGACAGGGTAGAGTGGAACTTTCTTGAGGCTACTATGTTGAAAATGGGGTTCTGTAACTGGTGGGTGCAGAGAGTAATAAAATGTGTTACTTCTGTCTCTTTCAGTGTTAAATTAAATGGAGAACCATTGCCCTATTTTCATCCTACTCAAGGGATAAGACAAGGGGATCCCATTTCTCCCTACTTGTTCATCATAGTAGCAAACACGCTCTCCACATTGATGAAAAAAGCAATTCAAGATGGCACTTTCTCTGGTATTAAACTCATTAGGCATTGTCCAGTCCTATCTCACCTCCTTTTTGCTAATGATTCGATCTTCTTCTTAGATGGCAAGCTCATTGAATGTCAAAATCTTGCACTAATCCTCAATCAATATTTCTATGCATCTGGGCAAGCCATTAATTTGAACAAAGTCTAGAATCTCCTTTAGCACATGCTGTCTGCAAAGACTAAGAGACAATATGGTAACTGAACTTAGAATCCCAGAGATTCGGAAGATTGGCAAGTATTTAGGGATTCCATCAGATTGGGGTGACTTCAAGAAACAAATGTTTGCGTGGATTTTGGCCAGAGTCAATATGAAATTAGAAGGATGGAAGAAAAAATTAATCTCAAAGGCAGGGAAGGAAACCCTAATCAAAATTGTTGTTCAAGCTCTTCCCCAATATGCCATGTCGGTATTCAAGATCCCGGTCTCAATTTGTAAATCCATAGAAAGAAAGGTGGCAGGTTTTTGGTGGAAGAATAGCGAATCAAAGAAAGGCCTTCACTAGAAGAGATGGGAAGTGCTCAAAACCAGGAAAGATCAAGAGGGAATGGGATTCAGAGACCTAATATCCTTCAATAGAGCAATGCTAGGCAAGCAAACATGGAGACTCTCTCAAGACCAGTCATCCTTATGGAGCCAAATCCTTAAAGGTATCTACTTCCCCACAAGGTCTTTCTAGCGGGCTGGAAAGGGATCTAGGCCATCATGGGGATGACAGAGCACTCTCAAGGGAAGAGATGCGATATCAAACTCAGCATTAGGGGCGATTGACACGGGGGAAAAAATCAATATCCGAGAAGACAGGTGGCTAAAAAGAGGATTAATAGGAGGACAAGCAAACTCTCAAGAACCAGCCAAGGTTGCAAACCTAATCCGAGATGATAGAAAATGGGATGAAGATTTACTAGCAAGAATATTCAATGAACAGACTGTAAATGAAGTGCTAGCAATACCACTATGTAGTTATGCAACAGAGGACAAACTGGTGTGGACAGCTACAAAGTCGGGGGTCTTCTCGGTGAAAAGTGCGTACAACCAGATTCGTCAAGAGGAAAACACACAAAATGCAATGCAAGCATCATCATCTTTCAATCCACCCCACAAGCTATGGTGAATAATGTGGAATTTACAAGTCCCACCCAAGGTCAGAATATTTTTGTGGAGTGTTTGCCAAAATGCTCTCCCTATAGCAGACAACCTCTATAAGAGAAAGATCTTACCTCGACCTGCATTCCCATTCTAAGATCAAGAAGCTAAAATAGTAGAGCATCTCCTTCTCCTCTACCCCTGGACCGAAGCCGTCTGGACAAATCCATCGATAAATAACATAACAATACATCAAGAACTATCAAGAATTGAGGTATGGATCCTTAATTATAAGCTACAGCTAGATAAATTGCCGAATTTAGATGAGATGGCCATCCTGTTGTTGCTGATTTGGAAGGCAAGAAATGATTTTGTGTTTAGAGGAAAACCCCCAATTCCGAGTTCCATGATCGAGTCGGCAAGACAAATATTGCAAAATTACAGGAAGTGAAACCATCAAAATGCTAGTCTACGTGCAGAAAAGAACCCTTTACCTCTGTACTGGAAACCACCAAAGAGAAACTGCTTCAAAATCAACATATATGGATCTTTCCTTGAAGATGCAGCAGCAGGAGCAATTCTGGAATCCTCATAAACGAAGTTGATCTTTGCTAGACGGCTTCGCCAAGATAGTCCCTGCAATCTCGCCGCTGCACACTGAACTGCAAGCCTTGCTACATGCCCTGTCTTTCTTCGTTGACAGAAGATCGCAGGAAATTGTGATAGAAACAAACTGCCTTGAGGTAGTGAAGAAACTATACAACCAGACGGAAGTCGGCTGGGAAGAGGAAGGCTTTATTAAAGAAGCGCACCTTCATATCGCCCATTTCACAAACCTAATTGTGGCCCATTGCAATCGATCCACGAATCAAGCTGCTGATTGGGTCGCCAAGGCACAACGGACAAATTCTCTCTTTTCTTCTTGGCTAGCCCGTCCCCCCCAACCTTTATGGGAACTGTTATGTTTTGATGCCCCTTCGCCGGGTTGTAGTTTCATGAACACTTAATATCCAATCAACTCGTTTCTTTTTAGACAAAAAAAAAACAATGTGAAATTATGCAATTTACCTCGAGGGCTCAGTCTGTTTTAGTGTTGTTCGCCAAATTTTGAGTTTGACTTTATTCATTCAAAGTGACCAACTTATCATTGATTAAAAATTAATGAAATTTTGGGAATTTGCAATTCAGGACCTCTCCTACAACTTCCATGTTGTGAACTTTTGTAAACTAGTACTCCAACTATTGATTATTTGCAAAACAAAATGAGTCAATGCAGAGACAAAATTTTCAGATCTAACTCTAGTTATCTTCAGTTTCTATGAACGCAAACTTCCAGCATTAATGTTCTTCAAATTTTATGAACTTTATATAAACAAATGTTCGCTTGGCTTTTAGCAAGGGTGAAAATGAAGTTAGAGGAGTAGAAGGAAAACCTAATATCAAAGGTTAGAAAGGAAGATTTGATTAAAACTGTAGTAAAAGCACTTCGTCAGTATGTCATGCGTATGTTCAATTTTTAGTTTTGATCTGTTAGTTTAGAGAAGAGAAAATTGCTGGCTTTTGGTAGGAAAACAGTGAATCAAGAACTAGTCTTCATTGGAAAAGATGGGATGTGCTTAAAACTAGAAAAGATGAATGCTAAATGGGTTCAAGAGACATGCTATCACTTAATAAAGCCATGCTTGGTAAACAAATATGGAGATTATCTCGAAACCAATTATTTTTACGATGCCAGATTCTGAAAGGCATCCATTTTCCCGATAAATCTTTCTAGCAAGTTGACAAGGGGTCTCGCCCCTCGTGGGGATGGAAAAGCATCTTGATTGGTAGATTAACAATCTCAGAGTCAGTTAGTGGCCAGTTGGTAGACGAGGGAGTATTGGTATTCGTGAGGATAGATGGCTCAAGGGAGGTATTATTAAAGGGCAAGCTAACTTTAGTGAACCAACTAAAGTTGCTGACCTGATTTTACAAGAGGAGGGGAGATGGGGATGATCGAACACTGAGCAAGCTTTTTGATGAGTAAACGCTAGGCGAAATTTTTGCTGACTTTGAGGACTCGCACCACACAAGATAAATTAGTGTGGCCCCCTTAAAGTTAAACTTTTCTATGGAGCTTGTGTTAAAATGCGCTCCCTACCAGAAAGAACATTTATAGGCGAAAGATTTTACCTTAGCCAAAATGCCCCTTTTGTAACCGAGAAGCAGAAACTACGAAAGAAATCTTTTTGCTCTGCCCTTGGACTTACTCTATCTAGACCGTTCCTCCGGTTACATATTAAATCTCATGTCAAAACCTTACATGAATTGAGGAATGGCTACAAAATCTATATATACAGCCAGTTAACATACTTACCTGTGAAATAATTACAGCCCTTCTCTGGTTCATTTCGAAAGCCAGGAACGACTATATATTTTTACGCAAACCCCCAAACCTAGAATCCCTAATTGCTTCAACGCAAATCATGATTAGCAATTTCAACAAGTGGAACCATCAAAGTTTGAAACTTGAAACTGAAAATACTCACTTTCCTGAAAAGGTTTCCTCCTAAGAGTAACTCCTTCAAAATCAACATTGTGTTTCCTTGTTGGAGCAATCTGTGGGGTTCTTCGAGATGCATTAAAAGCTCTGTTGAATGGATTCGCCAAAAAAATTTCAGCACCTTCGGTGATTCAAGTGGAAACCCTTGCCTTGATTGAACCCTAAAGTACTTTGTGTCATGAAGCGAAGAACATATGATCGAGTCAGATTGTTCAATATTGATCGAAGCTTCGCAGATCGATGCTCATGTGTCGTGGGAAGTAGGAGCGCTTATTGTGGGTGTCTGAAGCCGGCTGGCCCAATCTACAAATATCTCTTTGGCCCATTGTGGAAGAGGTGCTAACCAAGTTACGGATTGGTTAGCTAAGGCTCAACGCAGAAATACTTTATCTCCATCCTGGATAGCCCAGCCCCAACCCTTCTAGGACTTACTATGTTTACGTGCCACTTCCATGGGCTTTTTGTTTAAGAACTCTTGAATTTCAACAATATTCACCTTTTCGACAAAAAAAAAAAGCTATGAATTTCAGCTATAATTCATCATAAGATAATATTTCCAAATTCTAAACTGATTTCTCCGTAATAATCGTTGAACACTTAAAGGTCAGAACTATGAATTTTCAGAAATCACTGAAACATTCCACTCATGATCCTATGCATCCATCTAAGCCTAGAACTCCTTCAATAAAGACGTATGAACATTCAAGCACATCTTCAAATATCCAAACATTAAATTTTAATATCCATCACACAAATGATATATAAAATTCAAAGGATTATCATAAAACTATCTAAAATTGCTCCCAAATCAATATGCATGCAATGTACATCCACTTTAGACTAATTGACATTCAAATCATAATTTAACCCATACTTACAAATTTCGGCTAACTAGAGGCAACAAGGGAATTGATGCTATTCAAGTTCAATTAGCTTGAATTAGGCGTAATTTCTAAGGATGATTGAGTCAAAAACACCTAAACAGGGAAGATCTAACTTGAATCATTAATTAATCAACTAGAATCATGTCAAATTCAACTTGAGGAGGTCACATTAGCAAGGAATTGAAGCTCTAGAGTCATCTAAACATGCAATCGATTTTTGATTTTACTAAATGATCCTAAGTCTATAAACAATTTTCATGTTAATCTTTTGAATTCCATCATATCCTAACTTAGGATTGATCATAGATTGAAAATAACACTTCAATTTTACACTATGATCAACTTCATTATCCTTGGATAATCCTTTGGAATTGTTGTAAGACTAGAGCTCATACATTCAATTAGAATCATCAACGAGTGGTCAAGAGAATTGGCTGAATTGAGATAATTCTGACGGCAATTGGATATGACAACCATCAAGGCAACATCAAGGATGAGTTGAGGAAGCTAGTCGTAAGAAGAATTTGGTGTGTCGTCATCAGAATTGAGTCAAAAACCAACCGGAAAACTCATCAGAAAGAAGATTCCGCCATGAGAGAGAGAGAGAGAGAGAGTTTTTGAGAGTTTTTTTTTTTTTTGATAACCCAGGGAACCCCCGCACGGCCGACAGCCGGGGAGTAAACCCTGGGGACGACACGTGCTAGCCACCACACACGTGCCACCGGTTAAGTCACCCTGCGGCGCCCGGGATTCGAACACTCAACCTTTTGCGAGAGGAAGAGTGCGCGCTCCAGCAGCGCCACCCAGGCAGGTGCTGAGTTTTTGAGAGTTTTTTGTGCACTTTTCCAAAGATTTTTCTTAGTTTGAAATTTTTTTATAGAAATGGTTGAAGTAGAGTCAAAATTCGGACCTAGTGGTTAGGAGGGAAAAAAAATCAAATTTGGGACTAAAATGGCCCTAAAACTCACTTTATGGTCCTATGTTTGAAGTTCTTTTCTTAATGGGTGAGATATGATATGATTGGATCAAATTAAGTCACATGGATCACGGATAGATGAGATGGCATATCCTAAAGTCTTCACTAGAGGGGAAATGAATGGTTAAGATTAATGTTCTTAAGGATTGATGACATGAAATTTAATTTTGGTAATTGAGAGAGTATATCATTTTTGTAATTAAGGATGGAAGGGGCCGGCTATGTGGTCTAGATGCTATAATTTGTTGACTTTTGGGTTGATTTGGTTGACTTGGGTCAACCTTGATTAAACCGTGTTGACCCAAGACTTTCCAATTATCCTCTTTTTCTTCAAACTACCTTATAAGCTTCGACATTACCATAAGTTCCGCCCATTGGGCCAAACCAGGTTGGGTCAATCAGATTGACCTGCCCGACCCCGTTGGTCCCAACTTGTCAATTTAAGCTCAATTTCTTCAATTATTGTAATGGGCTTTTAATTGTGCTCTTTGACTTCATGGTGAAAAGTTATCCATAGCCCTAAATTTGTGTCTGGACGTTGACTGACCCATTCGAGGTCAAAATCTTGACATTGGGCTTGAAATCTTGAATTGTAATATCAAAGGTCTTTTTAGACTTATCAGAGAAAATTTAGGTGTCCAAAAGTACTTGGAGACAACACAAACCAAAGTGAAAGCGAATTAAAAAGAAATATTCTTTTCTTGGCAAAGAAAACTTCTTTAATATGCCCTTCCTTTATGCTGCGTCTTTTACTTTTTTTCGCTCTTCTCTTTTTTCATATGTTTTGCCGTGTCCTCGTTTTGTAAGTATCATTCTTAGTGAATCAAGAATATCATCTTCATAAAACTATTTTTTTTTTTGTATATCCTACTCTAACTCTTAACTCACTCTCAAATTTTTACCTTGCCTCTTGCAAGGCGTGAGAGTTGAAACCCACATCTGAAACTACACGTCCACACCCCTAACGCCTTGGGAATGTGAGGATTCGAATTCTCTATCTCTCTCTTCTCAAGTAGAAAGGGTGGCTAGTGGGGCAAACCCTAGTGGTTTCTTAAAACTAATTTGAGTGTAATATGTTGGTATAATTGAGTCAATACAATGTTGGTAAATCACTAAATAGTCACTAAATTGGAAGACTCAAAAAGAAGTTGGTAGTTTCAGAAAAAATATTAGTCATTCTAACACGCTAATAACATACCAAAATATTGATAAATCTTTAGAATTGTTGGTTATTGAAAAGAATCAAATAATATTACTACTTTTCTAAAATGCCGGGGAAATGGGTTACTTCGGGCTACTGAAGCTCGCTGTGAGAATGGGAAGACTCTAGGTTGCGAAAGCTTATCAAGATGATGAAATAAAAAGCTTAGAGATTTCATTTAACATCAAATAAAAGTTTAGGAATGGCTCATATTATTACTCTTTTGTTTCTATGGAAGCACTTTAAATCCTCATAGGCTAGCTAATTGTAATATTCTTAACTCAGTAAATTGAATCCAAAAGCTAACTCAATAACATTTTAGAAAAATGTGTGATTCGGAATGAGCTCCCAAAATAAACTTGTTTCTACTTAAATTCATCATTGACATTTATTTCGTTCGAACACATCACAACCCATTCAATGATTTCTTCAAGTCTTAACGAGGATAACACTTCCAAATTTAGACTTTCACAAAAAAGAAAGTACATTTAGACGCGGGACATTATACATTCAAGTCGTAGCATCTTTCAATGTAGTAACCTCATGAGAGACATCTGTCATCGGACCTTACCTAATGCATATGGATCGAGCAGTTTAATTCTTGTAGTAGTGAAGATTGTCCGACACAAATTCGGATGCTCCGTTTTATTAAAAGAAAAAAAAATTGACATTCTCATTTTAGTCCCTGGCATTCCTGCTCTATAAGAACTAAGATTTAGTCCCAAACTTTATCTTAGTTGCTTGGCTTGGTTGGCATTGCAATCCGTCGCAATATTTTCATTTCTTTGTGTTTTCCTTCTCTCCTTTCCCTTGGACCTCCCAGTTCATGTCCATGAAGATGTTTTCACTACTCTAGCATAATCAGAACTTTGAAACTCTCTCTCTCTCTCTCTCTCTCTCTCTCTCTCTCTCTGAAATTCTACCATTTGTTTCTCCAATTAGAAGCTGAATAACCAGCGAAGCAATCAGTAACTAACATGAGGAATTTGATGGAAATGAACCTAAAGACGGCGATGGCGCCGGCGATGATCGAAAACTGCAATGTCATGAAGGGCAACATGAAGTCCCTGAAAACTCCCATGGGGATGCTCTTGCAGATCGAGCTCCTAGTCATCTTCACTGCGTTCTTGCTCCTGTTCCTAGTCACCTGCGGCTCATGGCGACGGCGCTCCAACAACAAGAACCTCCGGCTCATCATTTTCACGGCCTACACTCTCTCAACCTACGTAATCACCTATGCTCTCGGCCTCATGCAAGATGCTCCGTTGCGCAGCGAATTATTCCCCGTCTGGGCAATGTTCCTGATGCTCGCCCTCGGGAGCGCCGATTCTATCTCTGCATATAGTCTCGAGGACAACGAGCAGTGGAAGAACTACAATTGGCAGCGCGTGATCAAATTGATTTGGTTGGTCTTGTTGATGAGTTTGTACTTCCACAGCAGGTCCGAAGCGGTGGTCGCGGCCGAGTGCCTCTTCATCGTCTTGGTCGTGAAGTCCGACGAGAGGGCCCGGGCCCTGATGGCGGCGAGCCTGCATTCATTGCAGAGGAATACAAAAGTGGTTGCTGATTATATGAGCGTGGAGCACGAAAGTGGGGGCGTTCCACGTAGAGCTGATCCGGTTCGCATGAGAGGGTATACTTATTTGGTGACGTGGGAAGAGGAGAATTGGGTGTATGAAATTGCTCGTGCTATCTTCAGGTGTGTATGGACGCATGAGGCCGCGCAGGCACCGAACTACCGGATGACATTGGATAAAAAAAAATTGATCACCATTGAAAAGGTATACCTACATTCGTCTGATTATTTTTATCTCTGACTTTTGATTTAATAAGGAATTTCTTCTCACGCTAAAAAATTAAAAAAAATGTGCAAAATCATCTTGATTAGTTGTGAAAAGGTTCACTATACATGGTCAGTGACGTGGGCGAGTTGATCACATTTGAACAGGTACATCTTCAATTATTCGATCTTTTAGATTTTTCTTAACTTCGATTTAGTAAGGATCTTCTTCTCACCAAAAAAAAAAAAACAAAATCATCTCGATCGGTTGTGAAAAACTACAATAAAAATGATGAAACTATTCACTATTAATGACATGATACCACAGGATAAATCAAGATAAGACACGATACCACGGGATAGACTAAGATAAAGACATTTATCTTCTACGAGGGTCCTCTACCTTGCAAAGAATCTCATCGACTCTCTATTATCGATGAGTTGAGTGATAGATTTTTTTTTTTTTTGGGTCTAAAGTTGAGTGATAGGTTTCCAAAGTAACCTCTTTAACATGAATCTATCGGTCGGGATTACTGAGGCACGAATAAGGACGCAAACGAGGGTAGAGGGTCACATTCTGCCAACTCTCCATTACTTTTGATTCATATTACTTTTGGTTTCTTTATCTCAGGGTCCTTCATTCCTTAAGCTCAACTCTTTTCTCAGGTGTGGGAGTGTAAAGGGAGGCTCTTAAGCTCACAAGGAGACCCCAGAACAAGCTCAAAGACATATGCCTCTCTTTTGCACTCTTCAAACTCCTCCGTTTGAGATATGCTGGCTACTCATTGCCCCGAGAGGCTCACAAGAAGACATGGGACTTGATTCACCGTGGATTGCTCTCGCAAGGAGACACTTACGAGCGAGCGTTCCGAGTTGTTGAGGTTGAGCTCATGTTCCTTTTCGATTTTTTCTACACCAAGTACAGTATCATATTCCAGCCTGGCTGGTTGCTGATCAAATTGATGGAGTTTATGTACGTTGTCATGGGCATCTGGGCTACGACATCACTCTTGACGCATTACAAGAGACCTAACAGTAACTGTCGACTCGCCACTATGCCAAATGGGTTGAGTGTTGACGTACTCGTGACCAGCGTGATGATAATCTCGTTCATCGTCGTGGAGCTCACACAGTTCTTCTTCATGGGTTTCTCGGCATGGGCTAAAGTGATGTGGATATGCAAGTATGTGCAGAAGAGGTCATGGCAAGATAATGCGTGGATCGAGAGTATGATCGGAGCGATATGTCGGGTCCGGTTGCTGAGGCCTTGGGAGCGAAAGCTTCATCAGTACTCAATCCTCGAGTCGTACTTCTATAAATCTTCCAGGTTGTTGAACAATGTGATTATGGCGGCCTACATTGATCAAGATAGGGATGGCCAGAAACAGAGCAAACCGATCCCGTTGCCTGAAAAAGTGAAGCAAGAGATGTTTGATGCTCTGAAGTCGAAGTACGGTACTAAATTGGAGAATGGACAGGCCTCACTGAGAGTGAAAAATGAGTCCAAAAAGCTGTTGTGGGCGTGTCGGCTTGAGACACAGACTCAGGTCATAATGGTGTGGCACATCGCCACTAGCTTCTGTGAGTACCAACTGCCGGTAGGAAGATCAGACTCAGATGCAACGAGGAGTAGCTTCCTAGTGGCAACTAGCTTGTCCAAGTATCTGGCTTATTTGGTTGCTTTTGCTCCACGGCTATTGCCTGATCACCCTTACGTTGCGGAGTATGTGTTTGATCAGGCAATCATTGAAGCCAGGGACTTCTTTCAAGGATGCAACAGCTTGGATGACAGGGTTACGAAGATGGAGAGGAAGGGTCGTGGAAGTTCTGCACGTGAAAAAACTGTTATCAACCATGGTGCTCGGCTTGGGAATCAGCTTGTGAATGATATAAAACGCGAGGACGTGATTTGGAGGATTCTGGCCGACTTTTGGGTGGAACTGGTGTTGTATGTGGCGCCTTCAGACAATGCGAAAGCGCACGCAGAGCATTTGACTAGAGGAGGCGAGTTTCTAACTCACTTGTGGGCTTTGGTATCTCACGCAGGGATCGAGAGAGATTACCCTACTAAGCCACCTAATGCACTAAAGAGAAGCAAAAGCTTCTGAACTAATCCTGCATTTAATAGCATCAGTTGCAAGTTACCAGTGATTGTGATAATAAATGGCTGCTTATGTATGATTCATGTGGATCTCGCGCTAGTTAATCGGGCAATGTATTTGGTTGCATCACTTGCAACTCTCACTATGCATTAAATGTAATCCTACTGCTACTGAACAGCTGCATCATATGTATTTCTCAGAGAGATCCTGTTTAGTAATAATAATCCCAGGATGGATTCACCTAGAGGTTATTCCAAAGTTATTGCAGAACACACGTAGGATTTCCTTGAAATATCCAAGAAACTTCTTTGCCGAAGATGGATCTTGTAAATAAGATTATGTGACAAAGTTTCACAGTACTTACGGCATTTTGCTGCGAGTAAGATTGAGAATAAACGTCTTAGTCCCTTCGATCTGGATGGATCTCTGTTTAAACTTATTCCCGGGCCACTTGATTTGGTATGGTTTGCTTTCTCTGGTTTGCTTTCTCGGATAAATGGTCATGGACGAGTATACAGAGTTGTCGTAGCACCGATCAGATCGTTTGCAGAAGGAAGGAACGTGGTCATTCATCTCTAAGGATAATATCAATTCAAATTGGATCGATCATCTTCTGCAAGAAAGAAGTGCTTTCTGGGACACGAGGGTTCAATTTTACTGAGGGTATAACTTCCGATATAGCAACTATCTTGCTTGCTTTAGAGCTTTTCCGCCAGATTACTAGTTTGGTAGATAATCACAAAGTAGATGTTGCATCTTGGTGAATTTTACAACTCAAGCTTCTTTGGCTGGTGCAAGAATTTGAGGTGTTTAGTACTATCACTTAGAGAGGGGGTGAATAGGTAATCGTAATTGATCTTGACAAAATAAAGAGGAATTAAAATGATCCAGATAAATATCTCGTAAATACAGAATATGAAGTAAAACTCTGATATAGTCAAAATCACTTATGTGCAATATGTTATCAAAGATAATGATCATTAGTTAAGGGATAGAAAAAATTACACACTAGAGTTATGGTTCTGCTTATTACAAGCCTACGTCCACTCTCTATGCAGACAGCTCACTGGTTGGATTTCACTAGTGAATCAATAAGAGGTTACAGACAAGAGTGATAACATTCAATCTTGATAGGTCTCTCTCTCTCAAAGTAACTCGTCTCTCAATCTCATAACAACTCTCTTCACTTTACACCTCCAAGGATTACACTTTCATAGCAATGAAGGACAAGTGTTTAAAGTTGGACCTCTCTTAGACTTTGGAATTTCATATTCATGATCTCCTAGTCTTTTCAGCACCAGAATCTCCATATATATAGTCCCCTACTGCCAATCGAGCTGTTGGACAGTTTTCATAGAATCATTCTCCTATCATCCCAATGGATACGAATGCTTAAGGAGATTGAGTAGCCGTTTTGCCTTGAGTTTATTCCAAAGTGATAACAGAATACACGACTGGAATTCCTTTGAAATATCAAAGAAACTTATTTGCCAAAGATGGTTCTTATAAATAAGATTATGCAACAAAGTTTCACAGTACCTAAAGCATTCTTGCTGAGTAAGATCAAGAATAAATATGTCAAACATAAGTCCCTTCGATCCAGATCGATCTCTGTTTAAACTGATTCCCGGCCATTTGATTTGTTATGGCTTGCTTACTAGGATAGATGGTCATGGACGAGCATATAGAGTCCTTGTAGCGCTTATTGGATTTTGCAGAAGGAAAGAACGTAGTCAATCAGCTAAGGATCATTTCGATTCAGATTGGATTGATCATCTTTTGCTAGAAAGAAGTGCCTCCTGGGACACGATTGTCCAATTTTACGGAGAAGATAACATGCGAGATAGCAACTATCTTTCTTGCTTCAAAGCTTTTCCGTCAGATTCCTCATTTGGTAGATAATCACAGAGAAAATGTTGCATTAGGGTGAATTTTAAAACTGAAGCTTCTTTGGCTGGTGCAATAATTTGGCCAAAAGGATTTAGAAACTGAGGAGAACTAGTGAAAGATCGACTGAAAACTTGTCAATCAGACCACGTACTTAAGAAGGCAACGTGTGTACAAACTAGGAAATCCAAATCCAAAAACTATTTAATTCCACCATTTCTCAACACAAATTTATTGACTTGACCTGCGGATGTGAGTCACCATGCGTTTATCATCGCAGACAGAATTGAAATGAGATAAGAATATCACGCCCCAAGATTATATGATTTTCTAAGACACTTGTATAAGAAGAGAGATATAACGACGACAAAGACGGAAAGGGAGAAAGGACAATGGAATCTAGAAAACCTGATAATGCCAACATAAAAGGTAAAAGGGGATTGAGTGTCACTAGACCTATAACCTGTACTCACACTAAGAACTTTATTGTCATCATGCCCTAGATCTCCCAGTGAAACAGCTAATTGGATGCGAAAACCAGGCCTCATCGTGAAATCGTCCCCCTGAAAACCTCAATAGTATCGCCCATCTCGACGCCATGCCATTTGAACGACTCATCTTCATCCATCCCACTCTGGCTATGTATGAAAAAATACCCCTCCGATGGAAGATCAAACTTCAGGCTCGGCTGCAGCTTCTCAAGCTCTTTCCTCAGAACCTTTACTTTGTCCCACTGTTCCACTTCCACCGCAACTTTAAGGTTGGCTTTCCATGGCAACACCATCACCATGAACTTCAGAGGCTTGATCCGCACATCAACACTGGAATTGTCCTGAAGCTCATAGTCGCATATCCGGCAATCATCTTCAAGTTCAGTTCCGTTTGCATACAGCGTCACCCGCTCAAGAGGGACATCTTCCACGGACTGGACAACCTCTCTCAAGCGTTTCACAGGGTCATTCACATTAACTTCTATGGGGAGGCGCATATTGGATGGCAGCGTTCCTATGCGTAATTCAATTTTAGTGAATGGCGGTGGCTCTGGCTCAACAATGAACCCAATGCGGGAGCGATCGTGGATGTTGCAGCCCTCGACATCGAGCTCGTCATCAAGGGTCTCATCGTTGAAAACCAAAGTTTGTCTATAGACGGGGATTCCTTGGTGTTTTTCGATCCTCACTTTGATCTCCAGGACTGTATCATGGAACCCAATTTGAATGCAGAAAGGACTTCCTTCCAGGGGCTCAAAGAAAACATCCATTTTCGAGAGGAAAGGCGGGAAAATGTTCTGTGATGAAGCTCACTCTCAATGCTTATTATGGTCGCAAGATTGAGTTAATGAGATAGAAGTGGAATGAACTCATATATGGAAAGAAAATCCGATAACTATGAGTCACGATCTTAGTGTCTCCGAGCCATTTGCATGAGGCACCACCATTTGTGTAGTTGAAGATGTTTCCATCTCATGAAGGATCTCTTCAATGTCCGACGGCCCAGTGTGACACATTTCATGAGTTAAACATAGAATGCTAATGACGGAATATATTTTTTTTGTATAAATTGTTTCTTTTATTTTCTTTTTATCTTTTCTTTGGCTGATAGTAATAATCAAAATTGAAAATATAAGCTGCATTTGAACGACCGGATGTAAGATACGTGTCGATGCGGCTTCATGTAATGGGTCATTGCCTGCATTCTTTATGCTTTGAGATCTGTCTTGAATTAAGATACGAACTCTTATTATCATTTGCTCAAATGCTATCATTTAAGTACATTTACTCGAATGTTATAGCCCCCTCGGTTCCCTCCTGTGTAAGTTTTATTACCTGATTGAAATTACTATATCTGGAATCACTTCTCTTCCTTATCAGTCATCTAAACCCCAGCCTCGTTGAGGCCCACTTTTCTTCAAATTCGGATCGGGTGTAAATTTGCAATAACCACGTCCATCCCAAGATTGATCAATTTGAAATCTAGTCAATTTAAATTTATAGTACCCGACTTCTCATCAAATCAAATTCAGATAGGGATGGGTTTGCCGAATGGAGTGGAACAGCAGGCAAGTCGGGTAAATTTTTGGGGTCGAACCAACTTTATCTCATTTACACTGGACTAACAAAACGAGAAATATGAAAGTGGAGCATTTAACCGCATAATTATGCATTTTCTGGTATCTGTTTCTAAATGGTATAATAAGATATGAACATGTTACCATACTCCCATTGATTTCCTTTTCTTGCACATTCCAAGGCAAACATTTCTCCTGAAGGCTACTGAACCAGTTCAACTTGAAAACCAACTTGAATAAATCAAACCGTTTACCGTTTACCTCGAGAGCAGTTCCAAAGTGAAATCATCCGATTTACAGTTCGATTTCTTAAGATGGCCAGTTCCACCCAAGTTCATAACCACAGGTTAGTTCCTAGACAGTGAAAACAACCACTGCGCTTGTCCAACCGGCACTTCAAATTGTTAGAATCAGAAAGCGGTGCAGTGGAATCATACTCGACACATAAAATAGACATAGCATCTTGGAAAGGTTTAAGAGAAATGTCCATGAAAGTCAAGACTCTTGAAAAGCATACAACTGAACTTGCCGTGGCCACACTTGACCGTACACATCTGTTTTTGTGTACCTCCGATCCCATGACCATGGCACATCTGCATCCAATGTTCAAAGAACTTAGACAATGGCAACCTTGGAAGGGAAAAAACCAAGAGACTATTTAAGTTCATTGTGCTACCTTCTTGAGAATATGATTGAGGAGGAAGCTCGTAAGGCACGGGCAAAGAAATTATATCGCGTGAGGAATCTTTATCCTGGGATCTCTGCCATGCCAGGGTCACCAGCTTGGCTCTACGTACTTCAGAATTTTTAGATGATGCAGCTACATCCTTAAACTGGGGAAAAAAAAGAATATATGAAAGAGCTGTTTCCATTTCCCTTAAGTAAAAGTCAGAAATACAAAGAACTACAGTCTGCTGCATCCTCCCTTATGATAATACAATCCCTAAAAAGGGTGGTGTAAAGAAAAAGACTATACAAACAAGAGAAGGATTTAGCTTTTACCTCTGAAGAAACCCCATTGTTTGTGCAAGAAAATTTTCTACCTCGTCTTTTGATGGAAGATGGTAAAAATAGCACTCCCAACTGTAAATAAGACACGAAACTTTTGCCCTATTAGGATGTGAAAGAAACACTTATGGCTACCTGAACTCCAACAACCTATAAATAGCAAAATAAAATGGGGCGTCACACTGCCACAGCATTGGATATTCTGAGAAGAGATTTTCAGTATCTGACTTATGTCACTAGCTTGAAAACAGAAGTGTCGTTATACTGTTGGGATTATTTATCATCAAATGAAGTTTATCATCATATACCTCATAAGACCGAATCATCAATTGAGAATTTTTTTTCTGAAGTGCTCCCCAGGCTGCTTTGCTGAGATTTGCTGAAGTTAACAGCAACCAACTGCTCAAGTTAAGAATGTTCAGAAATTCAGTTTGCAAGTATTGGCAGCATCCTTAGAAAGAAGCATTAAGAACATAAAGTATTCACAAAGGAAACGATGCTTACGCGAGTTTCTGCCCCTTATAGCGTGCAAATGTCTTTATGTGTGGCATTGCACGACTGAAAAAATGAGAGATTGTATTAGCAGGAAATGAATAGTCCTTTCTTAGAATAAACAGAAAAACAAGACTCCCTCTCTCCATAGACTAGCTGCAGTCCATTTCGCGGTTCAGTAGATAGGAGTATTAGTGGCACTTTTCACCTGAGCATTCACATAATTCCAATTTTACAGTATAACATAGGCTACAGATATCAAATTAAAACAAGTAATGTAAGCAAATCTCACACAGGGTGTTGCAAGAAAGCTAAGTAATAATCAACCAAATCAACAAAATGAATCTTATTCTTACCAGCGACCAGTATGGCTAGCCTTCCATTTTGCCCAATACTTCTTCAAAAATTCCTTCTCCACATTCTTTAGTGGGCTTGGTATGGCATTTCCAGCTGCATAACCCTAGGTCAAAATAAACAAGGTAATCAAAATAAGATAGTATCTCAGAGGGAGTCAGCAATAGGTAGAGAAATATAATGAGGACAGAAGGTCCTAATTGCCTTTAGCATACTCGATGGGAAAAGGGCAAGCTCCAACCTCACTCACCGGAAAACAAAAGGAAAAAAAAATCTTAACATTTGAACTATGAGCTGGATTAAATGTCCAGTACTAAATCATCATGATGAACCATCTCTGATGTCATTCGAACTACACACAGTAGCCTACATAGGATGCTTTTAATAAAAAAGGCTCATCCCAGCATTAAATATAGAGGATTCTAGTTAAATATTAAGTGACCTCAAGGAAAAATAAAACTATATCCAACTGTGTGGAGAAGGTCATGAAACTTCTAAAGCAATAGCAAAATAAATATCTTAAACACCATGCCATAAACATAGAATAGATGAGTGTAATAATTTAAGCAAGGAAATGTACTACTTGATAGTACCTCTAAGGAGCATCGAACATCTTCCACTGTGGGCCATATGATCAGTGGATCACCTAAGCCAAGAGGCACTTTATCTTCTGAGAAGCCTGATGACATTGAAGATGCCAGCTCAGCCATCCACTTTTCGTCTAAAGACCCAAGGGAGGAAAACTGAATAAGCCAAAAAGAAAAATAGTGGGACAGTATTTGGGATAAGATTAATAAAACGCATTATATGTGATGACGCAGAATACGTAAACAGAGGGGCGCAATAGTAGCATTCACTTAATCTGCAATTGGGCATGTACATCTTTCTTGTATGCATGAACGCATGTTTGTTTGAGATGTGCGCTCATGCATGTGTAGCAGAATGCAGATAACTTTTGAACCTTCCACAAGTCATGAACTACAAATCAAACCTTACCTGATAAACAAGAGGAGACTTCTGAAAATCCTTGTCAAAAGTACACTCTTGCAGGACGCTGCGCAGCTTCATGTGACCCCATTTTTTCAGGTTGGAACCCGTGTGGTATCCAGGTACTGATGCAATTAATCTAACCTGGAACTCATAATCCATCTCTCCCATTCATTAGTAAATGGATGACAAGTTGGCAAGAAATCCTCCGCCCCCCCCCAACAAAAACAAAAACCCATAGCAGAAAAGAAAAAACAACCTCAACTATGGCATAAAGGCTGCCTGCAAACAATAGAGAACATACCGCTGAATCTCTATAGTCGAACTTCCTGAAGAAAGAAGGATTAATGGTGAAATTGCCAACAGCTGGTACATTTATGTTGAATTCAGGCCACTGTGATCAGTCCCACAAAGCAATAAGATAAAGGAAAGTGTCAGTAAATATTATATGCAGTAACAACACTGCACCAATGAAAGCAGAGGATATCTGCAGCATTCCGCAATGAGAGTAACTGTAATCGAAGGAAACGAGAAAATGGGTTTGGAGAGGAAACAAGATCATATTGACTAAACCCTAAAATTTAAATGACAGAATCGAGATCTAGAATTTCTAATACAATAGACAAGAAATCAATTGAATCATCAAAATGAATAGGTGAGTGCGAGATCTCCTACATCCTCCACGAGAAGCACTCCCAAATTGATTTATAACGAAAATAAGGCCAAATCAAGTCAAAGGAACTTGAGGAGAAACAAGTGAATATTGCCCGCAAGAAGGTAACATTCAAAGTTCTTCGTGTTCCTAAATTTCCTTATTAGACTACAATAACATCCTAAAGTTAGATTTCTTTCATCAAGTAGACTAGAAACTTAAACCATTGCACACGTGTTCGAATGGATAAATCTAACAATTTTTCATGTTGCAACGTCATAGAAACTTTATTTTGCATCAAGCCTGCAAGTTGAAATTACAATACTTTCTAGGGTTGTGTACTTAATTTTCCCTACAGTTAATCCAATTGACCATTGCAATATTGGAGTCAATCTTTAGGTTGAGAACGGCACACCATCAAAAGAAAACAAGTCAGATGGATTGCCATTGTGATTTGTCATACCTTTAGTGCACTGAGATAATCCACCAAATCATCTTCGAATCCACACCCATTGCCAGCATTACTTGGGCCCTTCCAAGGAAAGTCTTGCACCCACAATCCTTGGCTTTTATTGTTCCAGTCAACAAAGATCAAATTGGCGGTATGTACAATGATCCTCACTCCCGTAGGATAGACAAGAAGCATGGCCTTAGAATGGTGCGTGCCATAAGAAATGGGAAGTGGAGGTTTGTGTAGAACCCAATTTGCCGGTTTCTTTCTCTAGAAAAATGATGAGATCAAGAGAGTGCCAGTTTGGAAGAACTGAAACACAAAATAAAGCAATTATATTTACAGCCGACTTACCTTCATATGATCCAATGTACCGTCACCCTCCCCATGGATAACCAACACACGAGGAACTTTTACCAGTATTGGACAAGCTACATCCAGAAAAGAACAATGAGAGAAAATTTAGAGATGCCATCATTTCAAGCTAGCACAAATATCGAAGTTCTTTTGTGTCTAAATACCTAAATGCAATTCACAGCACATTATGCATCAGAAACACCTTCCCCATGCATTGCAAGTGTTGAAAACTTGAATAATGGATAATGGACGACTAAAAGAGGTAACACAGAAATATCAACCGCAGATGGATATTTTTTCATAATAAAAATGAACTGACCAGGAATCAACCAATCAATGTCCACCATGTAATTTGAAAGGATAGCAACAACAATGTCACCCTGTGTACAAAAAGGGTAATCAAGCAAGGTATCAGACTATGTCCAACAGCTAAGACTGCTATGTAAAATGCTACATAACACCAGCATGTAGGAATTATGAAGCTATGGGGAGCAAAAAATAGTTGAGGAAAGCTGACAAGACTGCCAGCTTCATCGCCAAAGCAGCAATTTGCTCTTAATCGATGATGAAACAGTCCTCGTCACAAAAGATAGCTTGATCCACAATTATTATCAGATGGATGATACATAATTCCTGAATTTATGTTTATCTATATGCAAACACAAACTGCGGCTCTTTACACGACCATGAGAAGAATAAGAGTCTTATGCACAATGAGAGTTTACAGTCAAAATATTTACCTCTATTACATCTTCAATGGAAACACAGGATGTATTTGCCCATGCCGGGAGACCTTGCACACGTAGAAGCCGAAAGGTGCACGGCAACAGTTCTTCCAAAACACGAAAGTTACGAATCGCCTCCACATCACCGTGTCCCCTGTTTGCCTGCCAACATATAGAACACTTCAAGCTTATAAACCCAGTAATGTCTCCTTCACGAACCAGAAACAACTATGTCTACGACATTTTGATGATGAACAAAACCACTCCTTGTGGAAGGACACGCAAGACACCGTATGCACTCAGGAGAAATAACATCACAGAGACCGTACCTAGCTAGAAAGTCTTGATTTTTATGCCTTCACAAACAGAAATAAACATTGCGCACCTGAGATCGAGAGTCCCACATAAAAGACTGATCTTGAACATCTTTTCGCGTCCTCTTTCGACCACGATCCTCACTTGCACGCATATCATTATTCTTTCCACCATCTGAAGACCCACTTGGATCACCACTCAAGACTTCATACTTGAAAAAGTGATGTCCAGGAATCAACTCTATGACACAACCAGGACCAATGTCCACCTTCTCTCCACTTCCCACCCGCACCCTCTCATTCCCAGCATTAACAACGACAGGATTCGTCCCCTCCTACAACGAATTCATCCAATTCAAATATCAGCCGCATTTCCATCCCAAAAAAAACCAAATCCTCCGATTCACCATTCGCCCTTCCCCACTTGGGACTTTCCAAAAGCAACCCACGTTTTCGTTTCAGGCGCCGCGAAAGGGAAGCTGAAAGGAGAGTGAAAATTACCACGAGCAGTGAAGCGGAGCCGTCGGCGGAGGCGGTCAGTGTGACGTGCTTGCGGCTGAGCCGCTTGTCCGGAAGAGAGACGGCGTTGCGGCCGACGACGTTGGGGCCTTCGGACAGAGAGATTCTGGGGGTCGACGTGTTCTCTTCGAGGGTTTTGGAGAGCGGGACCAAGTGACCAATCTGTCGCGGGAGAATGACAACATCGGAGACAACAAAGTGTTAACGGAAATTCTCGAAGAAGAAGAAGAAGGGCAGCTTACAGGAGAATGCGCCATGTTCGAGCTTCAGCGTCGCATCGGAGAGCGGGCGGAGGCGAAGTTCGGAGAGCTCGCCGTGCGGTGCGGCGGCGCTTTTCTGGCAACCGGTGGCGCGGGGAGAAGCTCGTAATTTCGCCGGCACCAACCTTAGTCCTTAGGGGTGAGCGATCGGGCCGGTCCGGCCCGATAACGGTACTGCCCTTACCCGACCGGTTTCCGACCGGTTCACACAGAAATCGGTTCTCTCCCGAGTAAAAAATTCGGAAAACCGATCTTGACCGGTTCGGTGTTCCGGTTCTATGCTATGAACCGATCGGATCTACTCGGAATTTGATCTTATAAGGCCTATTTTACGGGTGGAACCGATTCTCAGCCCGTTTCCAAATCGGTTTTCGTGTATGATTGATTATGAGTCGGTTCAATAACCAAATTTCTCATTTTCCATTAAGGTCTCCAAGATATGTGAAAGACATCAAAATTTCATGTTTTCGCCTTAAGAAAGATGGAATGGAAAAAAAAAAGTAGTTCGGTTCCCAAGTCGTCCCCAGAACCAAACTTTAACTGGTCAGTCTGGTTTTAGAATTAATCGGTTCAGTTTCTAATTTCAATAATTGGGAACTCCGAGGGCGGGTTCCAAATTCTTGGCTTAAAACCTAATCACCCCAAAATTGATCACCCATATTAATGCGAGAGGATTTTCCCTTTATCCCTACACTTTGCATGTCTCATGTAATTTGCCGTATTTCAAGAAATTTGAGAAGAGAAAACTTTTAGCGTGCGTATCTCATCTCTCCGATCAGTTTTTTGAGCGATATTTCTTTCGATTCGGCATAATTTTTCAAGAGCAATCTCATAAAAGACACAAAAATTCTAGAAAATAGGAAGAATAAATCTAAAATCTTTTATTGTTCCCTAGAGATAATTTAAAACCTAGCATATATTCATCCAAATTTTGCCAAGACATATCGAATTACTGTTAGCTATCAACACTTGACACGTATTTGTACATGCCTCTTGATAAAAATTACATTTTTCATCCTCATACTTTTATGAGCGTCCGGATTTAGTCCTTATTCTTCTTTGCTTAACAAATTCTAATTTTCATATTATTTTTTTGTCAGGTTTTCATATTGCTCATAGACAAAACTTTAAGTACAAATTTAATTTTTTTCATTTTTTGGAAAAATGGAAAATGGTGATGGCCATTGCTGGTACACGATACAAATTTATGTAGGGATGCGCAAGGCAAACCGACTGGACTGGGAATCGCCTGAACTAGACTGAACTGGTCTGTTGATCTAGTTTTCAAGAGTATTGGTCTAATTCGTGGTTCCTAAAAGTGAATCCAATGTCCAGTTGGTCCAGTTCCCCATTACAAGGAGGAATTAGACCGATTAGATCGGACTGACTATATATCTTTATTTATTTATTTCTTCAAAAAATTAAGAAGAAGAGAGCGACATGAACGGTCTCACTGATTTGCTTCACTCTCATTAGTGCTTGAATCTCTTGCCCTCTTTCTTACTATTCATATTTTACTTTTATTGCTCCCCTATTGACTAACCTTTCCCGTTATATTCCAAAGAGAATATCCTTCTCTGTATGCTCTTTTCCTCACGATCAGATTTCCTCGCCAATTTGTTACCAAAATAAAATGGAGACAATCTCCTTTGCTTCCCTCTTCGATCATTGCCACATTTGTTGCCCCATTTTATGTAGTATGGAGGAATTTATTCCTTCGATCATGTTAGCTGAAATTAGCCGAAAAAAAAGCATAGAAGATTTATTTGATTGATTGGTTGGACCTTTTTCTTTTTGTCGGAGAAGAGGCAAAATCTCTCGCCCTATTTCTTTTTTTAATTTCATCTTCATGTTAAATAAGTGACTAGTTCCATTGGACCGGATCAGATTCGGGATAGAACCGGGAACCGATCACCCTCAAATCTTTGTAAGTCTTTTATGGTTAATATCACTAGCTTTATTAGTAATGATTGAAGAATTTTTTTTTTTTGTGTTAAGCCACCGAATGGCGTGAAATGGAGACACAAAGGCCTACAGAAATCAAAATTGCAACAAGCACATGAAGGTTTCAACACGAGCTGTACAAGTCAAGAGACTGAAAGAATAACTGTGTAATTTTTTGAAAAGATAAAGGGGTATCATTGGACCTTTTACAAATGTCGTAACTATGTTTTCGTGTCTTGAAACTGTCAGCATAATCGTTTCGACGTTTATGGCACTGAGCACATCATTTTCGATGCAAGCGAATAGACAATCTTTCAGCAATTCATCTCTCATTCAATTGTATGGACGATTCAATACGATGGAGTAATACTAATAGACAAACCAATGGTAATTTGAAAAAGTAGATAAATGAAAGGAAACACCATTCCATGTTTTTTCTCGACTAATTATTAGAAAACATATGAAATTTCTTCATTGGAACCTCTTTTCTAAACTTGGGCTTCCTAATTCTTATGGGAGTCAAATTTGTGTCCTTAAAGTTTAGTGAGGTCAAGACTTGAAGCTATGATCGATTCAAATGAGGCAATTTTGGCCATAAAAGGCCCGCGATGGCTACATGAATGATGGCCTTGGACAAACCATATAAGGGGCCACCTGAGGTTGACAACTTCGGATTTGAGGCGGCGATGCTACGGTGCCACCTTACAAGAGAGGGTGGAGGACGGGGGATGGCCGACCCCAATGCACGGGAGGGCTAGCAACGCATGTGGTGGCTCGTGTGGCTCATACTGAACTCGGTAATGATGTGAGGGGATGAGGATACCAAAACGACAAGTGAGGGAATTTCCCGAGCCAAATTTAAAATATGCTACAAAGACACATGGTTTCACATATAGGATTGAGATTGTTTGGAAAATGAAAAGGAATAAGCTATTCATATTATGAAGAGTTAAGTGTATCGGAAATCCTAAAACTTGTCGCGAAACTACAATTGAGTGCCAAAACTTTTGAAAAGTGCAGTCAAGTCCAAAAATTTGTCAAGTTGATGCATTCAAGTTATTTTATTAATTCCGTCCAATTTATAAATGGCAAATACCGGACATGTGGAATTGATGTGGCGACCACTAAGCACCACATTAGAAAAATATTAAAGATAATCCAATTCATTCGCCATTTACGCACTCAATCCAATGTGAATGATCTCAAGGAATCGATGCGAAGACGCGATTGAAGCCACGGCACTAACACCTGATCGCAATTGAAGGCTCTGTTTGTTTCACGGAATATATATGATTTGGAAAATATTGTTTGAAAAACGATTGATTGTATCTCTTCAAATAATTAGCTAATGAAAAAAAAAATTCATCATTGATAACAACTTATGTCTAAACAGTTTCATGAATTGTTAGAAAGTCCAACTCAAAAACTTAATTTAAGATATAGAAAGAGACCACATGAATTTAAAGAGCATTTATGACCAATTATCAAACATGTGGGACAATGCTTCAACGCCCCCTCTCCATGCAAGCTGGATTACGAGCAACACATGGAATCTAACTAATGGGAGTCGACGCACATTCGCGAAAATGTTAGCACTAGCTCTGATGCTATGTTAGAAAGTCCAACTCAAAAGCTTAATTTGATAGGTTGGAGGAAATCACATGAAAAAAAGAAACATTTAGGACATGTTGTCAAGCAATAATAGACAATACTTCAATTAAAGAAATATTTTTTGTTCATTCATTTTGGAATTGATATAAGCAATTGATTTTCGAAAAATGTTTTTCAAAATTTTCATTTTTCACAAAATAAACAGAGCCTAGATTTGAAAAAAAAATGACTTTGAGATTGCAAGACCAATGAAGACGTGATTCTAAATTTCTAAGACAACATTAGCTTTTGAAAATTCTTTCACTTTATCATCCAATGCAAAATCGCCAGATTCGACCTCACACCAATCATGATTTCTCCACCACCACCCATGGCTCCTTTGGCCTCGCACCAATCACGACCCTAGATACGAGGTCGTGGAGATTAAATCATAGCCGTCTTCATGCTCATAGCCATGATCGCTCGAGCTTTGTCTAGCTCCTGATCATGGCTATGCCGGCTTCCAATCTTCAAGCTTGCAACCATGACCACTAGAGTTTCATTGAGCTTCTGAACATCGAAATTAGAGAACGAAAGGAGATGAACCGTAAGTCTTTGTAGGTTCTACATCAATAAAAGAAAGTGATAGAGGAAGACTCGAATTTTTTTTATCTTTTTTTTTGCTTTTTAATTATTTTCATTTTCATGATTTTTAAGAGATGCTTGGTGGGCACTACGTATCTTGAAAAAGTGATAAAAGAAAAGCTACATCAATATTTTCCGTCAGTCAAGTTGAATGAAATTAGCAAAATGACTTGATCATATTAAGTTAATAAGTTTTAAAATCCAATTACACTTTTTAAAATAATTAAAATTTAATTATATCTTCACGATAAGTTTTGAGATTTTTGACATACTTATTTATATTTGTAAAAGAAATATATGTGAATGATGATATTGTAATTGGCTATGCCAGCTGTTTATATAAGTTTCTAATTTGGGTTGATTGAATTTTAGTATTTTGTTGGAAACCAGGACGTGTCAGATATGACCCATCTTTTCCATCACATCAACAGGGAGCATGAATAATGGGCGTGATACCTCCACGTGTTAACACGTAGAATCCACAAAATTAAAATTGGAAAGGTCGGATCTTAGGGTCACATAATGATTGCTGCCCCCGACAGAAGATCACAAAATTCAAATTGAAAACGGGTCAACAACGACATGACCCGCAAAGCCCATCCCACCACTCGACTTTGACCAATCGAGTCGTCACACGGCACACCAACTTGAACCAAAAATATTATTTTGGCAATCAATCGACATCCCAGCACCTTGCTAATCTTGAGAGGGACATCTTAATGTGACCACACTGATGAATGTTCCAGCATACATCTTTATTGTCCATGTTCATTGTCCATTCACAGGACTATGTTCAGAAAAATCTAATGTCATCTTTTCTCTCTCTCCTCATAATTTTTTTTGTCAAAATAATGTGTCATTCATTTTCGCAGAAATATAAAAGAAGAACAATGCAATCTAACTGCAAGCTAAATTACCAATAAGTATACGATCCTGCTGGTAAAAAGAATGGAGGGTGGGGATATCGGTATCATATGGGCAGAATTAGACTTCCGTGCTCTACAAGAAGTAGAACAAAAGTCAGAGAGTGAGGAGAGTTAGAAATAGGATAAGTAAAAAAAACAATAAACCAAGTTAAATCTTAGACAACTTCAATACAAAACAAGTTACAGATAACAAGATGAATTGCGAGAACGAGATTAGGGATCGCTCACTCAAAGAGCAAATCTGTGACTTTTTCAAATCAGAATCGGCGGCCAATCACTGAATACATCTTTAATAATGAGCACACACCAAGATCTCATTCTATTGTTATGGTTTTGCATTTCGATTACCATTGCCGTTCTTAGTAACAATATTGAACGAGCAGAGATCTGATACACGTGAGACCGAAACCTTTATAAAACTCCTCCAATCTCATTTGACACTGTACTTGTACACCAACGTAACTTGAGAGAACCGAAACCCTGAAATCAGACATGCAAAAATTCCTAAATCTAGATTAGATTGGGATAGAAACCTCCCTAAAATGGGAGTGAGAAGCTTCCAAATCTAGATTAGATCAGAAGAGAAAAAACTTTGTAAAACGAGAGGAAAGCAAAAAAAAAAAAAAACAGAATAGCAAACCAAATTAGCCAAAGGAAAAAAAATGGAGGGGAGAGAGAGATCTAGCTTGAACCCTCTCCTCCATGGAAGTTGAAGAAGAGCATTGTGTAAAGATTAGAGGGAGTGGAGAAAATCCTAGTGAGGAAAAACCACGCTTTTCTGAGTCCCACTCTTTGCTTATAATTCAACATGCACAAATGTTTGCATTCTATGATTCAGATAGAAGAAAGCATTTCAATCTATGCAGACCTACAATTGGTTGGACTTTCAGTACCATTAACAATAATTGATCATTATGGCCATTATAAGGTTTACCGTAATGTTCGTGATAAAAATTGCATCATGAAATATCTATTTCGAAATACATATGCAATTCGAGATAAAAAATGAATAAAATTTGCCAGAAGTTTCGAAAGGCTAGATCTAGCACAAAATGAATCAATTTTGTGGATCAGTCTTAATATTTCTAAAATATGTCCATACAAAATTCATAACACACTCAACTCAACTATATTTGTAAAATATAGATTTTCTACAAGTTCTTTAACATCCAAATTTTCTTAGTATTTCCCTCTCTCTTTCCTTACCAAAAAAAAAAAAAAATTTCTTAGTATACAACACATATGGACAGGTAATCAGAAAGTTAATCGAATTGTTGTACTATGTAGGAGATACAAAATTATGTGAAACCTTTTATTGAGCCAAAAAAAAAAAAACACAGGGGACACACAAGATATCTTGTGATGCTACAATGTGATACCATAGACTCTAGTAAGAATTTTTGCTTGATAATATAGAAAGCTTTAAGGGTCCGCTATTTCCACGCCCCGAATAACTAAAACTTGCCTAATTCATATCCATCTATCTAAATGACAAATCTATCCCTCACAAATTTACCGTTTCACTTATTTCTCTTCCTCTAAGGTAGTCCAGCAAGTTATAGACTAGGGGCCTTGATGTATCTAATGCAATAATTCAGAAGATAGGATTTATTTTACTTATTGGATCTTTCAAATTATCCCTGCATTGCCTAATAAAATTGTAAAAAATAAGGCCATAATTATAATTCAATACATCTCTTACTACCTATTTTCACTTGGTAACTACGAATTTTCTTCTCGTAAATGATCATCAAATTTCATGTATGCGCATAGCGCGTTGTTGAACTATGAAATAAATAAAATTCTTTAATTCCCTTAAACAATGATATCGTTTTTCTCCTGTGACTTACTAGAAGCACAATAAATTATAAGAGTTAACAAGATGCGCTGTCATATACTTCATGAAGGATGGATATTCTTTCATCATATTATCGTGTGAAATAATACACGCACATTACATATATAAATATTTTTCCACGTAGAATTTTGGTAAAGAAATCACAACATATATATTCATTTTACAATTGAATATAAGTCATATAAGGGTCTTAGGTGGTGCAATTTTAATGGAGAAACGTTGTAGGACGAGAGGTACAATATGGGACAGCGCAAACTTTGCCATATTACAACCCAAAGGCTGTGCTACCTGCGGACAGATACATCACATGCTTTTGTATATTGATCTTGGGGACATATATAGACACACACACACCATATGAACAAGATTAATTGAAATCCTCTCTCATTGTCCCCTCTCTTATCATGCAAAAACGTAGCCTTTGGTAAGTCTATATCTGTATCGAGGGAAAAAAGGACATTTTATCATTTGAAATTGTGTAATTTGTGGAACAACAACCAACAGTTTTAAAAGTTTAAAATATCAGCTTGAAGGCGTGTGATATGGTATTTAAGTAGTTTAACATAAACCAAGCACTAATTAAATTTGCTTCTGGTAATTTGAAAATAGAAGTTTCTAAAGTTGAAGGGTTGGATTTTACTATGCTGTTGATATAAGGATATAAGAAGCAACTCCGAAAATATTCACTATTCTTGGCTATCGATTAAATGAAATTCGGAGGTGGTGATTACTTTAAAATTACTTTTTAACTAATGAAAAGGTGAGAAGAAGCGACCATTACTAAGCCTGTCGCTTGTGCCCCACGACGGTGCTATTGGGAGTAGAACCGGGGTGACCCTACGTCGTGCCGTGATCGAACTAACGTCCCAAACGAACCAAGGCTTCTCAAAGTCGAGAATCGACCGAGAGGTTTCGGACCCATGGTCTGGGGCATTTCAAATCACTTGGAAGTAAGCCCTGCACCACTAAGCCAACTACCTGTCGATAAATTCAGTTATGAAACTCCATTCATTGTTCTTGCCATAGTCACTTAATCAAACGACAAACTCTTTCTTGTTTATTTAGTCATCTTTGTATCTTTTCAAACTATTTAGTTCATGTTTCACTAGTCCATTTTCACGTTATCACTTCAAGTATGCTGTCTCAGTCACCGGATCGCGACATCCATCCTTCACATTTCATACTTCAACTAATCGAAATCACTATCCAAAAACCTTAACATCCATCTCTATCTTCTCCACCTTTCCATATTTTTCTATTGAAGGTCTCTGAGAGCAGGTAGAGAGAGAGAGAGAGAGAGAGAGAGAGAGAGAGAGAGAGAGAGAGAGAGAGAGAGAGAGAGAGAGAGGGTGGATTAGTGAGAAGATATAATCATATGGGTCATTATCTAAGCATTGTTTCATATGGGTCATTATCTAAGCATTGTTTATCTCTAGTTGATCTTTTTACGACACTAGAGTTAGACCAAGTTTCAGGTGTTTGAGCAAGAGGAGAGCAATCCAAGCCTAGAGTTTATGAATCACTTACTAGCGGTTGGAGAGTTGACTTAGCGCCCGCTTGGTATTAGGCTATTAGTTCTGGTTAAACCGTACCTAGATGTGCTGCGCTTTGATGGAGTTGTGGTGTGAATTGTCTTGTGTGAGTTTGGTAACACGTATTTTGAACCCGCAACACCTTTACAACTGGGTGTGTCAGCTTTCTAAAAGTTGTTGTATAGAGGTGGTTGCGAGACATCTTATAAAAGCTGCAACATCCTTTTTCACAATTGAACTTGGTGTAAAAAATGTACCACAGAGATACTTACTTTGAGGCTTGGGCTATGGGATGAGTAGCCTTGAAATTAAGGAGAAAGACATAGAATATATGATGCGATAGTGTCATGTGACGAAACAAGCCAATTCGAGTGAGATTTTAAAATGAGTCATGCTAAGAGGATGGTGCAGTTATATTAAATTTGAATTTCTATCTGTGCTATGTTGACCACAAGTTGCAATTTGTGACCAGTGGGCAACCAAATTTTATTTTCGGTCAAAGTAACATTTATTCATTTTCACAAAAATACAAGAGAAAAACAATGCCATTCAACTGCACACCAAGACAAACTAGGCCAAATCTAGACAATTTCAAAATAAAACATGCTCCAGATAACGTGACACTATTATTTCCACATAAATTCGCATGGTAACTAGTTTTGAGAAAGTGCGGAATGAAGATTTTATCATTTTATTTTATATAAGGGATAATGTCACCATTTGTTTATCTATTTTTGTTCGAAACTCAAAATCATCCCTCTATCTTTTTTATGTTAAAGACGTCCTTCGTTTGTCCTCCCGTTATACCTTCTTCTTTTTTCTTGCCGGTTACTTTTATTGACGTGGATTGCAATATTACTAACATAGGCGTTGGAATACACATGTTGTACTATGATTCGCTCAACATCATTATGTGACACCAAATAGGTACCAAATAAGCAACGTAAACGAAAACAAAATTGAGAGAGAGAGAGGGGGGGGTCCATTGTGGCCGCTATAGCTGCAAGCTTAAGCTCTAAGCTTGCGGCAACCATGGCTGTGCAAGTTCAAGCTAGAAGACGCTGTAACCACTCACAATGGTCATGTCCGCTAGATCTTTTCAAACCGCGAAGCTCAAGGCTGCCATGACTGGTAGAGCTTTGAGCTTGCACTTCGAGCTTGGAGTGATTGGCTATGGCCGTTTGAGTTTCGAGTCGTGAAGCTCAAGGTCATGGCCACTCGAATTGATCTCGCGGTCATAGTTGCTCAATTGCTAGTCGTGAGTAGGTACTAATCATGATCTTTGTATTGTCGGGGGTGTTTTGAGAGTTTTCTTCAATTTTATTATTTCCTTATTTTATTTTATTATATTCACATTTAAGGAATCTTACCTTGGCATTAAAGGAAATCAAAATAAGTGAGATTTTCCTTCCAAATTTCTCAAAGAAACCGGATAAAAAATTTAACCGATTTCCTCAGGAAAATGGAAGGTTGAGAACGCACCGTCTCCTTTTTTAGACGGATAGTGTTGTTATCTAATCATTTCTCTTTTAACATTTATACGTAAAATTAGTTGACATGCATGTCACACGAATAATGTGACAGACCAATTTATGTCACATCAATTATATAATAGATTCATAAAATTCTTTCTCCATCTTATGTCTTAATCTTTCTATTAGAAATGCAAATAAGTGAAAGACATGTGTAATTTAAAAGGGGAGGGAGCAAATGTAAGTTTCTAAAAAGAGTTATAAGTCAATTAGAATATATTAACTATTCATCATACCAATTTTTGTATGCGCGACTTTTTCCTTAACACGACTCAAACTTGCATCTTAACATTATTAACAAACCATTTTCAAATATACTAACTCAGTCTATAATTCATATAAAAGTCATTAACCGCATGGTCTGGGGATGCCCACTTCGATCTTCCAATGCATAAATACATCCAAAGGGAACATAGGCATCGTTTAGACACACTCTATCAATTGCAAATGTGTGGTGAATCAAGATTCGAATGCAGACACTTCTCCAAAGAGATTCGTGTGGTGGGCATCGATTCATCAGAGGATTGAAATGATTCATCGCGAAGGCAGCTTTCACAGGAGAAAAACTTAACGTGCAAAACAGTGTAAATACTGTGAACCCGGGTCATGGAATCTTCATTCAAAAGGTAGATCATATTGTATGGTTATATGGAATGAAGCCAATAATACTGAAGTGAAGTCCTTATTCTCTTTTGGGACAACCCACTTTTAAATGGGAAAATTACTGAGCCAGTATTAAATCTATTGTACGGATACCACTTTAGTTTTAAACTTTTCAATTTTATTAATTTAGTCCTAATCTTTTGCACTATATTCTAAGATAGTCCTTTCAGTCAATTTTTTTCCTAAAATTGCTGATATGGCTATCTAGTCATCGCTAATCTTCCTACGTGGTGCACCGCCATATCAATGATTTTCGGCAAAAATTGGTTGAAAGGACTGCAATAGAATTTTGTGCAAAGGCTTATGACTAAATTGGCAAACTTAGAAAGTTTAGAACTGAAGTAACATCCGTACAATAGGTTTAGGACTAATTAGACAATTTCCTCACGTCGTAATAGTGAAGATACTAATGCCGCATAATGTATAATTTTAGAAAGAGATTCATGTTAAAAAAATATATGTTAAAGTATTGCACATCGCTTGTGTACAGGTTTAATGCTTTTCATATGCATGTGATTTCTTTCCATTTATCAGTTTAATATTTTGAATCGAACAATCTAACAATATCAAAGCCTACATGCGAGATGTGTCTAGCGATTGAGCATTTGCATTATCACAACGAAAATAACGTAACGATAAAAAGGAGAAGAAAATCACAAATTAGACAAGTTGAACTAAAGGAGTCTCCAGAGCTGCTGGCTTCACTGATTTTGCTAGTGCTATCTTGTCAATATGGATGTAGAACAAGGGATGTGTGTGGGCAACACCATTATTTTACATTCCACCAATTAAAATGGAATTAAGCCTGACTATATTGCATTTCACCACAAAGAAACCTCAATCATTGATTTTCTACTAATCAGCTGCATAATAAAACTCCATGTTGCACAATTGACTGTGGGATCAATCATCAATTTGTTGATTATGACATGAATATGACCCGACTACTGACCCGATCAGATAAATTTTAAAATGACCCATGTTAGAGATAATTAGGGATTGATATTTAGGGATTTCTCTAACAACCCTGATTGAAAATTTTTCACGATGGTATGAGGTGAAAGCGGAGGGGAAGGCCGGTTTGATTGTTAATTTTTTTTTATCCTTTTGAATTTAGTATGAATATCGCTTTGTAATATCAAAGTGTGTAAGAGAGGCCAGATATATTTCGGGGGCTGGGGTTGAGAGTTTTCTATCCTTTTTCGTTGTACTTCGAATTTGACCATTGTACTTCTTCTCCTCCTTCGCCCATGGACACGAAAAAGTGGCCGAATCACATAAATGTCTTAGCTCTTTCTTTCACTTTCCATATCACAATACCCTTGCCAGACAAAATTACCAAAAGGAAGCCCTAATCGGAGTCCGTCAGTATATCAAGTTGGACTCATCTTCACTAAAAAACTTAAAACAATTCATTTGCATACCATATCGATTAGGATATATCAATTCATTTTTAAACCATATTCCGGATGTGAGACTTCTTTCACCTAACACATGCACACGTCTACCTTAATAGATCTACCCCTCACATATAAGCCACTTATGTTAGGCCTGCTCCCCCTCAATCTAGTTATCGTTAAGCTCCAACATTATCTTAACTCAAATTCCCACCTCGACCTAGCTAAGTTTTTGGCAAATGATTGGTGAGAGCAACAACATCTGCCTTCAGACTCTACTTCAATCTCCTCAACCTAACTAAGTTTAATGGGAAGTCGGGGGACGTCATTCGCCACCTAGATTAGGGAGTCACATCCAAGATTTTTTTCTCAAGATATCCACCACATGCCGGTCCGTAGCTCGGCCTATCCAAACCATCAGGTTTGATACAACTTGTTGGGACGTGTAGCAGAAATGAAATACTTTCAACCGGAAAAATCACTAAGAGGGAGCTCAAATCCGAATTTATCGATATGATCAATTGGATTTACGTTCACTCGAAAACTTAAGTCATTGAGTTATGGACCAATTATAATATATAAATCCACTCGCATTGCACCACATCCCGATATTAGACTTCTTTATCCTAATATCCTCACTCGTATACTTTAACACTTTTAAGATTACATATTTTTCTCTTAACATAATTAATAGATATTGTCGTTTCAAGACAAGTAATTATATAGATATTTTGGGCCTACAGCTTGGCAACCTATGGTTGCTTTCAAGGACAGTACAAGTGCAGCTTTTTTGGCAAAGAAGATACATGTGTGTCTGTGTTGGTCCACCTCCATGCCTTTCATCATTTAAAGCCCTGCACATGCATATGCATGCCCATTCCCACCCTATTTTGTCATTTCTTTTCTCCCCTCCCACGAAAATTTCTTCAATATCATGGTCGATGTGAAAATCCTCACCATTTCGACATGCATGTGACATTCAATGCTGCCACGTATGTGCCGACATGGACTTAGAGGTTACGGCTCCACGGTTGGGTCGGGTCCAGCACCAATCATGTGCCCTATTTCAGACAACCACACTTGCACAGAGAGAGAGAGAGAGAGAGAGAGAGAGAGAGAGAGAGAGAGAGAGAGAGAGAGAGAGAGAGAATACACTCTTCATTGATGAGTTGACATCCTTTATCCTTTCAATTGGTGCTCATTCATCCAAGTCTCACCCGAAGCAACACTACATCTGATGCGTTCCTGCTGGCTAGATTTCAAGCTTGTTGATGGTGAGTGTGCAACCGTCTATTAAATGAGTTTGATTGAGAAATGATGTTGAAAGATGCAATGGTATAAAATTTAAGTGATAAAAGAAGAGAAGTTATGAACTAGTCAAGATGAAATGGGAGGGACCAAACCCTAATGACATATTCCATAGGTCAAACTAGAAATTGTTATTGTAGCCCCGTTCATTGAGATTTAGCTTATGCTTTCACGGTCATGCCGAACACCTTTCCTTGAGTCAAAATATGATTATGAGCATGTGTTAGTGCGACATTAAAAGAATCTCACATATGATGATTTACTGAAGATGAAGAAGCACATGTAATGTAACTAATTGACTTATAAATTGATGGTTTAGGGGAAGTTGATCCTGTCAAACATTTTGATGGGCTTAGGGGTAGGCTCCCTTAAGGTAATCTCTTCAAGATGAGGCATCAGATTTCTATCTCAACTCCCACCATATATATGTGTGTGTGTGTGTGAATTTATTCTCTTTGACAAGTCTAATATAACTCCATTAGTTCTTAATTTTTGGTGAGAATGAAGTAGTTATTTTATTGAGATGGCTTATAATATAGTGGTTTAAATACTTTGACAAAAGATGGATCCAACTAAATTTATTGATGAGATCAGAGAAGGGCTAGCTTTGAGTGATTTACCTAAAATGAGGTATCGGGCATTAATTTGACACCGCCATATTTTGCGGATGATGATAAGCGGGTTAGAAACAACCTATCCTAATGTAAAAAAAAAAAAAAAACTAGAAGAGAGACTCTTTTTCTTTGTCAAATCGAGCATATAATCCCACTTGCTGTTAGCATGTTATTGGCTTGTTCTAATGGACCAAATCCATTTTTTCTCCACACTCTTAGTACTACACCTAACATTGGATTGATTGGCCCTTTCAACTTCCAAATTCACTTGGTTCTCATTCCTCCAAGTTGTTCACTTCTCTCTCATCCTCTTTTTGTCAATATCACAATCTCTATCCATAAATGGAAAGCTAAGATTTAGTCTTCCTTTTCTTAACACAGGCTTGAATAAGCATGGCAAAAAGTAGTGCCTTGGGAAAACATTTTCTCTGGTGGATTTCGAAGAAGCGTGTTCTTCTCATGAGCAAGCAAGTGTTGATGCATCTGGTACTTATTAGTCCCTTCCATATCAATCATTGATTAGTGTGGATCTTATGGAAAGCTCATATGATCTGATGATTAAGATGGAGTGGGCTTACATGCTCCAAATATATATATGAACTTTTCCTTACAAGCATTGTCACTCACTCCATTATAAAAATCTCTTTCACTTCCAAACTTAGAGGACTATATACATACACATCCCCCCCAGCCCCCCTTCCCATCCCCCCCCCCCCTTCTCTCTCCTCAACTTGCAAGTCAGTCCTATATAAGAAGCACACATTCTTTCTTTACGAGTATGCGAGTGGTCCTTCTCTTCATTTTCTTTACTTAAGTGAGCAAACTACAAGCAGAGAGAGAAGTTGACGTCTCCGTGCGTCGGCATGCAGGTTACTATCTTCAGCTTTTCTCATATATACTTGGCATTATCGATAGGCACAGAATAATCTTCAACTGAAAAAAGCTTTTTATTTATCTATTTACTTCTGGGTTATCGCAGAGCTGAAGGTAAAAGGAGGCAAGCCATGGTGAAGGTCGTTAACTTGGTCGAGAATCTGAGCCATGTAAGAGAAATCAACATAAATATTTCTTCATCGTTTAATTTGTTGGGCATACCATATAGTTCTTGCTAATATGGTACTAGCTTATTATTTTATTCATCACAAAACATGTGCGCTGCTTGGATTCCACCTTTGATTGCTTTTCCAGAACTTTTAGGTCAACCTGAAAAAGTGCATGGCATTCTAATTTCAAGATGTGGTCGAACGAAATATTTAATATGTTAGTTATGGACAATATTTTGCATGTTATTATTTTCATATATGTCTCTATCTTTTAAATACTCTTGGTATGATATGTTCCCTCGGGGACTTTCGACAAATATATTAAGACACAAGAATTGATTTAATTTAATTTGACTGCGATTGCATGACCAATGAGGTCAGGCATTGCAGGTTCCGTGAAAATTACTTCAGATAATTACACATTTGAGGTCTGCATGCGTCAACATATTAACCTTTCATTTTAAAGGAATAGATGTTTCCTATTTTTCATTCTTCTTTTATAATTTGCATTTTTTTTAATTAATTAGGAGGTCTGGGTTTTGATTTGTGTACCCTTTTCAATCTACATCATGGATGGACTCAAAATAAGACTGGGGGGTTGAAAAAGATATGGTGAGGAGAGTGCAAGAGGGTTGGGTGTAATGAGTTGGACAAAGGCAAGATTAAGAGAAAAATACAGGACATATGTTCAATCAATGAAATATAATAGGACACTGTGATATTCCATACATGATATGATCACAAGTCTATTCATATGACTTCTGAGCCAAAAAAAAAATCAGTTGATATGACGAGCTTGACAAGCTTTATCGATTCGATCTATTCAAACTTGCGCACATTCTTAACTAAAAGAAGGGAAAACCTGGAATACTAATGGAGTGTTATCCTTCGTAAACCCTTGATGATGGTAAATCCTAGCCCAACAAGTTTGGAGCCAGTCTATAAATCTAATCGAGAGGACTGATCTATTTGAACTATTTTGCATATCTAATCCACAATAAAGTTTTTGATGTAATATTTAAATCAGATTGCATGTTGATAAGGTATTATCACACATCTAAAATGTCTCTTCATTCTCATAATTTTCTTGAAATGTGATCACAAATGAGAATATTTAATTAATAGATGATAATATTATATTTTAGTGCAAAAATTAGGCAGAAAACTTTTTAGACATTGAGGGCCCAAAAGGGTACAAGTAGTTTCGACAAACACCATAAGATCGGCATCACCTTTCCATAATTTTCCTTTTAAATTTCTCCATTCATTGAACAAACAAAATCAGCAACCAACTTGAGTGGGTGGTCATTATCAGTGAAAGGCTGTCCGAGGACCTTCTAATCATGCTCAATAATTGAAATGGTTCTTGGCCCCTTTTGACCCCTGCGGAAAAGCGATCTATGTAGCGTTTCTGAAATTTAACGTTGGGAAAGTGACAGAAATCGGATAAATTGGAGTTGATGAACCTGTATCGTGATGTACGGTCAGCTGGTGGGGATGAACAATGAAGGGAATTGCAAACCAAAAGCCAATGGTGAAATTGGAGATAAATAAAATTTCGACCAACAAAGGAAAAATTGGAGATAAATGTGATGGGCCATCGTGCATCATCTGTGCTGTGCTGAAGCTTCTGTCACGATTCTGAAATTTAAAATATATCATATCATAGGCCCGTTCAATGTCGGCCTCCGTCGACATAAAAAAGACAATTATTATATTGGTCACAATGAATGTGTGACGGTGCATTTAAGTGAAATATTCGGTGCACTTTCTTGAATTGGGAGAGTGCTATTTAGTCTATCAAATGAAGTTTAGGTGGGGAAACATACTCCCCCTTACTTTTAGAGTTATTCTTCACTTGAAAGTTGAACCTGGCATGAGAAGCAAAACATGTAAGACAGCCTTTAAGATGAGCATATGCCCGTTTTGAGTGGTGCCTTTCTATGCTCCTTGTTTGAACCTCCATCTGTGTTATCAACTCTCTCTACCGAGCAAAAAGTCAAATGGCACCTAGATTGTCGAGACACTCTATCTGATTAGAAGTTAACATGTGTCTTTGTATAGAGGAGATTGCCGATTTGAGGTTAGGGTTTTTACGAATTACTTATTTAGTCAGACACATGTCACATTTTGAATGGTTTCTATGCTCTATGTTTGAATCTCCATGTTTGTTACCAACTCTCTCTCCTGGGCAGAAAAGTTAGATGGCACCTAGATTGTCGAGACACTCTATTTAATTAGAAGTTAACACGTGTTTTTATACAGAGGAGATTGTCGACTTGAGATTAGGGTTTCTTACAGATTTCTTATTTAGTTAGACATGTGTCACATTTTGAATGGAGGGACTCCTCATGATGGAATGATATCAGGACCTTCAAACCCTTTTTTCCCAATCATTCCATGTCAATATTTAATAGGTGGACCCAAAGATTGGTAACCCAAGAATTATCTGACCCTCTACTACATCTCATTCTCCAATTTAACTCCACATACTATTGGCTTTTCAATTACATTAACCGCACATGGTATGAAATGGATTTACCCCACAATGTGCAATTGATGATGACGACTGAAACTAGAATTCGAAGATAACTGATGCCAGGGTGTAATGGCTATCACTAGCCTAAGCTATAATACCGATATTCCATATGCTCCAAAGTTTGTGACGATATTTGAGAAGTAGCATGAATCTTCTTATTCCGGTCTAGAAATTGTTAACTCACTGTCTCTTCCATGACATAAATCTGCCTCCTCATAACATTTATCTATATTTTAATTATGACCTGCATGTACAAAGATGTAGCTTTGAGAAGCAAGAAAAACAAGGGGCTTATAGGTATCTTCAATACATCGACCGAGAAAAGACACACGATCGATCAACTTTGTCTTAAGAGTCCAAGTAAAACGTGAGAAGAAAAAAGGAATTCCTCATAATGTTTTCATCGACGACAACATTTACGCGGTGTTCCAATCTGTTTCTCTCTGTCTCAATCCCACAAGAGAAAGTCCCAGAAAAAAAGAGAAAAAAAACAAGAAATCACCCTCTTCATGTCCCTTGTGTATCTAACCTCAGACATCCATCTGCCTTTGTTTTCCAGCCTCTAACCATGGACTCATCAGACCCGCCATTTCAAGAAACCTACAAAACCCTCTTCAAGAAGTTACCCAACAAAGCCCCGACCGCGCCTGTCACCGCCGTCGAGGAGCGCGACCTCCCGGTGATCGACCTCGCCCGGCTGAGCCTTGGTGAGGAGGGGAGACGCGGGTGCAAGTCAGAGATCGCGAGGGCCTCGCGGGAGTGGGGGTTCTTCCAGGTGCTGAACCATGGGATTTCACGAGAGATCTTGGAGAAAATGAGGGAGGAGCAGGTCAAGGTGTTCCGAGAGCCGTTCGAGAAGAAGACAAGGGAGGACAAGTTCTTGAATTTCTCGGCGGGGAGCTATCGGTGGGGGACTCCTTCGGCGACGTGCTTGCGGCAGTTGTCGTGGTCCGAGGCTTTCCACGTCCCTTTGAGTGATATCATCTCCGGCACAAGAGGCTGCAACAGCACTCTCGGGTAATAATCACACCCAATTAATCACCGTACTTTTCTTAAAGGATTTTTGCGCACGAAGTTCTTAAATGTTAAGGTTTCGCTTTCTTGAAACTCTTTCATTTCTAGATCTCATCTACTTGCCTTTGCATTTTAGCATGACTGCTGAGATAACATCTAGGTAGGTTAACATTATTTTACTGAACCCACTAGGATTAGGGCCGCAAAGTAGCTGGGTATTCTCTAGAGTGTGTGATTACTTTTACATCAATAGAATCGTCAAACAAGAAATTGGTCAATCCGATCAATATGAGTTATCTTGCTCTTAATCGTTACCATATGCAACATGGGTAAAATTTTTTTTTTCAAAGATAAGTAAATATGAGTGAAAACTATGAATCAGTAGGCAACACTGAAAAGATAAAATTTCATAGGCAGAGCGAGTACAAAAAATGAGGGTTTTTGTCATAAACATACACGTTGTCATTCTAAACATTAGGAAATGATATCATTAACCACAGCTCAAATCGAACACAAATGTTAGGGCCCCCTTGCTGTACCATCACACGATCATGCTAACTTTGGAGAGATAAGTTAGGTCATTAAGCAATAGCTTAACGCATATCGAAATCCATTTCCAATACACTTTGTTTTTCAGGGTTATGCGTGTCATTGCAGCGCAGCCCTTGAACTAGAAAGAGAGAGCAATTTGCCCAATTAAAAGCTATTGGAGAGAAAGATAATATGGCCAAGTTTTCTATTATTTGTAGACCCCAAGACATGCATTAGACACTGCTGGCACATCATAAAGAATGTACGTGATATAAATTTTTTTGCATGCATGGCCTCTTGTCACCTCGTCATGTGATCTTCGCAAGTAAAGATGAGCTGGCATTCTGCCATGCTCGTACTCAGACATGACGTGGCCTCCAAATGCACCTCACCATTCTTCGGATAGTCCTGATAATTGATTATCACATGTTGTGTAGATTCAAAAGCTTATGTACGTTTTATTGATTAGAAATAGGTTGCTTATGAGAACAGTTGGTTTTTCATCGAGGTAGGCGAAGCTAAAATTGATTAAAGCGGAATTGCAGTCTACTAAACAGAATTGTCATCTCTTAGAATTCTAGATTTTCCTTGATTTAAATGTACATTCCATAACAACTTAGTATTTTCCTTTCCACGTATAAGTACTGAATATTACAGCTTCTTCTATCATCATTTATTTACTGATTATGTGTACTGGTTGAATTTAATGTCATACATCGTGCAATCTACCTTGTACCTCATCAGTTCCAAATATTCGGATTTGGGAACGTATCTTGTGAGCCTTAATACCCACCTTGGAACCTATTCGGTCATGCTGGTTTAGCTGGTTTTCTCAAACACCCCTATGCACGACGGTCAATCAAATCATGACCTGTTTAACACGATCCGACTGACAACTCAAATCCGTATTGACCCAAGCACGAACCCAATTCAACTTGTTTAATCGCCAGGTTTATGCAAATGCCCAATTAGTCCATTCATCATTTCATGAATGAGTCATATTTGGATACAGGTTAGTAGGGGAAATTTCACTACAAGTCCTAAACCTTACGTGCAAAATGCAATCGAGGCCACAACCTTTCAGTTGATTCAATCAAGTCCTAAATCTTTACCAAAAAGTGCAATCGCATCCTAAACTTTTCAATTAATTCACTTAAGTCCAGGCCTAAAACTCATGTTGAAAATTGCAATTTAACGATACCGTTAGCCCATATTTGAGTGACACGTAGACTATTTTAGGCACTGATCACCAAAGGACTTCATCGTACTTTGTTAAAAAGGCTTCGGACTTAATTGATTCAATTAAAAGATTTCGGACTTGATTACATCCCATACACAAGGTTTAATACCCTCAATACACTTTTTTCTATAGTAGTTTGTTAGCACCACCTTTGGATGGCGGTTTTTATTTCCATTAGTAATTCTTAATTATCAGCTCTTCCTTTATGTTTTGTCCATTTTCTTAGGATAATAGTCAATTAGGTCACATAGCTGTCCTACTTTAACATGACATCACTTGATGTTGCATAAAGTAGGGCATGCAAGCATGAATTTTCTAAGACCAAAATGGTGAATTCTTGGAATGATCAAGCCGCTCCAATTTCTTCTCTATAAAACATAATGTTAACGCTGCTATCGGACTGTTTGCATTTAACAGCCTAAACTTTCGAGCTCTTTCATGTCTGATCATTTCCCCCGTTGTACTACCATTGCTCGTCTTTTGTACTTACATGTTAAATTTTCTTCTGGGGTCATGATTCTTTGTCACCAGCTCGACAATGGAAAAATTTGCTGGGACTGTATCGAACCTAGCACAGAGATTAGCCGAGATCTTAGCAGAAGAACTGGGCTACAAATCCACCTTCTTCATGGAGAATTGCCTGCCAAGCACTTGCTATCTGAGGATGAACAGATACCCACCATGTCCAATCTCACCCGACGTGTTCGGACTGATGCCACACACTGACAGCGACTTCCTCACGATCCTGCATCAAGACGAGGTGGGGGGTCTGCAATTGGTTAAAGATGGGGAGTGGATCGCTGTTAAACCTAATCCAGATGCTCTCATCATCAACATCGGCGACTTGTTTCAGGTTCATGTGTGTCTTTTCTTGTTCTCGCTATCAATCATTAGCACTTTTGACTGCTGTGTCGTTAAAAAACACTGCGAACTTAGGTCATTCGAAACAGGATCTCTCCACCAAGAACGTCGTCACGTCGGTAGGACCCTGTGAGTTGGGTTGCAGTGATTTTGATTAGGACATGCTTACTGTATGACTTGTGTCGGTAAACCCTTTTTCCAGTTGAATACGGCGCTGTTGATTGATTTCTTGTTGGGGGGTCATGGTTGCATGCTTCTTGATGAATTAGCATCTCCGCACGCTCGCGTTTCAGGCATGGAGCAATGATGTGTACAAGAGCGTGCAGCACCGGGTGGCGACCAACTCGAAACGGGAGCGTTACTCGACCGCGTATTTCCTCTGCCCGTCGTACGACACCAAGATCGAGAGCTGCAACTGGCCTCCCGTCTACCGGAGCTTCAGCTTTAGAGAATTTAGGCGACAGGTCCAAGAAGATGTACAGACACTGGGTCTTAAGGTCGGGCTTCCCAGATTTCTCGTTTAAAAGCTGATGAAATTTTTGTGTCTGGATGCTGTCCTTTATGAATTGACTAGCTTGTTAGCTAGTGAATATTAAGAAAGTATAAAAAGGAAAGGTACTAGAAGAGAAAAGGAAAAAAAAAGAAAATACATGGAGGGATTTGTACATGTAGATTTGGAAGTTTAAGAAAATTTAGGGAGCTAGAGGATAATTTGCTTATAGTTTTTTAGCAAAAGTTTGATATTGGTTTGAGAATCCAATTTCTGTATACGTATCATTAATCTATTGTACAGGGAACTAGGGTTTTTGCAATTTAACATGTAGCTTGTTTTCAACTTTTTTTTTTTATTGGATGGTACAGTGCAAACTTTTGTTTCTTTTATTTTATTTAAGGAGAGTATATTCAAAACCTTCATGACGAATGTCACATGCCAAAAATTTCCAAGAAGCACAGGTCCGTTTTAAATGAAACAATTGGAAATGCCTTAGAAAAGAAAGATTCGATTGTCAAAACATTATCTAAATACATCACCAAAAATGATTAATAAGTACTCAGACACGCCAACAGGCGTGTGGCCTTGCTATTAAAGGGGTCCAGGGATGGGGCCGGAAAGTATCGGATTTGGGGTTCGATCCTCTTGAACAACATGCTTATACATAGTCACTTCAAGATATTTTTTGCTTAAGTTTGGATCTTGATAGAAAAATCAAAATTATATATGCGGTTAAGTGAATTGATCGATTACCATATAGTCACTTAAGTGATTGCACAATAATAAAAATAAATTTCTGATAGAATTTTGGAAGTGTTTTTTCTTGTAAGATTTGATGATGTTTTCGTTCTCCAATATCGTCTTATAATATCGATGGAAAGCCCTATGTATCTAGTTTCCAATGCATCATGTTTCATGCCATCTGGAGTCTTCTAGAAGAAGTTATGCTTGCTTCACTCAAGAAGTTAATGTGTATCGATCAATGAATTTCATAGTTGAACTCTTGGATTAGAGTCTTATGTTAACTTTGTATCTCTTTGCCGGATACGGTTGCGTGTTGCATGATAGGCTTTGTATCGTCGGGTAAATTCCACAAGTGATCAGCATTTATCCTATTACATGCCCAGTGCCTTGAGGTCGATGAGTTCTCTAGTTGATAAGTATTTATGTCACACTTGTGTTACCTTCTAAATCTCCAGCCACATTGGTATCGCGGTGTGTATAGGAATTTAAAGAATTTGTACTTTTTTTTTTACAAATTCCAAATCTGTCATCATTGGCGATAGATATAGATTGTGTCCCAAAAAGATTACACATATTATTTTATACTTTTCCAAAAATAACTCCACCATCAGTTTTCTTTGGGCCATCAGTAGTTTGTCCAATTAAACATTGAAAAGATTCAATTGGGCATGGGCTTCTACTAGGCCTGCAGTCCACCCAAATGTGGCCTTCAAATTGAATTTTCAGATCATGTACGGAAGAAGGACACCGAAACTTTTACAATTTGCGCAATATGGTCTTTGTCGCTTGAAAGTACGGCTAAGCATAGCTTGGACAGGCGATTCTTATTTTGGAATCGGAAGCTGCTCGTTAAGAATTGATTCTAAAAATTAGAATCGAGAACTACACATTTGTTTCATAGATCTACATGGTAATCGGATTGCACCGCACAATCCAATTTCTAGATGGATCTATGGAACTAATCTCTAATTCTTATAGATTCACAACCCAATGAGGCAAGAGTGAGAGCCTAATGCGAGATGTGAGAGAGCTTGTAGGCGTGATTGCGAGTCTGCGTAGCGACAGAGTTCAAGGTATCACTAGATGAGGCTAGGGTTTTTTTTTTTTTATTTTGAGGATAGTGAGACACGAGTAGGACTGTATGGCAAGTGACAAAAGACAGGCGAGAAAAACTCACCTTCACTAAAAATGAGCTAAATTTTTATATATATACCGGTTTGAGTGGTCGGTTCCACGCTTGGAACTGGGAACCAGGCCAATACATACCAATTTCAGTAAATTGGAATTGGAAATGGGACCAGTCCTCATAGGAACTACTATTTTTGAGCCGGTCCGATCTAGTTCCGAGCGGTTTTCGGTTCCTTTATACACCCTTACTTAAAAACAGCTTGTCACTTTATAATTGCTCCTATGAACATATTACCGCTTTCCCTCAATTATGGGTGCATTGGTCTTGCGAAAAATGAATGGTTTGAAAAGTATCTTTAAAAAAATGATTGATTGTATCGCTTATAAAAAATGAATGACCAATAAATATTTTTATGATTTAAACATAAATTATTATTGATAATGAAAATATTTCTTAACTGATTACTTCAAGAGTCGCATCCGACCATTTTCTGAAAAAAAATAATTTTTAAATAACTTATTTTTTTTCTCGAAACAAATCAAACCCTAAATTTTTTTTTTCCTTGCTCTCCTTTATTGACGGGTCCTCGTCTACCACCCGCTGTCACTGTGCCACCAATGTAGAGAAAATCACTCATTTAAATATCTTCATCAATCGATAAATACCTGAAAAAAGAATAAAAAAGGAGAGAAAAATCCACCGGTAAATACTAAGATGTCCGCCGCCGCCCCCGTGAACCTCCCGGGCCACCGCCCAACGCCGCCGCCCGCCTCGGCCACCCAGCCCGGAGCCGGGACGGGGCCGGACTCCGACCCGTCCGCAGCCCGCAAGCTCAAGGGCAGCGCCCAGCTGAACCGGTGGTCCAGGGCCCGTGCGATCCGGTCCGGCCGGAAGCTGGACCGGCCGGCCCAGAAGCCCCAGGCGACGGCGACGGCGACGGAGCGTCCGGGCCCCCAGGCGGCGCTGCTCGACGGGCTCTCGGGGGACGCGGAGGGTTCGACCGGGAGCTACGGCGACGATCACGTGGAGCTGATGGCGGCGGCGGGGAAGCAGATATACGTGGTCTCGGACGGGACGGGGTGGACGGCGGAGCACTCCGTCAACGCCGCGTTGGGCCAGTTCGAGCATTGCTTGGCGGATCGTGGGTGTTCTGTAAACACCCATTTGTTTTCTGGGGTAATTTGTCCTTACCTTTTCCTTACATAAAGTTTACTTCTTTATGGGTCATATACTGTAAATCGCTTATTATTAGATGATGGGGCAACATGCATTGTTGTGTTTTCATTGACGAAATGGAGTAGCTTCGTTTAGTCCATGGTGAGGATTTCATTCCGATGTAGAAACCATCATATTCAATGCATAGTTTATTTGGTGCTGGAGCTTCGCTTGTTTGCTTGATAGTTGCTGCAAACTTGCAGTCGCTCAAAAGCATTAAGGTTTTCCTCCAATCCGGCTGGAAAGTTTTAAGTGGAGTTTCACATCTTTGAGGAAATCATGTAAATGGCAGTCTGACGAATTGGTTTTCTGATGGTGAGTGCTGATACCCATTAGTTGGCGCCTCGGGGTCGTTGTGTCGTGGTGAGCAAAGTGAAGTTGCACAAATTGTATCGGGATTGGTTGGATCTTTGTAAATGAGACGTAGTTGTGGTTTTGTTTCGTTTCTTTGTTCTTTTTCTGCTCTCCCTGGACCTGGCTAAATGAGTTTCCCTTTGCCAACTGAGTTGGTGGCATGGTGGCGGCACCATTTGTCTCCTCAAGAAGGGACGAAAGGCCCTGGCTTCAATCGCAGCAATGTCCTGTCACTGCTTGCCCTGCTGATTCCTAGGACGAGAATTCCTGGAATACCATTGTTTCTAAGGTTAATTGGTGATGGGAAGCAGCCTCTTCCCTTGTTTGAAACCTTGTAGGGTTGATGATAAGTCCATCATGTAGTTGGTTGTCAATTTGTCAACATCATACATATTTCAGCGAGTTAGCTATTGCATCTCCTGATTTTTATTCTTTGACATCCATATTTAGATAGATGATGTGGAGAGGCTGCTGGATATTGTGAGGCAAGCAGCAAAAGAAGGTGCAATGCTTGTTTACACCCTTGCTGACCCTGAGATGGCTGAATCTGCAAGACAAGCCTGCACGCTTTGGGGCGTACCATCCACCGATGTCCTTGGCCCAATCACCGAGGCCATTGCTTCTCATTTAGGTGTCTCTCCTTCTGGCCTTCCCCGTGGTGCGCCTGGGAGGAGCTTCCCTCTCACAGACGACTATTTTCGAAGAATCGAAGCGATCGAGTTTACGATAAAGCAAGATGACGGTGCATTGCCGCAAAACTTGCACAAGGCAGATATCATCCTTGCTGGCGTTTCTCGAACTGGAAAGACGCCGTTATCCATTTATTTGGCTCAAAAAGGTTACAAAGTGGCAAACGTGCCTATTGTCATGGGTGTAGAGTTGCCAAAGACTCTGTTTGAAGTAGACCCAGAGAAGGTATTTGGTGTCACGATCAATCCTGTTGTCTTGCAAACGATAAGAAAAGCCAGAGCTAAGAGCTTGGGCTTCAGTGAGGATACTCGGAGTAATTATTCAGAGATGGACTATGTCAGAGAAGAACTGGAGTTTGCTGGGAAGATTTTTTCCCAAAATCCAGTTTGGCCTGTCATTGGTGAGGATGTCTTTCGTCTGCTTGTTTGGTTTTTCATTCCCTGTTGCTACTATTAGGTCTCACTATTTCGGGGCAAAAAATGTGACTATTTCGCCTACGTATGTTGTAAGAAGATTGATAAATTAAGTCTCAATGAAGTCTTTGACGTCTCTGAAAACCTTACACCTCTGTATCAATCTGAAGTATTTTGTTGTTCTTTCTTGAAGAGGTGACGGGAAAAGCAATTGAAGAAACCGCAGCTGTTGTTTTGAGGCTATACCATGACAGGAAGCAAAGATGTTCGATGCCAAGAATCTCAAAGCGATATTAAAGAAAAGGAAGTCAACTTCCAAGTCCTCATGTACCAAATGAGATGCTGAGGCTGTGTACTGCACCAAAATGAGTCCTTTTCTGCTTGAGCTTTCATTTCCATATCCGAGCAAAGGTTTGCTTTCAAAGCACAGAGTGGTCTGACTGTATGCTATCAATTTATGTGAATTTCACCAACAATTATGCCCAAGCATCATGATTGTTCCCATATGTTTTTCTTTCAATATAACCACATAGTTGTTAGGGGAGAAAAAGCGTCGCCAATGCTCCTGCTGAGGTCGTCATCTTGTTGCTGTAGAACAATAACTAATAATACCTACCTACTGAGTATTTAAGCATCCTCGTACACTCATGGATGCAAGTTGTATGTTTGTGAATAGCGTTAATAATATGTCTTTCATTTCTTGAAGAAATGAGGCAATATCATTAAAATCATATGGCAATCTGCTGTTAGATGAATTAAATGCATTGTTGGAATTGTTTCTTGTTCCAAATGTTATCGGGAAGACGATTCTTCTGACTTCTGGTCCTAATGCTGGTCCTAGAATCCAACGGACAGAGAGATGCTATTTGCAATCATTTCCCATCATATTTCCGATTTAAGGTTTCGCCTATTAGTACTACTTAGCTTTCCTTTTCTAGGTCTACTCTACTCTCTTCTATATCATGCTATCGAGGGTGCTGCTGTCTGCTATCTCCTGCTCTTAATGAGCATGACCGATTCCTTCCTGGCATGAAGATGGTGCCGAGGCAATTACTGCTACTTGCCGGAGTAGTTGTGCATTTTCCTTTTAGAGATATGCTTTAATGGTGGTCCTTTGCATGAACTTTGTTGCATGACCGGTTCTGTCATTAATCACATGAAGTGGAAAGCTGGCCATACAAACAAGCAATAATTGTTTGCTGGGGTTATGACTGCTAGAGAGGGTGTGAGGATGGTAGAATCTGAACCAACTCTGATAAATCATCAAAGTCTTGGCAACTTTTTGTAATCACAGAAGCTGTGTGATTCCCAAAATTGAAGAAAAGCCAGTTGTGAGCGAACTGTCTCTTGTTCTCTTCACCTTTCTTCTTGACCCGACTGTGCAAGTTATGTTGGCTGCATTGGGTTTAAAAGTTTTCGATTTAGGAATTGGTGGGTTGACGAAGTATTATAGAAATAATCCTCTCTATTGTATGCACCAACAATCTATCCATCGAAATTCTTAAGCAAGGTCATTATGATCGACACGCTTTTCGTGCAAAAAGTGATTTTGGTTTCTCCCTTTTCCTGTTCAGTCCTGGGCAGTACGATCATAACAGGGACCTCCTACATTCCTCTTCCCTGCTGTACTTACCCCAACACGCACTGTTTAGACTAATGTTCTCTGAAAAAAGGCAGAGACATTTGCTCCTACACATGCTTGAATGTGCATGCACGCGCAAAAAGGTTCAATCTCAAGCCAGGTACTTAAAAAAGGAACAAAATCTATATTAGAGAAGACATATTCACAAAGAAAAAAAGTGACTTTCTGAAATATCCAATTGCTTGTAAAGAGACACCAGATGCTAACAAAAACAGAGCACCCAACCATATGCCTTTGATCTCTCTCTAACTTATAAAATAGAAGATTTCTCCTCTTTGTCACTTCGCAGCGTGTCATCACCTATAAAAAATCCTCTGAAAGGCCAACCATGAAGATTTCTCTGGTCCAGCTAAATCAATGACAATGGAATGGATTCAGCTTTTTCCTCTCCTTTTCTTCTTCATTTTTCCCAAACCAATCATTTCTCATCCACCCAAAATTTTCTTTTTTTCCCTCCCTTTCTCTTTAAGTTTCTTCATTGATTTTGGTTGGTTTTTGCTGGTCGAACTTCCGCATCAAGAAGAGAGTGCCAAAAGATCCCTGAAAATGACCTCACCATCAGGTAGCTCTGTGCTGCGAATCCAAAGTCCAAACTCCAAAGCGTAAATGCTAAATCTAGTCTCTGTTGTGAAGACAATCCCGGGATTACTGCGGCAAGTCAAAATCACCGCCATCCGGGCTTGATTTGCTAATTGAAAGGGTGAAATAGATTAACAAAATCGTTCCCATGCTCGACCTGTCACAAAAATTATTCAGATCAATATCCCGCATTGCAATTGGAACTTTTACAAGTGCCACTTATGTTATTAACAATAATTTGCAGTAGACAACACTTTGAAAATGAGGACGGATTGTAAACTTACAGAGTAGCGAAAATGAAAAGGATTCTCTTCGGATCGAGGATCCATGACGGAGAAGATCGCCGGAAACTATTTCTTCGGATAGTGAACCTGCTCTCGTTAGCAATCCCGATGCTTCCGGAGGTGACAGTGATCTGATGGTGGTTCTGCAGTTTACTGGCATGATCGGTCGTCACAAGAACAGCCATCGTAGCTGCATCCATCGAGTTGGACCCTAGAAGTGAAGCTGCAAATCAACAACCATAGATGCCAGTGAGACATTTTCATGAACTCTTCATAATTTTGCCAACCAAATTCACCACTTGCTGTTCCCTCGAGTTGACCTGCAGTTAGATGCTTCTGCCAAATACAGAGCCCCATTTTTACTTTCCCACCAACTATGCTTGATAATTAAACCGAACCCATGACAATGATAGGCTCCATATTCTACCAAATCCTCAGAAAATTGGATGAAAAGATCAAAACTTTCTCAAGATAAAAAGATTAATTCGCGGTTTTGACTGGACCGTACTTGATTAACCCAGCAGAGGCAGCATATTTTCTCAATCTAACTAATCAGCCGCTGAAAAAGATCAGGTTTCAATGATCAATTCATGATCTAGTCGATGATTAAATGTGAGTTAATATGAAATTTCAAAGCAGAGTGAGTCATCCCCATCAAGCTGGATACAGCTTGTTGGTCAAATATAAAAGACCTGGAGATTTAGCACGCTGTTGGGTACTGTTATTATTCATCTGCATCATTCTGTCTCTATCAAATTGTGGACCAAATGGCCCAGATGGGCCAACTAACCTATATCACTCACTCTTCAAACTTACACCAATTTCCAGGCATTATGTGAAGCGCAATTACAATAATTTCTGTTAAGAAAGAGAAAGCAACTTTATTTTTTTCCTTCCTTTGGAGCATTCGATGACAACAAGCGGCGCAATGGGCAGCTCGCGAACATCTAAGAAATTCCAATTTGTTGCTGACAAAAATGCAACGATGACAACGGAATCACTGATGGCGAAATCATGCAGGGACACACACATTGCTTATATGGAGAAGGAATGGTACCTCTGGGCGTGCCTCTGGGCGAGGATGTTGCCAGAACAATCCCTGGTTGGCTCTCGTTCTTATCTGTGGCACTTGCGTTGGAGATGACCTTGTCCTCACTCACTCGCTGTGACCCTTTTCGAGAAAGGCTTCTCTGCAACTTCTCCGGATAAACATTCGTTCGAGAACCCGGAAAAGGAAATTAGTAATCAGTACAGTGCAGATTTATCAGGAAAATTGCAGAAAACAGTCACCTAATTTGGATCAAAACCAAAATCGAAACGCTATCTCGAAGAAAATATCTCGAAATTCACCATCCACATTTCAAATTTTCCCAAAAGTAGTAGACAATTTCTGCTTCTTTTACACAAACGAATTCGCTGCTCAGGGTAATTCTAAGAACTTGCTGTGTCATAGTTCTTGGATTCGCCCAATTTTAGTGATTCGTCATGTCAGAACATTTGAATTCTCGCAGTGCATGTATTTACGTTGTTCACATGCTGGACAAACAATGTACAAGCTCAAGCAACATCAAGGAAGGCATCAAAAGCTAATTCTGCTCACTTCACTTCTAACAACCCCACATACATTTACAAGAACACGAATTAAACTTTGAAACATTACCAGGTCAAAATTTTCTTTTTTTTTTCCGAAAAGAACAGCTCCAGAAAAGAAAAACACTGAGAGAGAGAGAGAGAGAGAGAGAGAGAGAGAGAGAGAGAGAGAGAGAGAGAGAGAGAGAGAGACTTACAGTGACTCTGGAATTGATGTCCTTGCAGGGAGAAGGAACGAGATGCGAGAAACTTTCCATGTCGATGACCAAGTCATCGGACTTTTCGGCTTGCAATCCGTTCATGTGATCCGACACCGAGATTTTCTGGGTTCCCATCTTCTCCTCCGGCCCACTACTCTCGAGTTCCTAGAGAGAGAGAGAGAAAGCGAGAGAGAAACAGAGCGGGAACAAGAGATTCTCATCAGAACAACTTGCTCGAAACTTTCTCATCAGGCGAAACCGAAACAATCTGGACGAGGAAACCAGGGTTTCAGCTCAATATAACAGTTGTGCGTCAAGCGAAAGGCGTGATTTTTCACAACAAAACGCGAGAATTCAACAAAACCCTGAGAGCCAAGAATTCTCACCAACTTTGGATTTTCCGCCATTTCCGTCACTTTCCAAGAAAAAGTCTAAAGCCCCATGAGAGAGAGAGAGAGAGACAGAGAGAGAGAGAGTGTATGCAACGCATCGAGAGCAAGTAAATGCAAAAGAAAAAAATGATTGACGCACCGGATGGGGCAAGCGACCGAGCAGCTATCGACCACCTGATTGGAAGAAGGAACGCTCAGAATATTATAAAAGGGAAAAAGAAAAAATCAGTTTGCGATTTTCCCGAGAAAAACAACGACTGCATGAATAAACAAAGTACGCAAAGAAACAAAGTCTCGTGAGTGATGAAGGAAACAACCGAAAACAAAAGGCCAGAAAAACAAGGAAAAAAAAAATGGGAAAGGGAAGCTCTCCTAACGAAGACTTGCTTTTACCGCGTCAACCGTCGATATCGATTCAAATCGCAAAGGAAGAAAACGAAAAAGAAGAGGAAGGAGAAAGGAGAAGGAGAGGAAGAAGGGCGTGCCAACCTTGACAATCACGAAAAAGAAGTCGACCCTCTAATTCTTGTCGTGATTCTTCCCCTGCTTTTCCATGTGCCCCTCCCCTGTTCTTCAGCAGAAGCCCTGGTGACAACACGGAACCGAGCAGTTCTCATTGACCCGATGCATACCCGCTTGTTATATGAATATGAAAATCCCTTTTTTCTTTTGTCAGCCGCACATACACCGAGGTAATGTCGAGGAGAGAGAGAGAGCAGAGAAACAGAGGGTGTAAGATGAAGAAGCGACTTCTTTTTTCAAGTTCAGAGATTCTGGAGTAAAAGTGAGAACATAGCGTCAGGGATCTTGTCGAGAGAAGAAGAGGACAAATGATCTGCGAAGGTGATGGAGAAGAAACTAGGAAAAGAAGAGAGGATGTGATGTGTTAATTTCTGCCTGAAGAAACATGAGAGAGAGAGAGGGGGGAGAAACGTCAGAGGATGTTCCAATTTCATTTCACACGGCGGATGATTATATGATCTGTTGAGTGTCGTGTTGGCAAGCTGAGATTTAAATGATGCTCATTTGGAGGAAAATGAGATATTTGCATTTGGGATTTGGTAATTTAGGCTCCGATCGTTTAGCGGAAAATATTGTATTTTTGAAAAATATTTTTCTCGGAAGTCATTTTCCTGGAAAATGTTTTCCCGGAACATAATTTTTCGGTGTTTGGCGATCAATATGAAAAAGTTTCGGAAAATATTTTTCACCGGCGACTGGCGGCGGCTGGGGCGGCAGCGGCGGCGACCGGCAACAGGCGGCCGGCGGCGGCGACCAGCGGCGGTGGCGACCGGCGACGGGCGGCCGGCGGTGGTGGCAGCGGCAGCCGAAGGGGGGAAGGAGGAGTTTGGCGAAAAATGATTTTCGCTTTCTGAGAAGTGGAAATCAATTTCCGCTAATTTGGTCATATTTTCCCTCATTGAGGGGAAAATGTTTTCCGGGGGAAAATGTTTTCCGCCTCCGAACACCAGAAAACCCGGAAAATATTTTCCTGAAAAATATTTTCTGCCAAACAAACTGAGTCTTAATAAAGTCCTTATTTTTTGCCTACTTGATTTGTCAATTTGGGATAATTTGGATTTGATTGCCTTCTTTAGCCCCTTACAGTTTTGAACTTCTCTTCAATGGCTATAATTTGCAGCCAAAATTTGCTCATCGGATTTCATTAATTATATTGCCTTATCGGGTCCTCTTTTAATTAGGGGTGATCGGTTTTTGAGCGGTCTAATCCGGTTTCTAGTTGGGCCAATAGAACCGGTCTCATATTTAGTTTTTCTTTCATTTGTCATTAATGTTCAAGATGAAAGTGATAATATGGTATTTCTACGGTCAGTAAGTTACATGTAAGGTTGTAGGTTTTACAAAGATTTTTCCAATTTGTGGCAAAATTTGGTTGGAAAGAGCAACTATTATTGTGTTTTGATTTGTTCTTGTCATCTTACTCACGTGCATAAGTAAACGTAGTCGCTCCAGCCTTGAAGGGCCTTCCTTTGTGAAATGAGACATAAATTAGGGTTTTCTTTTTTACAAATTTCTAAGAAATAAAAAAATTAAAAAAATCGATCCGAGTGGACGGTTGTATACCTATAACCAGGAACTAGACCGATGGCCCCAGGAATCGCCCAGAATCGGCCAATACAGTCTAGGCGATTGCTTTTGCTCATCTCTACTACACGATAACAATCGGATCCTCATTGAGAATTTTGAAAATGGCAACAAATACTTATAGAGAACAGGTATGCGGATTCTCACAATGCCCATTATCTAAAAGTGAATCTCGATGTGGAGGGGGGCTCGATCAACTAGGGTTGGGCACTTTGCATTGGCAAGGTTCGGCTCCCGCTTCAACAGCCCCTATTGATAGGCGATCTGTAAGTCCATTTAGGCTCCGTTTGGGAACCGCTTCCCCAACGGGCTTTGGGCACTAAACTCTCTTGGGTAAAAGCAAATATGTTTAGCAAAATTTTTGGACAACTTTGGGATGATGCATTTACATTTTCAAAGGCTTTTAGCTCAAGGCAGGATCTGAAAGTGCTTTGAGCTTTTCCAAAATGCACCTATATATTTCTTTCGACTTTGCCCTCGCTAAACTTTCATTATTCCGAAATACCTCACGCGACGTTACAGGTGAGGGTTCAAGCCACCTCCGAGCCTCCGGTGAAGCCAAATGGGGTTGCCAGTCGTTGAGTTCTCACAGATTTTGAGTTTTTATTTTTATTTTTAAAGTACAATTGCTTTGCAAATTGTGATTTTTCCAAACACTATTTAAATCAAAGTTGTTTCTTAATGCACTTTTAAATTACAATTTATCAAACACTACTTGCATTTCAAAAAACTTTTTAGCCTAAAGGTCTTTACAGTTTCTCAAAAACTTTCCTCAAAAGCCAAATCAAACACAGCCTTATAAGTCCCTATGGCATGCCCTGATTTCAGAGTAAGTAACCTCCCCACTTCCAAAACTTTTTCTTACCAAGACAATAAAAAAAAAATCAATCTCAACTTCCAATAGGTTTTTCCTTTTTTTTATGATATAATGGTTTTTTTGTATGGTAGTTATGTCATAATCTAGAGGGACGAAATAAGTCAACTAAGATCTTAATCCCATGAGACTAATAATTTTGAAGGTTCAATCCTATATCCAAGTGAATGTACATTTCTCAATTATTCAATTATTTAACTTTTTGAAGTATAATTTGCTTCTCTCTCAAGAAATGATTCGATTACTGCTCTTGAATCGCATAAAAGCGATCCATTTAGCAGCACCCTTATTATGGAGGCGGTAGCGACAACAATTCGAGCATCATCATATCATTTTTGTTGTTTTTCCCAATTTTTTTTTTGGTCTAATGTTTTTCCCAATTAAACGTCGTGTTTCACATTAATTACAAAATGGATTCTTTTGGAAAAGTAATTACTAAGATAGACCATTTTCCAAACTATTTTTCATTGCCAATCATCCCTAAAATTGCACAGCCATCATTGCCCTCTTCATCCCAGTCACTTCAAAATTTCTCTTTAAATTATTATAATAATTTATAACATTTTGCACAATCGTTATCATTTTAGAATTAATTTATCATAGACAATTAAATTTGAAATTAAGTTGCATGCAACCAGTAACAAAGTTTTGACTCATCGATTTGTTACTCCACAAGTTTAATCTCTCATGGAATTTAAATTAAAGATATAGATAAAAAAAAACTTCTGAAATACAGCTTTAGACTATATAGCCTATGTTGTGTATGAATACAAAAGTATCGTACAATAAATAGATATATTTTAAAATATAAAAGTATTGATTTATTTTATTTTATATATGAAATTTTCCGATCCGAAGTGGGTAATTATTTCTTCATTACTTCTGAATTGACAAATGGATAAGAAAAACAATTATCGGGAGTGAATTTATATTAATCCATTTTATTTCTAGGTAAATGATAATTTAAAAATTAGATTAATTATGAAGTTATGTTCATCAAACAAAAGTTGATAGTGAAGATGTATAAAATTATACTGTGTTGTAACAAACCTATAAATGAAAACTTAGTTGTTTGATTGCATGCATCTTGTATTTAAACTTTAATTATTCATGATAGATTAATCCTAAAGAAGTAAAGATTGTGCAAAATATCAGAAATTATTTTAAAAATTTTAAGAGAGAAGTAAAAGTGACTAGGATGAGTAATCAGTGAGAAAACCGAGTCTGAAAAATAGTTTGGGGATAGATTTATTTTGCATAAAAAGGCTATTCTATCCAGGAACAAAGACATAATTCCTCTCGTCAAACTCTTGAGAAAAATAATGTACACCACAGGCGCTGTAATTGATAACCACAACTGTAATTCTAAATTCTAATGTTCCATTGTATTATGCATTAATTAATAATTATCATACTCTATTGCCTACAGTATTCTGCAGAAGTACCAACTTCAACTCTGCACTATTTGACAGACAAATGGTTTGATGACTTTTCTCCATGTAATATTGAAATAGAGACTCATGATGACGTACTTGCATAGTTTGCATATGAAGAAGATTCTATCTTCCAGATGATGGATTATTCTAATTTTGACTTTCTAGAGTAAGCAGATATTTCTAAAGCTATCCAGATGCTATTTGCCGAAAAAGAAGCGAGCTAGATAAAAAAAATTGTTTAAAATTCTAAGGTTAGGCGCGTGAAAGGAAGATAATTTACAAACTTTAGTACAAGCTACTTAACATTTCACCAAGCGCAAATTAGCCAGAGGCCCGTCGTCGCCCCTGAGAACATCGGTCTAACCCTTTGTCCTCCCTATAAAAAACATAAAAAAAAAAAATTACACCCGCGGTCCCGCACACCTTATGCCTATAAATTTGTCGGAAGTTACCATTGACAATGAGTATCAAGCACAAATTACCAGAGAACATATGATTACACTGCTTGATTAATTCAACACCATGTGCCTGGAAATATCATAAAGATGAAGGAGAACGAGGTGTTGCTTTCTTTGTGAGGTTGACAAGGAAACCAACTTTAGACTATTTTGAGTTATTTAGTCCAATAGATCCGTCATGCATACCAACTTGGCAAGTCCATTATCAGATGACATGAAGTGTACAAATTTGTCCAAACCACCATACAAGGAAGTTCTTGGCCTTAATGTGTGAATAATTAATGGGAAACCATGCACACTTTAAAAGATGGGTGGCCCAGTGGTCAAGGGAGTAGGCTCGTCCCCTCGAGACGTTAGCTAGGTTAAGAGCACACATTTCATCTAGATTTATTTCATCAAATCATACCAGTCATGTAAAAGAGAATAACGAAACATGCAATGGACCTCTTACAAAGGCGCGCAAAATTTCACTCGGTTTTTACAATGTAATTAGGTCTATCCAGCACATCAACACACATATAATTGAAATGCTTATATAGAAGCAAAAATTTAATTCGTGGGCGATTTGCAGAAGAAAAATCTCACAAGTAATTGGCACGCCATTCCCTGCCATGTGCGAGAGCACATGAAGATTGTATTCCCGTCTTATTAATACTGTTGTCGCAAGAGTGGAGGGAGGTTTTCGTTATAATGGCATAAAGACAAATGGAATTGACAAAAGATAACAAGCTAGCTAACCCTACATAAACCCCAAAAAGGAAAATAGATAATATAGAATAACCATAAAGTATTGCCTGCATCAAATAAATGGAATATTCCTGCATATCTTTCAATTTTTCGATTAGAGATTGGACCCATTAGCATATGAGCGTCGAGCAACATGTTGCCTCGATCTTAAATAAATCTATATGATCATTTAGCCTCAAGAAATATAGATGTAGATGTATCTTCGTGTGTAATAGAATGACAGATTGCGAGGGACATACCATATAATATGACCAAGAGAATGACAGGTAATATGCATATGTAGCAGAGAAACTTGGTGCATGGCACATGATGGGAGATTGAGGACGGTGCAAGTACAAATTATCGGGCAAGAAACCAAATGTTTTTTTTTTTTGATAACTCAGGGAACCCCCGCACGGCCGACAGCCGGAGAATGTTTATTCTTTATTTCCTTAAGAAATTCGATAGTGAAGTATAGACAAAAAGTTTTAGAACAATTATTCAAAAAATCAAATATAATGCAAGGTCGCAAAGAACAAAGGGGAAAATTGTCCAAAAAATTCTTAAACTTATTGCACTTTTGCCAATTTATTTTTAAATATTTTAATTATACAAATTGAGTTCTAAATATTTTCAAGTTTCACCAATTGAGTTCATCTAACTAATTTTGATCGGAAATTGCTGACGTGGATGTTAGACATCCTACGTGGCACGATTAGTGTTGACGTGGATAATTTGTAATAAATATTTTTTTGATTTTTTATTATTTTTTATTTCTTCTCTTTTCCTTCTTTACTTTTTACTCGTTTTTTCCTTTTCTTTTCTTTTCTTTTTTCTTTTTTACCTCTTTCATCCATCATTGGGCCTCGTTAATGACCGGTGGAGGTCACTGACCTCAGGCAAGGGACACTTGAGCCTAGGCTAGCGAGGGCCGTTCTCACCGGATCAGGTGGTAAGGGCGCCCCTCGCTAGCCTAGGTGAGGGCGCCCCTCGCTTAAGGTTGATAGAGGTTGCCGTCCATCGACAAGGCCTGGCGATAGTCAATGGAGGGAAAAAGAAAAAAAAAGAAAAGAAGAGATAAGGAAAACAAAAGAAAATCTTAGTTCTCATGTCGGTTGCACTTAATTACAGATGGTCACTTTGTCAAATGGATGTTAAGACGCCTTCTTTCAAGGCAACCTTGAAGAAGAAGTGTACATTGACCTTCCCCCAAAAGATTCCATGGAAGGATAGGGATTTGTGTGCAAAATAAATAAAGCAATTTATGATCTCAAGCAATCTCCACGAGTTTGGTATAGCAAGCTCAGTATTGCTCTTGTAAATTTTGGCTTCAAAACTAGCAAGTCAGATCATTCTATCTTTGTTAAGAACAACTCCAAAGAATTTGTGGTCGTTTTGGTTTATGTTGATGACATTGTCATCACTAGTGACAAGAGATTGAAATTCTTAAAAAATACTTGAATAAAAAGTTTAACATCAAAGACTTGAGAAGGTTACGTTACTTCCTTGAAATTGAAATTGCTAATTCAAGCAAAGGACTATTTCTCTCCCGAAGAAAGTATATAGCAGACTTGTTGAAGGAAACTAGGAAATTTGGAGCTAAACTTGTAGAATCACCTATAAATTATGGCAGTAAGTTTGCCACCAACACCACTCCCCTCAAAGACAATGGAATGTTCAAAAGTTTGGTGGATCGGTTGATTTATTTGATTATTACAAGACCTGATATCACACATGTTGTTAGTTATGTTAGTCAATTCATGCATAATCCTACTAAAGGTCATATGGAATTGGCTGACAGTATATTGCGATATGTAAAGTCATGCCCTAGACCTAATATTCTTCTGAAGAAGCATGGTCACAGAAAGATTGAAGGTTATGTTGCTGTAAATTGTATTGGAAATCCTACTGATAGAAGATCAACGACGAGGTTCTGCACCTTTGTAGGAGGAAACCTAGTCACTTGGAATAGGAAAAAGCAAAGTGTGGTAACTAGATCAAGTGCAGAAGCTGAGTACAGAGCCATGATTTCAACCGCGTGTGAATAAGTTTGGCTTCATTTATTGTTGTAGGATATGGGTCTTAATAAGCTTCAAACTCCTACGAAATTGTTCTGCGATAATCAAGCAACAATTCATATTACTTCAAATCTAGTCTTTCCTGAAAGGACCAAGCGCATAGAGGTTGACTATCACTATACCTGTGAAAAAGTTAAAGGCAAGATAATTGAGACTCCGTACATTAGAAGTGAAGATCAATTGGCTGACATATTTACTAAGGCACTTTCCACCAAAGCTTTTTAGTGTGTGATGACCAAGATGACCTTTGATGACATCTTCACCCTAGCATAGAGGGGGAGTGTTGGAAAGATAAGGACACTAGTCAGTAGAGTCCAAATTTAGTTGGAAAGAATGAAATAATAAATGTATTTTTATATTCAATAGATATTCATGTTTATTTCTAGAGATGTCGCCCCTGGTGATATGAGAAATTGGGGATTTCCCATTGTGGATGTAGAGGGTCCTCTCCTTGGTTGATTGAACCACATTAAATCCTTTACTCCTTCGTGTGTGTGTGTGTGTGTGATTACAAAGAAAACAATTTGTGTAAAGATTAGATGTCGGTTGCATGCATTAGGAGATTTTCACATTACACCTGAAATAACATTTCCAATATTCATGGACAAACTAAATACTTGCTTTGCATGATTTTATAGAGGTAAACTTACTATGCTCCCTTGTGTATGACATGGGCAATAGATAAAGGTCTTGCCGCCCTCTTTGTGAAGAAAATAAAGTGTGCGTTTATATCTACCAAAGAGATTAATTGTAATTACCTAGAAGATTAATGATTGGTCTACGGATTTCATGGCGCAATTAATCTCAAAATACATGTATCTTTGTTAAATACGGTGGATTTTTCTGGCTAGAATCTCAAAGACATTGGCATGTTCTTGATGATAGATCTATTACGATCCACTAGCTTGTTTCCAGGATAAGTGCGAATCAAGATAAGACAAAGAACAATGATCGAGATTGATCGCAGGCATCCCTCCTCAAGAGTTGACTGTGTTGTATGGTTAGGCCAATCCAGCAGATTTGCATCGCCATCTCTCAACATCAAGATTTGGACCACTATCGTTGGGGAATCATTCCCTTCTTTGTATCTATTGTGGGGCAATTTGCATCGAGCAATTTTCTAGGGTAGCTTATCTCTTGCTTTTTGATGATATATCTGATTGGGTAAATGACATAAATGGTCAATGGTGTGCAAAGCCGTTCCCAAATTTTTTATTTGTTCAATGCTATCCTTGAATTATTGGTGAATATTTAATGTAGTCCTTCAGCTTGCTCAAACGACAAATTAGACATTATTTGATGACATTGATTATTATATGCTAGTAGAATTTTTAAAAATGATGAGTCAACATATTTATCTTTTTATCTATTTGCGCGTTAACATGTCAATTGTTATTTGATGACGCGAATTATTATATCTTGATTTGAGATAAAAAATCATATTTGGATAACCCATTGGTACTTTTTCTTATTGTCCACTGTTCAAACTTAACAAATTAGAAGCTACATTAGCAGATTCCATTAACTTGAATTAACGGAATGACGACATTTGACATTTTCATATAGTCTAGGGACTATAATTAACATTTACCAGTAATACATGGACTACATTGAACAAATTAAAAGTTCAAGGATCATATCTCTATCTATTTATGTCTCTGTTTGATATTAGACTAAAATTTTTTTTTCTGATTTATAAGGTTATACAGTGTTATTGCGAAAGCATATTATTTGAAAATGCTTCTACTCAAGGCTGGCGACAGCTAACACGGGAGATTCCCAATTGATTTTTTTTAATTTGTTCTGTTTGATATTCTCATGATAGCTTCTTTGCCTCGGATTGACTTATGAGTTTATGATGGTTTTATCTGATTGTATTTGTGATAATATTGATTGTATTTGTTCTTGGGATTGACATATCATTGTATAATAAAAAAAGCAAAATAGAGAATAATGATCATTGATCTAGGATATTATTATTATTATTATTATTATTATTATTATTATTTAATGATTATTGATCTAGTATGGTGATTAAGTATAGGTGCAATCCACATCACTCACATTATCTCCCCATTATCATCGACGTGAATCAGTATCTGATACAGGTACATGAGTTGGTGTCTGCATACTTGTTTTTGAGACCCACATGCATGTCTTCTTCTCCGACAATCTGGTCAGTGCAGATCCCACCACCGGAGCTAATATTATCTGGAGTACTTAATCGATAGGAAGTTGGTAAAATTAAACATATTACACACGTACCATCAAGATGCCGCCACGTGGATGTAACCTCAAATCCATCCATTTCTATGTTGTGTGGTAGTCTTCTCATCAATTAAATAGTCGACACGTGTATACACTTTACTTCTGTTCATTCCTTTTTTCTTTTTGGGAAAACGCTATTGAAAACCTAAATTATATTTACTGTGACACATTTATCTTTGAAATTTTTTATCGTGCTATCAAAAATCCCAAATTATGTCTATTTTGACGTGTTTACCTTGAATTATTTTACTCTCGATTTTGACAAGTTTAGGATTTTGACAAAAAAAATCCTAAACTTGTATCTACGTGACGTATTTAATTTCCATTAATGTTCTGTCAAATGACGTTTTAGCCAAAATAATGATGTTTTATTTTATCTAAGTTACATGGGCGCCATATCAATATCGTTTGCCTTTTAGCATCTATGTAGGTAGATCTTTAACGATGCTCATTGACAGAAGCTAATTTTGACAGGGGGTAAATGTGTCACACAGGTTGGGATTTTGTGCCATAGAAAAAAATTTAGGGCAAATGTGTTACAATTGGTATATTTTGAGGTTTTTGGTGACTTTTTCCATTTCTTTTTTAAAGGATTTTATATGATGAATTTAGTCTAGTTCATTTTATTCAAATATGGTACGGGCTCATGTATCTACATCTTTGGGCATTCATGTTATTCGTATTGGATATTGGTTTCTTGTCGAGGCATTCATTTTTTGGGATTATTGTTCAAAAAATCCTGAATATATTGTACAACATCGAATTTAGTTATAAACTTTTCTATTTGGCCAATTTAGTCTTAAATATTTTGACAATCTATCAATTTCATCATTCGATTCAATTTTGATAAAAAATCGCTGACGTGGATGCCGATCGTCCTAGGTGGCACAATCGGCGCTAATGTAGATTATTTTTTTTATTTTTTCAAAATTTTTTTCCTTCTTCCTTTTTTTTTCTTTTTTTTTCCGTTTTCTTTGCCTACTTCCCTCTATTGGCCATTGTGAGGCTCTAGCGATCAATGGAGGAAAGAGGGAAAAAAATAATAAAAAGAAAGAATAGAAAGGAAAAAAAGGAAAACAAAATAAAAAATTTAGAAAATTAAAAAATTTGCAAAAATCGTCCACATCAGCACTAATCATGTTGCAAAGGATGGCCAGCGGTGATTGGATCACCACGTTAGCAATTTTCGGCCAATATTAATTGAAGGGACTAAATTGGCAAATCGTAAAAAAAATTTAGGACTAAATTGACCAAATTGAAAAGTTCAAAATTGAATTTGCCACCGTATAATAAGTTTTGAATTTTTTTGATAATTTTTCCCTCGTTTTCCACACCGATGCTTAGTATTATTAGTATTGATATTGGGCAATCACATTAAGAAAGGTACATCCGGAATGTGAAAGCATATATCCCACCAACTGGACTTCCAAGTGTGTGGACGAAATGTGCTTAATGTGTGCAATGTACATATCACGAGCAACTAATAATTTTAAAATGAAGAAGATGGGTCTCTAGGGAAGCTAATGTTCGCGGAGCTATCAGTATCACTGGAGACTCCATTAATCTTGTAGCGATGGCCATACATCATGAATTATAAAAACAATTAAGAAGTGCCGCGAGGAGTGTTCGGGAGAGGAATGATCTGCTTCTTGTCGAGATGGGGATGATTGAGAGCGACTGGGAATGAGGACACACATAACTTGCAAAACCGGCGATTAAAGTAATCATATGCCCTTGCGGACTTGGAGCACTCAATGAAAGCTTTCTAAGATTGCCATTTCGGCCGATCGATTCTCCAAATCAATCAACAAATTTCTGAATACGCCTAAAATTAAAGTTGTCGTGATGCTTAGTCGGCGAGTTGTTTAGACATTAAATCTTTTTAAATAATTGTGAGACTAACTGATCAATTTCGATAGAAATTATGTTGTAACGCTAGCTTAAATCTCGAGATAAAAATAATAAGGGGACAATGAAAATGAAAGAGCGCCACCGACGAACCTCGTAAAATATTTTTAATTTCTCATTTTTGACATTTTGGATATGCCAAGATGGAAACAAATTTGTATAATTGCTTTGACATTATTATTCATAGGTACTGGTACATATGTTTTCTAGACTGTCTTATTCTGAAGTCATGATTGCCTTAATAATATCTAGAGATATCTTCTAGACTTAGGAATCTAGACGTGTGTGTTCGGAATGTGTTTTGGTTCAGCAATCAATCGGGACAGTTGCTGCTGCTTTTATCATAGCGTTTTGGCTTTTAATTAAGGGTGTTGATGGGCAACTCAGGGATCAATCTGCACCACGGAATTCGGGTTAAGATGTATGGGTTTTGTGCCCGAATTGGCTCTCCGATGCTTAATTGGTGCTTGCGAGAGGGAAATTGAGAAGCTTAATTGCTAAAGAAGAGTGAGATTGGCCGGCAAGTGAATATTTCGTCTTGTATATGGGGTATGGGGTTGTAGTTCACAGGTACCGCTCTACAAGGATCTTACAATCGACATTGGTCAAATCGATTTGAGAATCAATGCATGCATGGTCTTTTAGTTAGTGGAGGCACCATTGCGACCACTAATTAGTCGGAATTTTAGTGATGTCTCGTTACCATTGAGCGTGATTGGTATTTTGACGGCTTGGTTCCGACGTGTCGGTCCCGTGTTTTGAGACGTGAGGTCGTTTAATAAGCCGTCCACAATTCCTTCGTCAAAGGGGAACCAACAAGACGCTTTTGGCAAAAGCATGACAGACAAAAAGCCTTTCGTGAAGTAGGCTTTGCCCAGGGCTATGGAGGTCCCAATTCTACTCCAACTCATCCTCTATACTCGTTTTTAATTGCAATTTGGCATGAGGACTAAATTCCAGGTTGAGGCACAGAATATTATAAACTTGCCAATCATTACTCGAGGAGCTAAAGTAATTACGCATTAACCCCCTTGTATTTTTTTCTTAAATTACGCAAAACTCCGACAAGACTTCCAATTTTTTGTTATGGCTGTTAACTATCCGTTATTTTCTACTAGGATTTGCAATGCACATGAGTTTTCAGGTGTAAAAATGTATTTACAATTTTATAGAAAAAAATCCCTCCTATCCTTTAATGACTGCAAGTATGAAAAATAAATGTAGAAAATGAGATGAAACTAGGGGCACGAATGATAATAATTTTATTTTTCTATTTCTCTATTTTTCTTATTTCCAGGAACAGATTTAGAACAAAAATCTATTGGGCGGTGCAATTTCATTTTTCTATTTTTGAGACAAATTTTTAGTCCATAAATAGGAATTTGGAATATAAACAAGAACTATAACTTTTCTACTTTCTTCTTTTTTTGGAATAGGAAAAGAAATAACAATTCTTTTCAAAGCTTGCCTTCATCGCTCACACCTGCCGGCCGCCACTGGTCGATGTACGAATTCTACATCAACATTATTAAATGAATTTCTGTTTCAGGAATATAAAGTTTGTGCCGTTATCAAACACTATTTTATGCTCAAAAACTTATTCAGGGAATAAATATAGAAAAATATATTTCTTGCAAAAATTATTTGCAAGAATATAATGATTATCATTCGTGCCATAAATAACTAAATATTGTTAATGGACACCTTGCAATTGATTTCTAAAATTTGAGTGGTAAATTGCAAAAGGGATAATGACACAAACAGTTCCTTAACTTAAATTGGTTTGTGAATTTTTAATTTATTCAATGTAATTTCTGAACTTTAGTCAATGTTCAATGTAGTCCATAATGTGGTCTCTGAACTTTTAGTACATATTCAATTTAGTTCTTAAACTATATGAAAATGTTCAATGTTGTCTTTCAATTAAAATTTTATGGACTACATTGAATATTAAATTAAAAATCATAAATTATATTGAAAAAACTAAAAGTTAATGTACAGTGAACGAAAGTACGTGTCATTTTCTCGTTGGAAAAATTAAGCAGTCAAAAAGATGGAAACAACCCCTAAAAACTATTCGCCCAAAAAAAAAACCCCCTAAAAACTATCCTAGTTTAGGAAACCAATGCATGTGTAGAGTGGCCTTTTGGCCCTTTTCGGTTCTGACAAGTTTGGAACTTTGCGCAACTTTCCTAGTTTTCTAGAGAATTCACGTGCAGACAACTGCCTTTCCTGACAAATTCGTGCGAAATAGAACGACATGTTTTTCTATCAGCGGTCCTTTCATTTATAGTATAAAGTAAATTAATCTATGCTAATATATATGATTTTGTTAAATCTTGATACGTGAAGAAAAAAAAATTCTATATATAGTCATAATGTACTTTTTTTTTTCATAAAAAGCACTTACATTAATTCAGAAGAGGTTCGAGAATACACTCAGTGGACTTCGGATCTTAATAATCGAATTAGCTACCGCATTTGCTTCTCTACTAATATGGGCTATGTTTAACATTATAGATGATTTGGGATTTAATAATCCAATCAGCTATCCTATTTGCTTTAATATTATGGCTTGATTAATTTAGTTTTACTATACATTAACGAATGATTGAAAAAGTACACTAAGTAAATGAAAAGTTGATGTTACACCAGCACACTATATAACCAATAAGGAGTAATGGTTCATCATTGCATGTCTTCGAAAGAAAAGCATTCACAACACTATCATTTTGCAAACGACAGAACATTTCAGTCAATGATTTGGTTGATTGAATCTCCTACAGTTTGCTCTAATCTCTCCCTGTTGCCCAGTCAAGACACCCACGTTCGTCAGCTTAAGCATCGCCTTGGCGAATTTCCGCCGGAACACGTTGGGCCAGCTGATGTAATCTGCCGCAATACGGCGCGTGAGGTCGGTGAAAGCGAGCTCTTGATCCAGCTGAAGAACCGCCTGTTCCTGGAGGACCCCTTTATAGAACGAAGGGTCGAGCTTGAAAGGTGTATTGGAAGATGGCGTCATGACTATTATGGGGTCGGTACTGAGATTGAACGGGACACTGTTGTCGGGTCTTGGACATTTTTGCCTCAGGACACCAAGGAATTGCGGGTCGATATCCGGGTCGGCTTGACCGGAACCTATGAAGTTGTAGAGCCGGTCCACAAAGAAACCACAGTGGCAAAATCCCATTGCATGTGCCCCTGACCATAGATATCATCTTTTCATCAATATGCATGTCTTGTTTTCTGTTTAATCTATTTTGGTAACATGTTCCTATCTATAGATTGAAAAATTCGAGCAAGTGAACATTGCTTTACCTAATAAAGTAACAAGATCTTCTAGGGTGAGGTTGATCATTTGGAACGCACTAGTGGCCGCAGCAACGGAGAAGGATGGGCCGGGAGTATTAACGTCGCTGATGTTCGAGACCAACCCATCCCTTCGTCCGGTGGGAAGAGCGTAGGCCGACCCCCCGGTTAGGCCAACGCCGTCTCGGGTGGCTAGGGCCAATATATCCGCACAAGAAACGATTCCCTTGCATTCCTTCTCCAGCTCGGCTTTTATCGCGTCAATGACCTCGAACCCTCTTAGGGTCAAATTAGGAGGTGCATCTTTCTCGGCCACGTTGTTGTCGCTACTGTCAATGAGGACCGAGGCATCGCAACCCTAATCGTGGTAACACAAAAGGATGAAACATTAGTATATTAGAAAAATGTTAAAAATGTCTAGAGATGTTTAGTACGGCATTGGATGCTTACTAGATGATGAGTTGGATGTTCAAGCCCATGTGCTAAGATGGAAATGTATGTGCATAATTTATTGGGAGAATTGTACCTAGTCAATTGTTTTATCTAGGACAGCATTCCCAAGAGTTTAGGGTAATAGTAGAAAGGACAAAATTTGCTGGCATCATATTGTATAAAATATAAATTGGGGCTTCTGTTATTTTCCCCTTTCTTGATATATATGTGTAGCTAACAAGTTTTTAATATAATCTATAGAAGCAAAAACATTATAAGGCGGAATAATAACCAGAAATTACACCAAAAAAAATCAGAAATCCATGCTAACGGTAGGAAAGGACGATGAATAAGAAGAGAGCGAGAATATCATTATTATTGGATTAGAGATTGAATTTTTTGGAAGGCAATTTGAGCATTACTATGAGAAAATTCATCCCAGTAATTGTAATAACAACGAAATTAACTCTACACGAAGTGTCAAAAGATATCATAGAAAGAAAATAAGAGAGAAAACGTAAGGAAAATAAATGAGAGAGAGAGAGAGAGAGAGAGAGAGAGAGAGAGAGAGAGAGAGAGAGAGAGAGAGAGAGAGAGAGAGAGAGAGAGAGAGAGGATTTTACCCGGACAAAGCAGTCGTGAAACTGCAGACGAAGCAAACCCGCGGGGAGCAACGGGTCGGCGTTGAAGCGCTGCTGCATTATACTCTTCACCACCAGCTCGGCTTGAGGGAACGAGTCCTTATAGAAATGCACCTGCAGCTGCGCCGCTGCCACCGACACCACCATGCTCATCAAGGTCACCCTCGCCACGACCCGAAGAGCCAAGATTGCCATAGCTGGATTTGAGTATCCTACGAAGTATTCTGCGTTCTCTCTAACTCGCAGGATCTTCTTGTGTCTTCTCCCTCTCTCTCTATCTCTCTTTGTATATTTATAGAGATTTTGTGCACTTTGTTTGATGCAGATGTGGGCGCTCTCTAGACCATGATAAACTGGGGGTTCTTGAGAAACCTGTGCGATGTGAACGATTAATATCGGGATTCGAGGTTCTCTTAATTGATTTCTTGAAAAACATTAATGTGAACTTCCTCGAGTCCATGCGAGTGGAAAATAAGCAAGCTACAAGCACATGGCCAACCTGCATGTGCATGCATGAATGAGAGTTTTCTGTCGAAGATGCGATGCCATAATTACCCAGTGACCCTTCAATGTATTAGATCGATGGGTGTAAATTTCAATTTTGCTAGGTGTGAATTTCCTAGTAATGTACATGCAGGCGATGGAAAGAGCGCTCAGTGGATGACACGTGTCCGACAGCAGCTAAACCTCACCCTTAGAACAATGCACAATCCTCTTGAGATCTGATAAATGTTCCTGAAAGTTGTATGTTTAGAAGAGAATTAACGCATCGTTGTAGTATATTATAAGAAATTATCAAGTTACATATTGCCCGACGATACAATTACATTTAATGTAAATCCATACCAGATTGACGAATATTAAGAGGACTCAAAGTCTAACTCATAGTTCTTACAACGCGGGAAAAGATGATAAGCCTAGCTAGCTTTTGATTGACGGGCCAATACTCAAAGCGATTTGCTCAAAACAGAAGTTGCCGTGTTGCCGTGTTGCGATTGTCAAATCCATATTTAGCAGGAATAGCATAGCTTTTGATTGACCGGTTAATACTCAAAGCGATTTGCTCAAAACAGAAGTTGACGCGTTGCCGTGTTGCCGTGTTGCGATTGTCAAATCAATATTTAGCAGGAACATCGTAGCTTTTGATTGACTTGTCAATACTCAAAGCGATTTGCTCAAAACAGAAGTTGCCGTGTTGCGACTGTCAAATCCATATTTAGCAGGAATAGCAAAGCTTTTGATTGACCGGTTAATACTCAAAGCGATTTGCTCAAAACAGAAGTTGACGCGTTGCCGTGTTTCGATTGTCAAATCAATATTTAGCAGGAACAGCGTAGCTTTTGATTGACTTGTCAATACTCAAAGCGATTTGCTCAAAACAGAAGTTGCCGTGTTGCGATTGTTAAATCCATATTTAGCAGGAATAGCATAGCTTTTGATTGACCGGTTAATACTCAAAGCGATTTGCTCAAAACAGAAGTTGATGCGTTGCCGTGTTGCCGTGTTGCGATTGTCAAATCAATATTTAGCAGGAACAGCGTAGCTTTTGATTGACTTGTCAATACTCAAAGCGATTTGCTCAAAACAAAAGTTGACGTGTTGCCGTGTTGCGATTGTCAAATCCATAATTAGCAGGAACAGCGTAGCTCAAGGGAGTAATTTAGAGCTGCAAATCATTCATTTTACAGCTAGAAAATCATCTTATTGCTAGAAAAGGAACATATCTTAATATGATAGGTTTCAAGCTTGAATCAGTCTCAACCAATTGAAACAAGTCTGCCTCAAAGAACATCTTTTCAGATACTCAAAAAGGCCAGGGATATTAATGCCCCTCTGAAAAGTTATGAACTACGCGTGTTTCCTTTAAGAGATGTATTGCATTCACATGCTCAAATTTGCCTATGTGATTGAATATCGCCCACCTGTATTTAGGACTAACTAGCATGGCTTCATTCAAAATATTGACGAACTAAGACTACGTTTGAAAAAAGGTGAGATAATGGAAATATGAAACTTTGGGTGGAAAAGTGGAAAATGTTATAACTTTTTATAAGTAAGGACCCGAGGGAAATTTTAAATGTTATACTATTTTTCGTACAGGTGATCGGTTTTTAGGTGAGTCGATTATCGATAAAAAATCTGAAACTTACCTAGTCAAAGCTAGTTCTTGGCTTTGAAACTGGGAGCCGAATCATGATTCTTTGAAAATGGCCCGGGCTCGAACCAAGGTCTTCTTATACGAGGGATGATCGATCAATATGGGCATGGAAGGATGTGTGTTTTGACCACATGAATGAAGAGTTTTCTGATATTACTTTAAGAGAGTCAACACCTGAAGCGCTGGACTATGATATTACTTTAAGGTCGCCCTTGCCACGACCCGAAGAGCCAAGATTGCCATAGCTGGATTTGAGTATCCTACGAAGTATTCTGCGTTCTCTCTAACTCGCAGGATCTTCTTGTGTCTTCTCCCTCTCTCTCTCTATCTCTCTTTGTATATTTATAGAGATTGTGTGCACTTTGTTTGATGCAGATGTGGGCGCTCTCTAGACCATGATAAACTGGGGGTTCTTGAGAAACCTGTGCGATGTGAACGATTAATATCGGGATTCGAGGTTTTCTTAATTGATTTCTTGAAAATCATTAATGTGAACTTCCTCGAGTCCATGCGAGTGGAAAATAAGCAAGCTACAAGCACATGGCCAACCTGCATGTGCATGCATGAATGAGAGTTTTCTGTCGAAGACGCGATGCCATAATTACCCAGTGACCCTTCAATGTATTAGATCGATGGGTGTAAATTTCAATTTTGCTGGGTGTGAATTTCCTAGTAATGTACATGCAGGCGATGGAAAGAGCGCTCAGTGGATGACACGTGTCCGGCAGCAGCTAAACCTCACCCTTAGAACAATGCACAATCCTCTTGAGATCTGATAAATGTTCCTGAAAGTTGTATGTTTAGAATAGAATTAACGCATCGTTGTAGTATATTATAAGAAATTATCAAGTTACATATTGCCCGACGATACAATTACATTTAATGTAAATCCATACCAGATTTATGAATATTAAGAGGACTCAAAGTCTAACTCATAGTTCTTACAACGCAGGAAAAGATGATAAGCCTAGCTAGCTTTTGATTGACGGGCCAATACTCAAAGCGATTTGCTCAAAACAGAAGTTGTCGTGTTGCGACTGTCAAATCCATATTTAGCAGGAATAGCATAGCTTTTGATTGACCGGTTAATACTCAAAGCGATTTGCTCAAAACAGAAGTTGACGCGTTGCCGTGTTGCCGTGTTGCGATTGTCAAATCAATATTTAGCAGGAACAGCGTAGCTTTTGATTGACTTGTCAATACTCAAAGCGATTTGCTCAAAACAGAAGTTGCCGTGTTGCGATTGTCAAATCCATATTTAGCAGGAATAGCATAGCTTTTGATTGACCGGTTAATACTCAAAGCGATTTGCTCAAAATAGAAGTTGACGCGTTGCCGTGTTGTCGTGTTGCGATTGTCAAATCAATATTTAGCAGGAACAGCGTAGCTTTTGATTGACTTGTCAATACTCAAAGCGATTTGCTCAAAACAAAAGTTGACGTGTTGCCGTGTTGCGATTGTCAAATCCATAATTAGCAGGAACAGCGTAGCTCAAGGGAGTAATTTAGAGCTGCAAATCATTCATTTTACAGCTAGAAAATCATCTTATTGCTAGAAAAGGAACATATCTTAATATGATAGGTTTCAAGCTTGAATCAGTCTCAACCAATTGAAACAAGTCTGCCTCAAAGAACATCTTTTCAGATACTCAAAAAGGCCAGGGATATTAATGCCCCTCTGAAAAGTTATGAACTACGCGTGTTTCCTTTAAGAGATGTATTGCATTCACATGCTCAAATTTGCCTATGTGATTGAATATCGTCCACCTGTATTTAGGACTAACTAGCATGGCTTCATTCAAAATGTTGACGAACTAAGACTACGTTTGAAAAAAGGTGAGATAATGGAAATATGAAACTTTGGGTGGAAAAGTGGAAAATGTTATAACTTTTTATAAGTAAGGACCCGAGGGAAATTTTAAATGTTACACTATTTTTCGTACAGGTGATCGGTTTCAAGGTGAGTTGATGATCGATAAAAAATCTGAAACTTACCTAGTCAAAGCTAGTTCTTGGCTTTGAAACCGAGAGCCGAATCATGATTCTTTGAAAACGGCCTGGGCTCGAACAAATGGTCTCCTTATACAAGGGATGATCGATCAATATGGGCATGGAAGGATGTGTGTTTTGACCATATGAATGAAGAGTTTTCTGATATTACTTTAAGAGAGTCAACACCTAAAGCGTCGGACTATGGTTCTTATTCTGCCAGCACCCTCATGGTCTTAGAATTTCTCAATTGGCTTGGAAAACGTCCTTACTCCTTAGAACATAAAAAAATAATAAACAAGAAAGCAAATAGAAAATGAAAGCCGGCTCAATCTCACAGATCTCTCAGCTACGTACGCGATAGATTATTCTAGGGAAAATTCCATTTTGGTACCCGTGGGGTCAAATTCTGTCCCCTTTCTCCTTACTGGTCGGAGTCAACAGTCAGAGGTCAACGGTCAGCGCTAAATTTTTTTTAAAAGCCGTGTGCCCTGCCGCACCGAATCCCACTTCTCTCTCTGTCTCTCCTTCTCTCTCTATGACGGTGGCTCCGCCGCGTGCCCTTCTCCTCCTCCTCCTCCCGCTCCTCGCTCTCGCCGCCTCCGTTCATGGCGCCCACCCTCTGTACCAACACTTCTGCGGTATCACCGGCAACTTCACCGCCAGCAGCACCTACGCGGCCAGCCTCAGCACCCTCCTCACCTCCGTCGCCGCCGCCGCCTCCGCGAACGCCGCCGACTACGGCTTCTACAACCTCTCCGCCGGCCGGAGCCCCGACGCCGCCAACGCCATCGCCCTCTGCCGGGGCGACGTCACGGCCGCCGACTGCCGGAGCTGCTTGACCGAATCCGCCGCCGAGATCGCCCGCCGGTGCCCGATGCAGAAGGAGGCGATCCTCTTGGGCGACTATTGCATGCTCCGGTACTTGAACCGATCCATTTTCGGGGCCATGGAGCTTTTTCCTGCCTTCTTCCTGTGGGACCACAACAATGTCATCGGCAGCGTCGATCAGTTCAATCAGGTTGATCTACATCTTTCATTTGAAAATAAACTTGCATGAATCGGTTGTTGTTCCTGGTTAAAACATTGTATTGCATTTCATTTGTTTCCATGAAAGCAGAGGGCATGCTTCTTGAATTCTTGAACTTTACGTTTCCTATAAGCCATCGGGATTGGCACATAGCTTTTCAGGGTAGGATGAGCTCACATGAGCATTTGGTTTTAGGTGTCATTCTTGGGTAGCAGCTGACAAGCCATATTGCATTAAAGATCGAGTAGGATTTTACGGTTCGGGTGGTGACAAAGTACTGAGTCTTGTTTTCTTGTCCTGACAGTAGTAGCTTATAGTTTTGGATTTATTATCTAGGATTTGCTCAAAACAGAAGTTGCCGTGTTGCGACTGTCAAATCCATATTTAGCAGGAATAGCATAGCTTTTGATTGACCGGTTAATACTCGAAGCGATTTGCTCAAAACAGAAGTTGACGCGTTGCCGTGTTGCCGTGTTGCGATTGTCAAATCAATATTTAGCAGGAACAGCGTAGCTTTTGATTGACTTGTCAATACTCAAAGCGATTTGCTCAAAACAGAAGTTGCCGTGTTGCGATTGTCAAATCCATATTTAGCAGGAATAGCATAGCTTTTGATTGACCGGTTAATACTCAAAGCGATTTGCTCAAAACAGAAGTTGACGCGTTGCCGTGTTGCCGTGTTGCGATTGTCAAATCAATATTTAGCAGGAACAGCGTAGCTTTTGATTGACTTGTCAATACTCAAAGCGATTTGCTCAAAACAGAAGTTGCTGTGTTGCGATTGTCAAATCCATATTTAGCAGGAATAGCATAGCTTTTGATTGACCGGTTAATACTCAAAGCGATTTGCTCAAAACAGAAGTTGACGCGTTGCCGTGTTGCCGTGTTGCGATTGTCAAATCAATATTTAGCAGGAACAGCGTAGCTTTTGATTGACTTGTCAATACTCAAAGCGATTTGCTCAAAACAAAAGTTGACGTGTTGCCGTGTTGCGATTGTCAAATCCATAATTAGCAGGAACAGCGTAGCTCAAGGGAGTATTTTAGAGCTGCAAATCATTCATTTTACAGCTAGAAAATCATCTTATTGCTAGAAAAGGAACATATCTTAATATGATAGGTTTCAAGCTTGAATCAGTCTCAACCAATTGAAACAAGTCTGCCTCAAAGAACATCTTTTCAGATACTAAAAAAGGCCAGGGATATTAATGCCCCTCTGAAAAGTTATGAACTACGCGTGTTTCCTTTAAGAGATGTATTGCATTCACATGGTCAAATTTTCCTATGTGATTGAATATCGCCCACCTGTATTTAGGACTAACTAGCATGCCTTCATTCAAAATGTTGACGAACTAAGACTACGTTTGAAAAAAAAGGTGAGATAATGGAAATATGAAACTTTGGGTGGAAAAGTGGAAAATGTTATAACTTTTTATAAGTAAGGACCCGAGGGAAATTTTAAATGTTATACTATTTTTCGTACAGGTGATCGGTTTTTAGGTGAGTCGATTATCGATAAAAAATCTGAAACTTACCTAGTCAAAGCTAGTTCTTGGCTTTGAAACTGGGAGCCGAATCATGATTCTTTGAAAATGGCCCGGGCTCGAACCAAGGTCTCCTTATACAAGGGATGATCGATCAATATGGGCATGGAAGGATGTGTGTTTTGACCACATGAATGAAGAGTTTTCTGATATTACTTTAAGAGAGTCAACACCTGAAGCGCCGGACTATGATATTACTTTAAGGTCGCCCTCGCCACGACCCGAAGAGCCAAGATTGCCATAGCTGGATTTGAGTATCCTACGAAGTATTCTGCGTTCTCTCTAACTCGCAGGATCTTCTTGTGTCTTCTCCCTCTCTCTCTCTATCTCTCTTTGTATATTTATAGAGATTGTGTGCACTTTGTTTGATGCAGATGTGGGCGCTCTCTAGACCATGATAAACTGGGGGTTCTTGAGAAACCTGTGCGATGTGAACGATTAATATCGGGATTCGAGGTTTTCTTAATTGATTTCTTGAAAATCATTAATGTGAACTTCCTCGAGTCCATGCGAGTGGAAAATAAGCAAGCTACAAGCACATGGCCAACCTGCATGTGCATGCATGAATGAGAGTTTTCTGTCGAAGACGCGATGCCATAATTACCCAGTGACCCTTCAATGTATTAGATCGATGGGTGTAAATTTCAATTTTGCTGGGTGTGAATTTCCTAGTAATGTACATGCAGGCGATGGAAAGAGCGCTCAGTGGATGACACGTGTCCGGCAGCAGCTAAACCTCACCCTTAGAACAATGCACAATCCTCTTGAGATCTGATAAATGTTCCTGAAAGTTGTATGTTTAGAAGAGAATTAACGCATCGTTGTAGTATATTATAAGAAATTATCAAGTTACATATTGCCCGACGATACAATTACATTTAATGTAAATCCATACCAGATTGATGAATATTAAGAGGACTCAAAGTCTAACTCATAGCTCTTACAACGCGGGAAAAGATGATAAGCCTAGCTAGCTTTTGATTGACGGGCCAATACTCAAAGCGATTTGCTCAAAACAGAAGTTGTCGTGTTGCGACTGTCAAATCCATATTTAGCAGGAATAGCATAGCTTTTGATTGACCGGTTAATACTCAAAGCGATTTGCTCAAAACAGAAGTTGACGCGTTGCCGTATTGCCGTGTTGCGATTGTCAAATCAATATTTAGCAGGAACAGCGTAGCTTTTGATTGACTTGTCAATACTCAAAGCCATTTGCTCAAAACAGAAGTTGCCGTGTTGCCGTGTTGCGATTGTCAAATCCATATTTAGCAGGAAAAGCATAGCTTTTGATTGACCGGTTAATACTCAAAGCGATTTGCTCAAAACAGAAGTTGACGCGTTGCCGTGTTGCCGTGTTGCGATTGTCAAATCCATATTTAGCAGGAACAGCGTAGCTTTTGATTGACTTGTCAATGCTCAAAGCGATTTGCTCAAAACAAAAGTTGACGTGTTGCCGTGTTGCGATTGTCAAATCCATAATTAGCAGGAACAGCGTAGCTCAAGGGACTAATTTAGAGCTGCAAATCATTCATTTTACAGCTAGAAAATCATCTTATTGCTAGAAAAGGAACATATCTTAATATGATAGGTTTCAAGCTTGAATCAGTCTCAACCAATTGAAACAAGTCTGCCTCAAAGAACATCTTTTCAGATACTCAAAAAGGCCAGGGATATTAATGCCCCTCTGAAAAGTTATGAACTACGCGTGTTTCCTTTAAGAGATGTATTGCATTCACATGCTCAAATTTGCCTATGTGATTGAATATCGTCCACCTGTATTTAGGACTAACTAGCATGCCTTCATTCAAAATGTTGACGAACTAAGACTACGTTTGAAAAAAGGTGAGATAATGGAAATATGAAACTTTGGGTGGAAAAGTGGAAAATGTTATAACTTTTTATAAGTAAGGACCCGAGGGAAATTTTAAATGTTACACTATTTTTCGTACAGGTGATCGGTTTCAAGGTGAGTTGATGATCGATAAAAAATCTGAAACTTACCTAGTCAAAGCTAGTTCTTGGCTTTGAAACCGAGAGCCGAATCATGATTCTTTGAAAACGGCCTGGGCTCGAACAAATGGTCTCCTTATACAAGGGATGATCGATCAATATGGGCATGGAAGGATGTGTGTTTTGACCATATGAATGAAGAGTTTTATGATATTACTTTAAGAGAGTCAACACCTAAAGCGTCGGACTATGGTTCTTATTCTGCCAGCACCCTCATGGTCTTAGAATTTCTCAATTGGCTTGGAAAACGTCCTTACTCCTTAGAACATAAAAAAAAAATAAACAAGAAAGCAAATAGAAAATGAAAGCCGGCTCAATCTCACAGATCTCTCAGCTACGTACGCGATAGATTATTCTAGGGAAAATTCCATTTTGGTACCCGTGGGGTCAAATTCTGTCCCCTTTCTCCTTACTGGTCGGAGTCAACAGTCAGAGGTCAACGGTCAGCGCTAAATTTTTTTTAAAAGCCGTGTGCCCTGCCGCACCGAATCCCACTTCTCTCTCTGTCTCTCCTTCTCTCTCTATGACGGTGGCTCCGCCGCGTGCCCTTCTCCTCCTCCTCCTCCCGCTCCTCGCTCTCGCCGCCTCCGTTCATGGCGCCCACCCTCTGTACCAACACTTCTGCGGTATCACCGGCAACTTCACCGCCAGCAGCACCTACGCGGCCAGCCTCAGCACCCTCCTCACCTCCGTCGCCGCCGCCGCCTCCGCGAACGCCGCCGACTACGGCTTCTACAACCTCTCCGCCGGCCGGAGCCCCGACGCCGCCAACGCCATCGCCCTCTGCCGGGGCGACGTCACGGCCGCCGACTGCCGGAGCTGCTTGACCGAATCCGCCGCCGAGATCGCCCGCCGGTGCCCGATGCAGAAGGAGGCGATCCTCTTGGGCGACTATTGCATGCTCCGGTACTTGAACCGATCCATTTTCGGGGCCATGGAGCTTTTTCCTGCCTTCTTCCTGTGGGACCACAACAATGTCATCGGCAGCGTCGATCAGTTCAATCAGGTTGATCTACATCTTTCATTTGAAAATAAACTTGCATGAATCGGTTGTTGTTCCTGGTTAAAACATTGTATTGCATTTCATTTGTTTCCATGAAAGCAGAGGGCATGCTTCTTGAATTCTTGAACTTTACGTTTCCTATAAGCCATCGGGATTGGCACATAGCTTTTCAGGGTAGGATGAGCTCACATGAGCATTTGGTTTTAGGTGTCATTCTTGGGTAGCAGCTGACAAGCCATATTGCATTAAAGATCGAGTAGGATTTTACGGTTCGGGTGGTGACAAAGTACTGAGTCTTGTTTTCTTGTCCTGACAGTAGTAGCTTATAGTTTTGGATTTATTATCTAGGATTTGCTCAAAACAGAAGTTGCCGTGTTGCGACTGTCAAATCCATATTTAGCAGGAATAGCATAGCTTTTGATTGACCGGTTAATACTCGAAGCGATTTGCTCAAAACAGAAGTTGACGCGTTGCCGTGTTGCCGTGTTGCGATTGTCAAATCAATATTTAGCAGGAACAGCGTAGCTTTTGATTGACTTGTCAATACTCAAAGCGATTTGCTCAAAACAGAAGTTGCCGTGTTGCGATTGTCAAATCCATATTTAGCAGGAATAGCATAGCTTTTGATTGACCGGTTAATACTCAAAGCGATTTGCTCAAAACAGAAGTTGACGCGTTGCCGTGTTGCCGTGTTGCGATTGTCAAATCAATATTTAGCAGGAACAGCGTAGCTTTTGATTGACTTGTCAATACTCAAAGCGATTTGCTCAAAACAGAAGTTGCCGTGTTGCGATTGTCAAATCCATATTTAGCAGGAAAAGCATAGCTTTTGATTGACCGGTTAATACTCAAAGCGATTTGCTCAAAACAGAAGTTGACGCGTTGCCGTGTTGCCGTGTTGCGATTGTCAAATCCATATTTAGCAGGAACAGCGTAGCTTTTGATTGACTTGTCAATGCTCAAAGCGATTTGCTCAAAACAAAAGTTGACGTGTTGCCGTGTTGCGATTGTCAAATCCATAATTAGCAGGAACAGCGTAGCTCAAGGGACTAATTTAGAGCTGCAAATCATTCATTTTACAGCTAGAAAATCATCTTATTGCTAGAAAAGGAACATATCTTAATATGATAGGTTTCAAGCTTGAATCAGTCTCAACCAATTGAAACAAGTCTGCCTCAAAGAACATCTTTTCAGATACTCAAAAAGGCCAGGGATATTAATGCCCCTCTGAAAAGTTATGAACTACGCGTGTTTCCTTTAAGAGATGTATTGCATTCACATGCTCAAATTTGCCTATGTGATTGAATATCGTCCACCTGTATTTAGGACTAACTAGCATGCCTTCATTCAAAATGTTGACGAACTAAGACTACGTTTGAAAAAAGGTGAGATAATGGAAATATGAAACTTTGGGTGGAAAAGTGGAAAATGTTATAACTTTTTATAAGTAAGGACCCGAGGGAAATTTTAAATGTTACACTATTTTTCGTACAGGTGATCGGTTTCAAGGTGAGTTGATGATCGATAAAAAATCTGAAACTTACCTAGTCAAAGCTAGTTCTTGGCTTTGAAACCGAGAGCCGAATCATGATTCTTTGAAAACGGCCTGGGCTCGAACAAATGGTCTCCTTATACAAGGGATGATCGATCAATATGGGCATGGAAGGATGTGTGTTTTGACCATATGAATGAAGAGTTTTCTGATATTACTTTAAGAGAGTCAACACCTAAAGCGTCGGACTATGGTTCTTATTCTGCCAGCACCCTCATGGTCTTAGAATTTCTCAATTGGCTTGGAAAACGTCCTTACTCCTTAGAACATAAAAAAATAATAAACAAGAAAGCAAATAGAAAATGAAAGCCGGCTCAATCTCACAGATCTCTCAGCTACGTACGCGATAGATTATTCTAGGGAAAATTCCATTTTGGTACCCGTGGGGTCAAATTCTGTCCCCTTTCTCCTTACTGGTCGGAGTCAACAGTCAGAGGTCAACGGTCAGCGCTAAATTTTTTTTAAAAGCCGTGTGCCCTGCCGCACCGAATCCCACTTCTCTCTCTGTCTCTCCTTCTCTCTCTATGACGGTGGCTCCGCCGCGTGCCCTTCTCCTCCTCCTCCTCCCGCTCCTCGCTCTCGCCGCCTCCGTTCATGGCGCCCACCCTCTGTACCAACACTTCTGCGGTATCACCGGCAACTTCACCGCCAGCAGCACCTACGCGGCCAGCCTCAGCACCCTCCTCACCTCCGTCGCCGCCGCCGCCTCCGCGAACGCCGCCGACTACGGCTTCTACAACCTCTCCGCCGGCCGGAGCCCCGACGCCGCCAACGCCATCGCCCTCTGCCGGGGCGACGTCACGGCCGCCGACTGCCGGAGCTGCTTGACCGAATCCGCCGCCGAGATCGCCCGCCGGTGCCCGATGCAGAAGGAGGCGATCCTCGTGGGCGACTATTGCATGCTCCGGTACTTGAACCGATCCATTTTCGGGGCCATGGAGCTTTTTCCTGCCTTCTTCCTGTGGGACCACAACAATGTCATCGGCAGCGTCGATCAGTTCTATCAGGTTGATCTACATCTTTCATTTGAAAATAAACTTGCATGAATCGGTTGTTGTTCCTGGTTAAAACATTGTATTGCATTTCATTTGTTTCCATGAAAGCAGAGGGCATGCTTCTTGAATTCTTGAACTTTACGTTTCCTATAAGCCATCGGGATTGGCACATAGCTTTTCAGGGTAGGATGAGCTCACATGAGCATTTGGTTTTAGGTGTCATTCTTGGGTAGCAGCTGACAAGCCATATTGCATTAAAGATCGAGTAGGATTTTACGGTTCGGGTGGTGACAAAGTACTGAGTCTTGTTTTCTTGTCCTGACAGTAGTAGCTTATAGTTTTGGATTTATTATCTAGGATTTGCTCAAAACAGAAGTTGCCGTGTTGCGACTGTCAAATCCATATTTAGCAGGAATAGCATAGCTTTTGATTGACCGGTTAATACTCGAAGCGATTTGCTCAAAACAGAAGTTGACGCGTTGCCGTGTTGCCGTGTTGCGATTGTCAAATCAATATTTAGCAGGAACAGCGTAGCTTTTGATTGACTTGTCAATACTCAAAGCGATTTGCTCAAAACAGAAGTTGCCGTGTTGCGATTGTCAAATCCATATTTAGCAGGAATAGCATAGCTTTTGATTGACCGGTTAATACTCAAAGCGATTTGCTCAAAACAGAAGTTGACGCGTTGCCGTGTTGCCGTGTTGCGATTGTCAAATCAATATTTAGCAGGAACAGCGTAGCTTTTGATTGACTTGTCAATACTCAAAGCGATTTGCTCAAAACAGAAGTTGCTGTGTTGCGATTGTCAAATCTATATTTAGCAGGAATAGCAGAGCTTTTGATTGACCGGTTAATACTCAAAGCGATTTGCTCAAAACAGAAGTTGACGCGTTGCCATGTTGCCGTGTTGCGATTGTCAAATCAATATTTAGCAGGAACAGCGTAGCTTTTGATTGACTTGTCAATACTCAAAGCCATTTGCTCAAAACAGAAGTTGCTGTGTTGCGATTGTCAAATCCATATTTAGCAGGAAAAGCATAGCTTTTGATTGACCGGTTAATACTCAAAGCGATTTGCTCAAAACAGAAGTTGACGCGTTGCCGTGTTGCCGTGTTGCGATTGTCAAATCCATATTTAGCAGGAACAGCGTAGCTTTTGATTGACTTGTCAATGCTCAAAGCGATTTGCTCAAAACAAAAGTTGACGTGTTGCCGTGTTGCGATTGTCAAGTCCATAATTAGCAGGAACAGCGTAGCTCAAGGGACTAATTTAGAGCTGCAAATCATTCATTTTACAGCTAGAAAATCATCTTATTGCTAGAAAAGGAACATATCTTAATATGATAGGTTTCAAGCTTGAATCAGTCTCAACCAATTGAAACAAGTCTGCCTCAAAGAACATCTTTTCAGATACTCAAAAAGGCCAGGGATATTAATGCCCCTCTGAAAAGTTATGAACTACGCGTGTTTCCTTTAAGAGATGTATTGCATTCACATGCTCAAATTTGCCTATGTGATTGAATATCGTCCACCTGTATTTAGGACTAACTAGCATGCCTTCATTCAAAATGTTGACGAACTAAGACTACGTTTGAAAAAAGGTGAGATAATGGAAATATGAAACTTTGGGTGGAAAAGTGGAAAATGTTATAACTTTTTATAAGTAAGGACCCGAGGGAAATTTTAAATGTTACACTATTTTTCGTACAGGTGATCGGTTTCAAGGTGAGTTGATGATCGATAAAAAATCTGAAACTTACCTAGTCAAAGCTAGTTCTTGGCTTTGAAACCGAGAGCCGAATCATGATTCTTTGAAAACGGCCTGGGCTCGAACAAATGGTCTCCTTATACAAGGGATGATCGATCAATATGGGCATGGAAGGATGTGTGTTTTGACCATATGAATGAAGAGTTTTATGATATTACTTTAAGAGAGTCAACACCTAAAGCGTCGGACTATGGTTCTTATTCTGCCAGCACCCTCATGGTCTTAGAATTTCTCAATTGGCTTGGAAAACGTCCTTACTCCTTAGAACATAAAAAAATAATAAACAAGAAAGCAAATAGAAAATGAAAGCCGGCTCAATCTCACAGATCTCTCAGCTACGTACGCGATAGATTATTCTAGGGAAAATTCCATTTTGGTACCCGTGGGGTCAAATTCTGTCCCCTTTCTCCTTACTGGTCGGAGTCAACAGTCAGAGGTCAACGGTCAGCGCTAAATTTTTTTTAAAAGCCGTGTGCCCTGCCGCACCGAATCCCACTTCTCTCTCTGTCTCTCCTTCTCTCTCTATGACGGTGGCTCCGCCGCGTGCCCTTCTCCTCCTCCTCCTCCCGCTCCTCGCTCTCGCCGCCTCCGTTCATGGCGCCCACCCTCTGTACCAACACTTCTGCGGTATCACCGGCAACTTCACCGCCAGCAGCACCTACGCGGCCAGCCTCAGCACCCTCCTCACCTCCGTCGCCGCCGCCGCCTCCGCGAACGCCGCCGACTACGGCTTCTACAACCTCTCCGCCGGCCGGAGCCCCGACGCCGCCAACGCCATCGCCCTCTGCCGGGGCGACGTCACGGCCGCCGACTGCCGGAGCTGCTTGACCGAATCCGCCGCCGAGATCGCCCGCCGGTGCCCGATGCAGAAGGAGGCGATCCTCGTGGGCGACTATTGCATGCTCCGGTACTTGAACCGATCCATTTTCGGGGCCATGGAGCTTTTTCCTGCCTTCTTCCTGTGGGACCACAACAATGTCATCGGCAGCGTCGATCAGTTCTATCAGGTTGATCTACATCTTTCATTTGAAAATAAACTTGCATGAATCGGTTGTTGTTCCTGGTTAAAACATTGTATTGCATTTCATTTGTTTCCATGAAAGCAGAGGGCATGCTTCTTGAATTCTTGAACTTTACGTTTCCTATAAGCCATCGGGATTGGCACATAGCTTTTCAGGGTAGGATGAGCTCACATGAGCATTTGGTTTTAGGTGTCATTCTTGGGTAGCAGCTGACAAGCCATATTGCATTAAAGATCGAGTAGGATTTTACGGTTCGGGTGGTGACAAAGTACTGAGTCTTGTTTTCTTGTCCTGACAGTAGTAGCTTATAGTTTTGGATTTATTATCTAGGATTTGCTCAAAACAGAAGTTGCCGTGTTGCGACTGTCAAATCCATATTTAGCAGGAATAGCATAGCTTTTGATTGACCGGTTAATACTCGAAGCGATTTGCTCAAAACAGAAGTTGACGCGTTGCCGTGTTGCCGTGTTGCGATTGTCAAATCAATATTTAGCAGGAACAGCGTAGCTTTTGATTGACTTGTCAATACTCAAAGCGATTTGCTCAAAACAGAAGTTGCCGTGTTGCGATTGTCAAATCCATATTTAGCAGGAATAGCATAGCTTTTGATTGACCGGTTAATACTCAAAGCGATTTGCTCAAAACAGAAGTTGACGCGTTGCCGTGTTGCCGTGTTGCGATTGTCAAATCAATATTTAGCAGGAACAGCGTAGCTTTTGATTGACTTGTCAATACTCAAAGCGATTTGCTCAAAACAGAAGTTGCTGTGTTGCGATTGTCAAATCTATATTTAGCAGGAATAGCAGAGCTTTTGATTGACCGGTTAATACTCAAAGCGATTTGCTCAAAACAGAAGTTGACGCGTTGCCATGTTGCCGTGTTGCGATTGTCAAATCAATATTTAGCAGGAACAGCGTAGCTTTTGATTGACTTGTCAATACTCAAAGCCATTTGCTCAAAACAGAAGTTGCTGTGTTGCGATTGTCAAATCCATATTTAGCAGGAAAAGCATAGCTTTTGATTGACCGGTTAATACTCAAAGCGATTTGCTCAAAACAGAAGTTGACGCGTTGCCGTGTTGCCGTGTTGCGATTGTCAAATCCATATTTAGCAGGAACAGCGTAGCTTTTGATTGACTTGTCAATGCTCAAAGCGATTTGCTCAAAACAAAAGTTGACGTGTTGCCGTGTTGCGATTGTCAAGTCCATAATTAGCAGGAACAGCGTAGCTCAAGGGACTAATTTAGAGCTGCAAATCATTCATTTTACAGCTAGAAAATCATCTTATTGCTAGAAAAGGAACATATCTTAATATGATAGGTTTCAAGCTTGAATCAGTCTCAACCAATTGAAACAAGTCTGCCTCAAAGAACATCTTTTCAGATACTCAAAAAGGCCAGGGATATTAATGCCCCTCTGAAAAGTTATGAACTACGCGTGTTTCCTTTAAGAGATGTATTGCATTCACATGCTCAAATTTGCCTATGTGATTGAATATCGTCCACCTGTATTTAGGACTAACTAGCATGCCTTCATTCAAAATGTTGACGAACTAAGACTACGTTTGAAAAAAGGTGAGATAATGGAAATATGAAACTTTGGGTGGAAAAGTGGAAAATGTTATAACTTTTTATAAGTAAGGACCCGAGGGAAATTTTAAATGTTACACTATTTTTCGTACAGGTGATCGGTTTCAAGGTGAGTTGATGATCGATAAAAAATCTGAAACTTACCTAGTCAAAGCTAGTTCTTGGCTTTGAAACCGAGAGCCGAATCATGATTCTTTGAAAACGGCCTGGGCTCGAACAAATGGTCTCCTTATACAAGGGATGATCGATCAATATGGGCATGGAAGGATGTGTGTTTTGACCATATGAATGAAGAGTTTTCTGATATTACTTTAAGAGAGTCAACACCTAAAGCGTCGGACTATGGTTCTTATTCTGCCAGCACCCTCATGGTCTTAGAATTTCTCAATTGGCTTGGAAAACGTCCTTACTCCTTAGAACATAAAAAAATAATAAACAAGAAAGCAAATAGAAAATGAAAGCCGGCTCAATCTCACAGATCTCTCAGCTACGTACGCGATAGATTATTCTAGGGAAAATTCCATTTTGGTACCCGTGGGGTCAAATTCTGTCCCCTTTCTCCTTACTGGTCGGAGTCAACAGTCAGAGGTCAACGGTCAGCGCTAAATTTTTTTTAAAAGCCGTGTGCCCTGCCGCACCGAATCCCACTTCTCTCTCTGTCTCTCCTTCTCTCTCTATGACGGTGGCTCCGCCGCGTGCCCTTCTCCTCCTCCTCCTCCCGCTCCTCGCTCTCGCCGCCTCCGTTCATGGCGCCCACCCTCTGTACCAACACTTCTGCGGTATCACCGGCAACTTCACCGCCAGCAGCACCTACGCGGCCAGCCTCAGCACCCTCCTCACCTCCGTCGCCGCCGCCGCCTCCGCGAACGCCGCCGACTACGGCTTCTACAACCTCTCCGCCGGCCGGAGCCCCGACGCCGCCAACGCCATCGCCCTCTGCCGGGGCGACGTCACGGCCGCCGACTGCCGGAGCTGCTTGACCGAATCCGCCGCCGAGATCGCCCGCCGGTGCCCGATGCAGAAGGAGGCGATCCTCTTGGGCGACTATTGCATGCTCCGGTACTTGAACCGATCCATTTTCGGGGCCATGGAGCTTTTTCCTGCCTTCTTCCTGTGGGACCACAACAATGTCATCGGCAGCGTCGATCAGTTCAATCAGGTTGATCTACATCTTTCATTTGAAAATAAACTTGCATGAATCGGTTGTTGTTCCTGGTTAAAACATTGTATTGCATTTCATTTGTTTCCATGAAAGCAGAGGGCATGCTTCTTGAATTCTTGAACTTTACGTTTCCTATAAGCCATCGGGATTGGCACATAGCTTTTCAGGGTAGGATGAGCTCACATGAGCATTTGGTTTTAGGTGTCATTCTTGGGTAGCAGCTGACAAGCCATATTGCATTAAAGATCGAGTAGGATTTTACGGTTCGGGTGGTGACAAAGTACTGAGTCTTGTTTTCTTGTCCTGACAGTAGTAGCTTATAGTTTTGGATTTATTATCTAGGATTTGCTCAAAACAGAAGTTGCCGTGTTGCGACTGTCAAATCCATATTTAGCAGGAATAGCATAGCTTTTGATTGACCGGTTAATACTCGAAGCGATTTGCTCAAAACAGAAGTTGACGCGTTGCCGTGTTGCCGTGTTGCGATTGTCAAATCAATATTTAGCAGGAACAGCGTAGCTTTTGATTGACTTGTCAATACTCAAAGCGATTTGCTCAAAACAGAAGTTGCCGTGTTGCGATTGTCAAATCCATATTTAGCAGGAATAGCATAGCTTTTGATTGACCGGTTAATACTCAAAGCGATTTGCTCAAAACAGAAGTTGACGCGTTGCCGTGTTGCCGTGTTGCGATTGTCAAATCAATATTTAGCAGGAACAGCGTAGCTTTTGATTGACTTGTCAATACTCAAAGCGATTTGCTCAAAACAGAAGTTGCTGTGTTGCGATTGTCAAATCCATATTTAGCAGGAATAGCATAGCTTTTGATTGACCGGTTAATACTCAAAGCGATTTGCTCAAAACAGAAGTTGACGCGTTGCCGTGTTGCCGTGTTGCGATTGTCAAATCAATATTTAGCAGGAACAGCGTAGCTTTTGATTGACTTGTCAATACTCAAAGCGATTTGCTCAAAACAAAAGTTGACGTGTTGCCGTGTTGCGATTGTCAAATCCATAATTAGCAGGAACAGCGTAGCTCAAGGGACTAATTTAGAGCTGCAAATCATTCATTTTACAGCTAGAAAATCATCTTATTGCTAGAAAAGGAACATATCTTAATATGATAGGTTTCAAACTTGAATCAGTCTCAACCAATTGAAACAAGTCTGCCTCAAAGAACATCTTTTCAGATACTCAAAAAGGCCATGGATATTAATGCCCCTCTGAAAAGTTATGAACTACGCGTGTTTCCTTTAAGAGATGTATTGCATTCACATGGTCAAATTTTCCTATGTGATTGAATATCGCCCACCTGTATTTAGGACTAACTAGCATGCCTTCATTCAAAATGTTGACGAACTAAGACTACGTTTGAAAAAAAAGGTGAGATAATGGAAATATGAAACTTTGGGTGGAAAAGTGGAAAATGTTATAACTTTTTATAAGTAAGGACCCGAGGGAAATTTTAAATGTTATACTATTTTTCGTACAGGTGATCGGTTTTTAGGTGAGTCGATTATCGATAAAAAATCTGAAACTTACCTAGTCAAAGCTAGTTCTTGGCTTTGAAACTGGGAGCCGAATCATGATTCTTTGAAAATGGCCCGGGCTCGAACCAAGGTCTCCTTATACAAGGGATGATCGATCAATATGGGCATGGAAGGATGTGTGTTTTGACCACATGAATGAAGAGTTTTCTGATATTACTTTAAGAGAGTCAACACCTGAAGCGCCGGACTATGATATTACTTTAAGGTCGCCCTCGCCACGACCCGAAGAGCCAAGATTGCCATAGCTGGATTTGAGTATCCTACGAAGTATTCTGCGTTCTCTCTAACTCGCAGGATCTTCTTGTGTCTTCTCCCTCTCTCTCTCTATCTCTCTTTGTATATTTATAGAGATTGTGTGCACTTTGTTTGATGCAGATGTGGGCGCTCTCTAGACCATGATAAACTGGGGGTTCTTGAGAAACCTGTGCGATGTGAACGATTAATATCGGGATTCGAGGTTTTCTTAATTGATTTCTTGAAAATCATTAATGTGAACTTCCTCGAGTCCATGCGAGTGGAAAATAAGCAAGCTACAAGCACATGGCCAACCTGCATGTGCATGCATGAATGAGAGTTTTCTGTCGAAGACGCGATGCCATAATTACCCAGTGACCCTTCAATGTATTAGATCGATGGGTGTAAATTTCAATTTTGCTGGGTGTGAATTTCCTAGTAATGTACATGCAGGCGATGGAAAGAGCGCTCAGTGGATGACACGTGTCCGGCAGCAGCTAAACCTCACCCTTAGAACAATGCACAATCCTCTTGAGATCTGATAAATGTTCCTGAAAGTTGTATGTTTAGAAGAGAATTAACGCATCGTTGTAGTATATTATAAGAAATTATCAAGTTACATATTGCCCGACGATACAATTACATTTAATGTAAATCCATACCAGATTGATGAATATTAAGAGGACTCAAAGTCTAACTCATAGCTCTTACAACGCGGGAAAAGATGATAAGCCTAGCTAGCTTTTGATTGACGGGCCAATACTCAAAGCGATTTGCTCAAAACAGAAGTTGCCGTGTTGCCGTGTTGCGATTGTCAAATCCATATTTAGCAGGAATAGCATAGCTTTTGATTGACCGGTTAATACTCAAAGCGATTTGCTCAAAACAGAAGTTGACGCGTTGCCGTGTTGCCGTGTTGCGATTGTCAAATCAATATTTAGCAGGAACAGCGTAGCTTTTGATTGACTTGTCAATACTCAAAGCCATTTGCTCAAAACAGAAGTTGCCGTGTTGCCGTGTTGCGATTGTCAAATCCATATTTAGCAGGAAAAGCATAGCTTTTGATTGACCGGTTAATACTCAAAGCGATTTGCTCAAAACAGAAGTTGACGCGTTGCCGTGTTGCCGTGTTGCGATTGTCAAATCCATATTTAGCAGGAACAGCGTAGCTTTTGATTGACTTGTCAATACTCAAAGCGATTTGCTCAAAACAAAAGTTGACGTGTTGCCGTGTTGCGATTGTCAAATCCATAATTAGCAGGAACAGCGTAGCTCAAGGGACTAATTTAGAGCTGCAAATCATTCATTTTACAGCTAGAAAATCATCTTATTGCTAGAAAAGGAACATATCTTAATATGATAGGTTTCAAGCTTGAATCAGTCTCAACCAATTGAAACAAGTCTGCCTCAAAGAACATCTTTTCAGATACTCAAAAAGGCCAGGGATATTAATGCCCCTCTGAAAAGTTATGAACTACGCGTGTTTCCTTTAAGAGATGTATTGCATTCACATGCTCAAATTTGCCTATGTGATTGAATATCGCCCACCTGTATTTAGGACTAACTAGCATGCCTTCATTCAAAATGTTGACGAACTAAGACTACGTTTGAAAAAAGGTGAGATAATGGAAATATGAAACTTTGGGTGGAAAAGTGGAAAATGTTATAACTTTTTATAAGTAAGGACCCGAGGGAAATTTTAAATGTTACACTATTTTTCGTACAGGTGATCGGTTTCAAGGTGAGTTGATGATCGATAAAAAATCTGAAACTTACCTAGTCAAAGCTAGTTCTTGGCTTTGAAACCGAGAGCCGAATCATGATTCTTTGAAAACGGCCTGGGCTCGAACAAATGGTCTCCTTATACAAGGGATGATCGATCAATATGGGCATGGAAGGATGTGTGTTTTGACCATATGAATGAAGAGTTTTCTGATATTACTTTAAGAGAGTCAACACCTAAAGCGTCGGACTATGGTTCTTATTCTGCCAGCACCCTCATGGTCTTAGAATTTCTCAATTGGCTTGGAAAACGTCCTTACTCCTTAGAACATAAAAAAAAAATAAACAAGAAAGCAAATAGAAAATGAAAGCCGGCTCAATCTCACAGATCTCTCAGCTACGTACGCGATAGATTATTCTAGGGAAAATTCCATTTTGGTACCCGTGGGGTCAAATTCTGTCCCCTTTCTCCTTACTGGTCGGAGTCAACAGTCAGAGGTCAACGGTCAGCGCTAAATTTTTTTTAAAAGCCGTGTGCCCTGCCGCACCGAATCCCACTTCTCTCTCTGTCTCTCCTTCTCTCTCTATGACGGTGGCTCCGCCGCGTGCCCTTCTCCTCCTCCTCCTCCCGCTCCTCGCTCTCGCCGCCTCCGTTCATGGCGCCCACCCTCTGTACCAACACTTCTGCGGTATCACCGGCAACTTCACCGCCAGCAGCACCTACGCGGCCAGCCTCAGCACCCTCCTCACCTCCGTCGCCGCCGCCGCCTCCGCGAACGCCGCCGACTACGGCTTCTACAACCTCTCCGCCGGCCGGAGCCCCGACGCCGCCAACGCCATCGCCCTCTGCCGGGGCGACGTCACGGCCGCCGACTGCCGGAGCTGCTTGACCGAATCCGCCGCCGAGATCGCCCGCCGGTGCCCGATGCAGAAGGAGGCGATCCTCTTGGGCGACTATTGCATGCTCCGGTACTTGAACCGATCCATTTTCGGGGCCATGGAGCTTTTTCCTGCCTTCTTCCTGTGGGACCACAACAATGTCATCGGCAGCGTCGATCAGTTCAATCAGGTTGATCTACATCTTTCATTTGAAAATAAACTTGCATGAATCGGTTGTTGTTCCTGGTTAAAACATTGTATTGCATTTCATTTGTTTCCATGAAAGCAGAGGGCATGCTTCTTGAATTCTTGAACTTTACGTTTCCTATAAGCCATCGGGATTGGCACATAGCTTTTCAGGGTAGGATGAGCTCACATGAGCATTTGGTTTTAGGTGTCATTCTTGGGTAGCAGCTGACAAGCCATATTGCATTAAAGATCGAGTAGGATTTTACGGTTCGGGTGGTGACAAAGTACTGAGTCTTGTTTTCTTGTCCTGACAGTAGTAGCTTATAGTTTTGGATTTATTATCTAGGATTTGCTCAAAACAGAAGTTGCCGTGTTGCGACTGTCAAATCCATATTTAGCAGGAATAGCATAGCTTTTGATTGACCGGTTAATACTCGAAGCGATTTGCTCAAAACAGAAGTTGACGCGTTGCCGTGTTGCCGTGTTGCGATTGTCAAATCAATATTTAGCAGGAACAACGTAGCTTTTGATTGACTTGTCAATACTCAAAGCGATTTGCTCAAAACAGAAGTTGCCGTGTTGCGATTGTCAAATCCATATTTAGCAGGAATAGCATAGCTTTTGATTGACCGGTTAATACTCAAAGCGATTTGCTCAAAACAGAAGTTGACGCGTTGCCGTGTTGCGATTGTCAAATCAATATTTAGCAGGAACAGCGTAGCTTTTGATTGACTTGTCAATACTCAAAGCGATTTGCTCAAAACAGAAGTTGCTGTGTTGCGATTGTCAAATCCATATTTAGCAGGAATAGCATAGCTTTTGATTGACCGGTTAATACTCAAAGCGATTTGCTCAAAACAGAAGTTGACGCGTTGCCGTGTTGCCGTGTTGCGATTGTCAAATCCATATTTAGCAGGAACAGCGTAGCTTTTGATTGACTTGTCAATACTCAAAGCGATTTGCTCAAAACAAAAGTTGACGTGTTGCCGTGTTGCGATTGTCAAATCCATAATTAGCAGGAACAGCGTAGCTCAAGGGACTAATTTAGAGCTGCAAATCATTCATTTTACAGCTAGAAAATCATCTTATTGCTAGAAAAGGAACATATCTTAATATGATAGGTTTCAAGCTTGAATCAGTCTCAACCAATTGAAACAAGTCTGCCTCAAAGAACATCTTTTCAGATACTCAAAAAGGCCATGGATATTAATGCCCCTCTGAAAAGTTATGAACTACGCGTGTTTCCTTTAAGAGATGTATTGCATTCACATGCTCAAATTTGCCTATGTGATTGAATATCGCCCACCTGTATTTAGGACTAACTAGCATGCCTTCATTCAAAATGTTGACGAACTAAGACTACGTTTGAAAAAAAAGGTGAGATAATGGAAATATGAAACTTTGGGTGGAAAAGTGGAAAATGTTATAACTTTTTATAAGTAAGGACCCGAGGGAAATTTTAAATGTTACACTATTTTTCGTACAGGTGATCGGTTTCTAGGTGAGTCGATTATCGATAAAAAATCTGAAACTTACCTAGTCAAAGCTAGTTCTTGGCTTTGAAACCGAGAGCCGAATCATGATTCTTTGAAAACGGCCTGGGCTCGAACAAATGGTCTCCTTATACAAGGGATGATCGATCAATATGGGCATGGAAGGATGTGTGTTTTGACCATATGAATGAAGAGTTTTCTGATATTACTTTAAGAGAGTCAACACCTAAAGCGTCGGACTATGGTTCTTATTCTGCCAGCACCCTCATGGTCTTAGAATTTCTCAATTGGCTTGGAAAACGTCCTTACTCCTTAGAACATAAAAAAATAATAAACAAGAAAGCAAATAGAAAATGAAAGCCGGCTCAATCTCACAGATCTCTCAGCTACGTACGCGATAGATTATTCTAGGGAAAATTCCATTTTGGTACCCGTGGGGTCAAATTCTGTCCCCTTTCTCCTTACTGGTCGGAGTCAACAGTCAGAGGTCAACGGTCAGCGCTAAATTTTTTTTAAAAGCCGTGTGCCCTGCCGCACCGAATCCCACTTCTCTCTCTGTCTCTCCTTCTCTCTCTATGACGGTGGCTCCGCCGCGTGCCCTTCTCCTCCTCCTCCTCCCGCTCCTCGCTCTCGCCGCCTCCGTTCATGGCGCCCACCCTCTGTACCAACACTTCTGCGGTATCACCGGCAACTTCACCGCCAGCAGCACCTACGCGGCCAGCCTCAGCACCCTCCTCACCTCCGTCGCCGCCGCCGCCTCCGCGAACGCCGCCGACTACGGCTTCTACAACCTCTCCGCCGGCCGGAGCCCCGACGCCGCCAACGCCATCGCCCTCTGCCGGGGCGACGTCACGGCCGCCGACTGCCGGAGCTGCTTGACCGAATCCGCCGCCGAGATCGCCCGCCGGTGCCCGATGCAGAAGGAGGCGATCCTCTTGGGCGACTATTGCATGCTCCGGTACTTGAACCGATCCATTTTCGGGGCCATGGAGCTTTTTCCTGCCTTCTTCCTGTGGGACCACAACAATGTCATCGGCAGCGTCGATCAGTTCAATCAGGTTGATCTACATCTTTCATTTGAAAATAAACTTGCATGAATCGGTTGTTGTTCCTGGTTAAAACATTGTATTGCATTTCATTTGTTTCCATGAAAGCAGAGGGCATGCTTCTTGAATTCTTGAACTTTACGTTTCCTATAAGCCATCGGGATTGGCACATAGCTTTTCAGGGTAGGATGAGCTCACATGAGCATTTGGTTTTAGGTGTCATTCTTGGGTAGCAGCTGACAAGCCATATTGCATTAAAGATCGAGTAGGATTTTACGGTTCGGGTGGTGACAAAGTACTGAGTCTTGTTTTCTTGTCCTGACAGTAGTAGCTTATAGTTTTG
>CM062223.1:3272317-3429100 GCA_031216235.1 Syzygium jambos
GGATTTATTATCTAGGATTTGAGAAATCTGATGGATGGTTTGAGAGACCGAGCTGCGAGTGGCAATTCGATGATGAAATTTGCCGCTGGAAACGCGACGGCTCCAGACTTCCGAACTCTGTATGGACTTGTGCAGTGCACTCCAGACTTGTCGCAGCAACAATGCAATGATTGTTTGCTGGAAGCTATTGCAGAAATTCCAGACTGTTGTAATCAGAAACAAGGAGGGAGGTATGTTACTCCCAGTTGCAATATCAGGTTTCAAGTGTACCGCTTTTTTTATCCTTCAGCTTATGAGTCGCCACCATCACCACCACTGGCACCACAGTCGCCAGTTTCTCCTACACCTACTCCAACGAATAACACATCCTCTAAAGGTACTTCCTTCTAATGTACAGTTACATATGCCAGAGCATTCTATTTGTGTTTTCAATTGTCTGTAGGACAAACATGATAATAATTGTGAGCAAGTTTAACTTCATTGAGCTCCTCCTAGAAACAAGAGACTAGGGGTTGTAAGTCTGCTTCCCCTCATTCCCCTGCTTCTCCTCCCTGAGTATGGTCGCATTAAGTGGATTTTAAAGCAAGATGTAATTCAACTTTTGATTGGGAGTGTAATAAGTTCCTGAGACACTTATGTTTCCTCTTGAATGAGATATAAGCATGAACTAACTAGCAGACGAGAAATTAATGAGATTTCTGATGCATCATGGGTCTTTCTTTCTTTCGATTTAAGTATCAACGTCTAAGGTAATTTCATCAGGAATCTGATAGAATAACATCAAGGACGGCTTCAAATGCGCAACCCCTCGTAAAAACTGTTTTTGGTAATTGGGTCTGCACAGTGTCCTCTGTGAGTTTCTTGTCTAACATAAGAGCTCTTCCTCTCAGGTCGTATTGCCCTCATTATCACAATCCCAGCTGTTGGATTATCTCTTTTAATTGCTGGAATATTATGTATCTGTTTGAGGTCAAGAAGATTGAAGAAAAAATTTGAAAGTAAGTTCTGATTACTCTCGCGTGACTAATTTTCATAAAATACTGGGTGAATACAACCTATTTGAAACAGATTAGTGGCCAATAGGTTCAGCCTTGATGTGCAAAAGCTAGTAAATTTTTAGAAATTCAGAGGTTGGTGATTTCTGACTAAGCGAGGACAGATTCAGTGCGGGCTATAGATATAAAAGTTCCCTGGTTGCTCTGGAAAACCTTTTATTTGCTACCATCACCCAGAGGACAAATTTTTCTTCGAATGGATTAACTGTTAAATAAGAATGAATTACTATTAACTGCTAAATCAGTGTACTGATAATGTTGAATTAGAAAATAAGCAACTTCGGATTTTCCACTTTGTAGCTGTACCTGTAGATGAAATCATAAATGCAGAATCCCTGCAGTACGACTTGAATACTATCAGAGCGGCAACAAATGACTTCTCTGACACAAATAAGTTGGGACAAGGTGGATTTGGCACAGTTTACAAGGTAATCACTGCAAATTGTTTATTCCTAAAATAGAGAATTTGAGACATTCCCATGTATATGGCTGCTTTTCGCATTCTTTTTCAGGGAACATTGGCCGATGGACAAGTTATAGCAGTAAAAAGGCTGTCTGTAGATTTGGCACAAGCTGATCAAGAATTCAAGAACGAGGTCCTCTTGGTTGCAAGGCTTCAACACCGGAATTTGGTTAGGCTCTTAGGTTTTTGCCTGGAGGGGAGAGAAAGGCTTCTTATATATGAATTTTTACCGAACTCAAGCCTGGATCACATAATATATGGTATGATCATGCCATTTTGTTACCAGCAGCATCCGATTTAAGAGTAATTGAAGCGCATGTTCTTACCAATCTGCATTTACAAAGTCACCTCGCATTAGTCACATCCGCTATAACCTTTCATTAATATGCTATGCAGATCCTGTTAGGTGTAGGCAGTTGGATTGGGAAAGGCGTCGAAAGATAATAGGAGGCATTGCTCGTGGGCTTCTTTATCTTCATGAGGATTCTCAACTTCGAATCATTCATCGGGATCTTAAAGCAAGCAATATTTTGCTTGATGCGGAGATGAGCCCTAAAATTTCATATTTTGGCACAGCAAGGCTATTTGCGGCGGATCAAACTCAAGGGGCCACAAGCAGGGTTGTTGGCACTTAGTAAGCAAAAGATAGCAGAGTATCTTAAGATAAATCCGATTATATTTCCCGTGCTCTTCTCCATATAATCTGAATAGCTAGCAGATTTAAAGGCACAACTTATTAAATGGAATTGTGTTGAAAGTTCTTATTATTTTTGTGATGCAGTGGGTACATGGCTCCAGAGTATGCAATGCATGGATTGTTCTCAGTCAAGTCAGATGTCTTTAGTTTTGGGTTGTTGCTACTAGAGATTATTAGTGGTAAAAAAAGTAGCTGCTTCTGCAATGGGGATGCCACAAAGGGCCTTCTTAGCTGTGTAAGAAAATATCTTCAAATCACTCTCCTTCCCCCAAAGAATCACCGGAAAAGAGTGGTGGACTCGAACTTGAATGGGTCGAGCAATTGTTTTTACCATCTGAGTTTGCGTTTGTGATTCATTGCAGGCATGGAGGAGTTGGAGGGAAGGGACCCCCTCAAATCTCATAGATCCTAATTTGGCCGATGGTTCGAGGATCAAAATGGTGAGGTGCATTCATGTTGGATTGCTGTGTGTTCAAGAAATTGTGGCCAATAGACCAACCATGGGTGCGGTGGTTTTGATGCTCAATAGTTTCTCGACCACCATGCCAGCACCATCACGACCTGCATTCATTATGCACAGTATCCCTGAATCCGACACAGCGTTGCGGGGGACGATAACTCATTCGGATCAATCCAGAAACAGACAAACCCAAGAATCAGTGAACGAGGCTTCCATCACCGAGTTATATCCTCGATGATCATAGATTGGAGCCTAAACATGGGTGCTGCTTCTGTTCCATTGTGTTAAATTCATTTTCTTTATGTGTATGAAACTTCCCACGGGTCAACTATGTATCTTAAGTTATGCTCTACTTTCTGAATCAGGAAGGGGACTGGATGGAATGACAGGCGTTGTGTTATATCAATAAATGATTTGATATTTGCATATTTTCATGTGTTGAATGGGTCGATTCATCCTATAGTATGGATATTGGAATTACTGGCTATACATGGTATCTACTCTGAAAAAAGTTACTTCAATTGAATATTATACTAATAGAAAGATATTTGAAAGCTACTATGGATTATAGAAATGTTGTTAGTCACGTTTGGATGTTGAATTTAGATATATCTATAGTTAGTTTCTTATAAGAGAACTACAAATTCTCATGAATAATTACTGTACTTTCCCCACATTAAATTCTCTTGACTCATTGGAGAAATTACGAGCTCCTGAATTGTTTAAACTTACTTTTGTATGTGTGAAGTTACTATCGACAATGAGAAGTAGCTACTACCAACATGTCATATATAAAGTTGGTAGATGAGTAGGACAAAGTTGGTGATTTCATATAATTCAATGAAAGTTGGTAAGTTATTCGGAATCATTCGTTATTTAAGCCTTCTTATCAATGTTGATAAGTGGTTCAAATAAGAGTTGGTCACCTAAAATTGATTCAATTTTGATAAAAAATCGCTAACGTGGATGCCGATCGTCCTAGGTGGCACAATCAGTGCTGATGAGGATTATTTTTTTATTTTTTATTTTTTCCTTTTTTCTTTGTTTTTTACCTTTTTTCTATTTTCTTTTCCTACTTCCCTCTATTGGCCATCGCTGAGGCTCTGGCTACCAGTGGAGAAAAGAGAGAAAAAAATAAAAAAGAAAGAATAGAAATTAAAAAAGGAAAAAAAATAAAAAATTTAGAAAATTTAAAAAAAGTTGCAAAAATCGTCCACATCAGCACTAACCATGTCACGATGGACGGCCAGCGGTGACTGGATCACTACTTTAGCAATTTTCAGCCAATATTAATCGGAAGGAATAAATTAGCAAATCGTAAAAAAAAATTTAGGACTGAATTTGATCAAATTGAAAAGTTTAGAATTGAATTTGCCGCCGTATAATAAGTTTTGAATTTTTTGGACAATTTTTCCCTTGTTTTCCACATCGATGCCTAGTATAATCACATTACGAAAGGTACATCCGGAATGTGAAAGCATATATCCCACCAACTGGACTTCCAAGTGTGTGGACGAAATGTGCTTAATGTGTGCAATGTACATATCACGAGCAACTAATAATTTTAAAATGAAGAAGATGGGTCTCTAGGGAAGCTAATGTTCGCGGAGCTATCAGTATCACTGGAGACTCCATTAATCTTGTAGCGATGGCCATACATCATGAATTATAAAAACAATTAAGAAGTGCCGCGAGGAGTGTTCGGGAGAGGAATGATCTGTTTCTTGTCGAGATGGGGATGATTGAGAGCGACTGGGAATGAGGACACACATAACTTGCAAAACCGGCGATTAAAGTAATCATATGCCCTTGCGGACTTGGAGCACTCAATGAAAGCTTTCTAAGATTGCCATTTCAGCCGATCGATTCTCCAAATCAATCAACAAATTTCTGAATACGCCTAAAATTAAAGTTGTCGTGATACTTAGTCGGCGAGTTGTTTAGACATTAAATCTTTTTAAATAATTGTGAGACTAACTCATCAATTTCGATAGAAATTATGTTGTAACGCTAGCTTAAATCTCAAGATAAAAATAATAAAGGGACAATGAAAATGAAAGAGCGCCGCCGACGAACCTCGTAAAATATTTTTAATTTCTCATTTTTGACATTTTGGATATGCCAAGATGGAAACAAATTTGTATAATTGCTTTGACATTATTTTTCATAGGTACTGGTACATATGTTTTCTAGACTGTCTTATTCTGAAGTCATAATTGCCTTAATAATATCTAGAGATATCTTCTAGACTTAGGAATCTAGATGTGTGTGTTCGGAATGTGGTTTTGGTTCAGCAATCAATCGGGACAGTTGCTGCTGCTTTTATCATAGCGTTTTGGCTTTTAATTAAGGGTGTTGATGGGCAACTCAGGGATCAATCTGCACCACGGAATTCGGGTTAAGATGTATGGGTTTTGTGCCGGAATTGGCTCTCCGATGTGTAATTGGTGCTTGCGAGAGGGAAATTGAGAAGCTTAATTGCTAAAGAAGAGTGAGATTGGCCGGCAAGTGAATATTTCGTCTTGCATATGGGGTATGGGGTTGTAGTTCACAAGTACCGCTCTACAAGGATCTTACAATCGACATTGGTCAAATCGATTTGAGAATCAATGCATGCATGGTCTTCTAGTTAGTGGGGGCACCATTGCGACCACCAATTAGTCGGAATTTTAGTGATGTCTCGTTACCATTGAGCGTGCTTGGTTTTTTGACGGCTCGGTTCCGACGTGTCGGTCCCGTGTTTTGAGACGTGAGGTCGTTTGATAAGCCGTCCACAATTCCTTCGTCAAAGGGGAACCAACAAGACGCTTTTGGCAAAAGCATGACAGACAAAAAGCCTGTCGTGAAGTAGGCTTTGCCCGGGGCCATGGAGGTCCCAATTCTAGTCCAACTCATCCTCTATGCTCGTTTTTAATTGCAATTTGGCATGAGGACTAAATTCCAGGTTGAGGCACAGAATATTATAAACTTGCCAATCATCACTCGAGGAGCTAAAGTAAATCACACATTACCCCCTTTGGATTTTTTTTCTTAAATTACGCAAAACTCCGACAAGACTTCCAATTTTTTGTTGCAGCCGTTAACTGTCCGTTAGTTTCTACTAGCATGTGCAGTGCACATGAGTTTTCGGGTGTAAAAATGTATTTACAATTTTATAGAAAAAAATCCCTCCTTTCCTTTAATGACTGCAAGTATGAAAAATAAATGTAGAAAATGAGATGAAACTAGGGGCACGAATGATAATAATTTTGTTTTTCTATTTCTCTATTTTTCTTGCTCCCAGGAATAGATTTAGAACAAAAATCTATTGGGCAGTGCAATTTCATTTTTCTATTTTCGAGACAAATTTTTAGCCTATATATAGGTTTGGAATAGAAAAAAGAACTATAAATTTTCTACTTTCTTCTCTTTTTGGAATAGGAAAAGAAATAACAATTCTTTTCAAAGCTTGCCTTCATCACTCACACCCGCCGGCCGCCACTGGTCGATGTACGAATTCTACATCAACATTGTTAAATGAATTTCTGTTTCAGGAATATAAAAGCTTGTGCCGTTATCAAACACTATTTTCCGCTCAAAAACTTATTCAGGGAATAAATATAGAAAAATCTATTTCTTGCAGAAACTATTTGCAAGAACATAATGGTTACCATTCGCGCCCTAAATAACTAAATATTGTTAATGGACACCTTGCAATCGATTTCTAAAATTTGAGTGGTAAATTGCAAAAGGGATAATGACACAAACAGTCCCTTAATTTAATTTGGTCTATGAATTTTTAATTTATTCAATGTAATTTCTAAACTTTAGTCAATGTTCAATGTAGTCCATAGTGTGATATCTGAACTTTTGATACATATTCAATTTAATTTTTAAATTATATGAAAATTCAATGTTGTCTTTGAATTAAAATTTTATGGATTACATTGAATATTAAATTAAAAGTTAATGTACAGTTAACGAAAGTACGTGTCATTTTCTCGTTGCAAAAATTAAGCAGTCAAAAAGATGGAAACAACCCCTAAAAACTATCCTAGTTTAGGAAACCAATGCATGTGTAGAGCGGCCTTTTCGGTTCTGACAAGTTTGGAACTTTGCACAACTTTCCTAGTTTTCTAGAGAGTTCACGTGCAGACAACTGCCTTCCCTGACAAATCCATACGAAATAGAACGGCATGTTTTTGTATCAGGGGTCCTTTCATTTATATTGTGAAGTAAATTAATCTATGATAATATATATGATTTTGTTAAATCTTGATACGTGAAGAAAAAAAAACTCTATATATAGTCATAATGTACTTTTTTTTTCATAAAAAGCACTTATATTAATTCAGAAGAGGTTCGAGAATACACTCCGTGGACTTTGGGTCTTAATAATTTAATTAGCTACCACATTTGCTACTCTACTAATATGGGCCATGTTTAACAGTATGGATGATTTGGGCTTTAACAATCCAATCAGCTATCCTATTTGCTTTAATATTATGGCTTGATTAATTTAGTTTTACAATACATTAAGGAATGATTGAAAAAGTACACTAAGTAGATGAAAAGTTGATGTCACACCAGCACACTATATAACCAATAAGGAGTAATGGTTCATCATGTCTTTGAAAGAAAAGAATTCACAACACTATCATTTTGCAAACGATAGAACATTTCAGTCAATGATTTGGTTGATTGAATCTCCTACAGTTTGCTCTAATCTCTCCCTGTTGCCCAGTCAAGACACCCACGTTCGTCAGCTTAAGCATCGCCTTGGCGAATTTCCGCCGGAACACGTTGGGCCGGCTGATGTAATCTGCCGCAATACGGCGCGTGAGGTCGGTGAAAGCGAGCTCTTGATCCAGCTGAAGAACCGCCTGTTCCTGGAGGACCCCTTTATAGAACGAAGGGTCGAGCTTGAAAGGTGTATTGGAAGATGGCGTCATGACTATTATGGGGTCGGTACTGAGATTGAACGGGACACTGTTGTCAGGTCTTGGACATTTTTGCCTCAGGACACCAAGGAATTGCGGGTCGATATCCGGGTCGGCTTGACCGGAACCTATGAAGTTGTAGAGCCGGTCCACAAAGAAACCACAGTGGCAAAATCCCATTGCATGTGCCCCTGACCATAGATATCATCTTTTCATCAATAAGCATGTCTTGTTTTCTGTTTAATCTATTTTGGTAACGTGTTCCTATCTATAGATTGAAAAATTCGAGCAAGTGAACATTGCTTTACCTAATAAAGTAACAAGATCTTCTAGGGTGAGGTTGATCATTTGGAACGCACTAGTGGCCGCAGCAACGGAGAAGGACGGGCCGGGAATATTAACGTCGCTGATGTTCGAGACCAACCCATCCCTTCGTCCGGTGGGAAGAGCGTAGGCCGACCCCCCGGTTAGGCCAACGCCGTCTCGGGTGGCTAGGGCCAATATATCCGCACAAGAAACGATTCCCTTGCATTCCTTCTCCAGCTCGGCTTTTATCACGTCAATGACCTCGAACCCTCTTAGGGTCAAATTAGGAGGTGCATCTTTCTCGGCCACGTTGTTGTCGCTACTGTCAATGAGGACCGAGGCATCGCAACCCTAATCGTGGTAACACAAAAGGATGAAACATTAGTATATTAGAAAAATGTTAAAAATGTCTAGAGATGTTTAGTACGGCATTGGATGCTTACTAGATGATGAGTTGGATGTTCAAGCCCATGTGCTAAGATGGAAATGTATGTGCATAATTTATTGGGAGAATTGTACCTAGTCAATTGTTTTATCTAGGACAGCATTCCCAAGAGTTTAGGGTAATAGTAGAAAGGACAAAATTTGCTGGCATCATATTGTATAAAATATAAATTGGGGGCTTCTGTTATTTTCCCCTTTCTTGATATATATGTGTAGCTAACAAGTTTTTAATATAATCTATAGAAGCAAAAACATTATAAGGCGGAATAATAACCAGAAATTACACCAAAAAAAAAATCAGAAATCCATGCTAACGGTAGGAAAGGACGATGAATAAGAAGAGAGCGAGAATATCATTATTATTGGATTAGAGATTGAATTTTTTGGAAGGCAATTTGAGCATTACTATGAGAAAATTCATCCCAGTAATTGTAATAACAACGAAATTAACTCTACACGAAGTGTCAAAAGATATCATAGAAAGAAAATAAGAGAGAAAACGTAAGGAAAATAAATGAGAGAGAGAGAGAGAGAGAGAGAGAGAGAGAGAGAGAGAGAGAGAGAGAGAGAGAGAGAGAGAGAGAGAGAGAGAGAGAGAGAGGGGAGTTTACCCGGACAAAGCAGTCGTGAAACTGCAGACGAAGCAAACCCGCGGGGAGCGACGGGTCGGCGTTGAAGCGCTGCTGCATTATACTCTTCACCACCAGCTCGGCTTGAGGGCACGAGTCCTTATAGAAATGCACCTGCAGCTGCGCCGCTGCCACCGCCACCACCATGCTCATCAAGGTCACCCTCGCCACGACCCGAAGAGCCAAGATTGCCATAGCTGGATTTGAGTATCCTACGAAGTATTCTGCGTTCTCTCTAACTCGCAGGATCTTCTTGTGTCTTCTCCCTCTCTCTCTATCTCTCTTTGTATATTTATAGAGATTTTGTGCACTTTGTTTGATGCAGATGTGGGCGCTCTCTAGACCATGATAAACTGGGGGTTCTTGAGAAACCTGTGCGATGTGAACGATTAATATGGGGATTCGAGGTTTTCTTAATTGATTTCTTCAAAATCATTAATGTGAACTTCCTCGAGTCCATGCGAGTGGAAAATAAGCAAGCTACAAGCACATGGCCAACCTGCATGTGCATGCATGAATGAGAGTTTTCTGTCGAAGACGCGATGCCATAATTACCCAGTGACCCTTCAATGTATTAGATCAATGGGTGTAAATTTCAATTTTGAAGGGTGTGAATTTCCTAGTAATGTACATGTAGGCGATGGAAAGAGCGCTCAGTGGACGAGACGTGTCCGGCGCAGCTAAACCTCACCCTTAGAACAATGCATAATCCTCTTGAGATCTGATAAATGTTCCTGAAAGTTGTATGTTCAGAAGAGAATTAACGCATCGTTGTAGTATATTATAAGAAATTATCAAGTTACATATTGCCCGACGATACAATTACATTTAATGTAAATCCATACCAGATTGATGAATATTAAGAGGATTCAAAGTCTAACTCATAGTTCTTACAAGGCGGGAAAATATGATAAGCCTAGCTAGCTTTTGATTGACGGGTCAATACTCAAAGCGATTTGCTCAAAACAGAAGTTGCCGTGTTGCCGTGTTGCGATTGTCAAATCCATATTTAGCGGGAACAGCGTAGCTCAAGGGAGTAATTTAGAGCTGCAAATAATTCATTTTACAGCTAGCAAATCATCTCATTACTAGAAAAGGAACATATATTCATCATCCAAAGACTGATTTTGTAGCGAAACGCTTAGTATGATAGGTTTCAAGCTTGAATCACAGTCTCAACCAATTGAAACAAGTCTATGCCTCAATGAACACCTTTTCAGATACTCAAAAAGGCCAGGGATATTAATGCCCCTAGGAAAAGCTATGAACTACCCGTGTTTCCTTTAAGAGATGTATTGCATTCACATGCTCAAATTTGCCTATGTGATTGAATATCGCCTACCTATATTTAGGACTAACTAGCGTGACTTCATTCAAAGTGTTGGCAAACTAAAACTACATTTGAAAAAAGGTGAGATAATGGAAATATGAAACTTTGGGTGGAAAAGTGGAAAATGTTATAACTTTTTATAAGTAAGGACCCGAGGGAAATTTTAAATGTTACACTATTTTTCGTACAGGTGATCGGTTTCAAGGTGAGTTGATGATCGATAAAAAATCTGAAACTTACCTAGTCAAAGCTAGTTCTTGGCTTTGAAACCGGGAGTCGAATCATGATTCTTTGAAAACGGCCTGGGCTTGAACAAATGGTCTCCTTATACAAGGGATGATCGATCAATATGGGCATGGAAGGATTTGTGTTTTGGCCATATGAATGAAGAGTTTTCTGATATTACTTTAAGAGAGTCAACACCTGAAGCGCCGGACTAGGGTTCTTATTCTGCCAGCACCCTCATGTTCTTAGAATTTCTCAATTGGCTTGGAAAACGTTCTTACTCCTTAGAACATAAAAAAATAATAAACAAGAAAGCAAATAGAAAATGAAAGCTGGCTCAATCTCACAGATCTCTCAACTACGTACGCGATAGATTATTCTATTACGCATTAATTATAGTTAGAGAAAGTTGCGAATTTCAAGTTTGCATTGATTTGTAGATTCTAAACTAACTCACGGCTGGCCTTTTTGTCTAGTTGTGTAGGTTGAAAGCAGGGTTTTGCTTAGCTTTGCAAGTTTTCTCTCGCAAATGCAGCTGGACTTCGAGTTTGGAGTTCAGAGCACGGAGAATTACGTGTACTATGTATGTTAATACATCGGTATAAGTTAACGTCGATGATGACATTGAATGAAGTGCTAAGTTTCTTTATTAATGTATTTCTTTGGCTAACTAGTAAGGTCCACAAGCGGTCCGGCGACTCTAGCCACTTATGGTCTGGCCAGGCCATCGAAGTATGAGAAATATTTATATATACACTTCGATTATGATTGGAGATATCTTTTGTTGTTAGTTTGAGAAAATATCATGTGTATCTAAGAAATTATAATCGCTTTTCTTTTGTCAGATTAAAGTGACTAATCGATATGAGATAGGATGCGGTTTCACAAAGGTGAGTGATAGCCATGATTGGAATCTTTAGTTGTGATACTTATCATTTTCTCTTTCTAGATAGGTAGGACTGTTATATATACTTCCATCCTGATCTTGGTTTACTATCATCGTGATGATTAGTGCTTTCTCTTTCTAGATAGATAAGGAAAATTGTCTAAAAATTTTTAAACTTATTGCATAGCGGCTAATTGAATTTTATACTTTTCAATTTGGCTAATTTAGTCCTAAACGATTTGTCATCATAGCATAAACCTTTTGACGATTTGTCAATGTAGTTCTTCTAGCTAATTTTGATAGGAAATCGTTAATGTGGTGATCCAGTCAGTGACGGCTATCCTACACGTCATGGCTGGTGTTGATGGGGATAATTTTTGTCATTTTTTATATATTTTTTTAATTTTTTTTTCTTTTTTCCTTCCCTTTGCTGGTTGCTAGGCATCAGCAATGGCTGGCAGAGGTCGCCGGCCACTGGCAGTGAAGGCTACATGTATCTTTCTTTGACGAAAGAAGTTGGATAGGCCTTATGTTGGCTCCACCATCAAAAAGCCATCGTGTCTAACAAAAGATTTTTTTTTTGGTCAATAATATTGGAGATTTCTTTAACTCTACGAAAATTTGTTTACATCAAACACTAAAATATCCAACATAGGTTTCGCGGATAATACAGCCGATTGGGGGAGGGGGGAATATCCAACATCAGTTTCGGGGGATAATACAACCAATTGGGGGGGAGTACTTTTTTTCGTTGTGCCTAAGCCGCCCAATTCGCTAACTTGTTTGCCTCTCTTGGACAATGGGTCAAAGTCACAAAATCGAGTTGGGCAAGCCAATCGTGTGTAACAATTGAACTTGAAAGAGGGCACCCTCACCTTCACCCACTACCTCTCTCGACCACTATGTTCTTTTGAGAAGCCACTATGCCGCCATCAACGTGGGAGCCGCCGTGTGCGAGACCATTGCCAGCCACTGACTCCTGACGTGTCAGTATTCTCATCTTCGCTTCTCCTCCCTCGGATCTGTCGCTCTCTCTCCTTCCCACCACAGGTTCGCCTCTCTTTCTCTCTTCTTTTGTATTCGACACCCCCCTTCCTCTTTGCATCGTTGTTGTCCTCTCGAGTTTCAGGTCTATTTTTATGGGAGACTAACATAAGATTTTATCGAAACACTTTAAGTTGTTTCTCTTAATAAGCATGAAGTTAGGTGACCTTCGTGATAGAATATTTAAATATTAAATCACGTCTTAATCTAACAGCTTAAACTTTTAGAACAGTTGACAGTGGTCCCACATAATCGCACATGGTATCAGAGTTAGAGGTCCTGAGTTTGAATCTTTTTAGGTCCTATTTGCCTCCCTAATTAAATATATCCATGCTTAGTAGTAGGTAAAAATACTAGACTAAATGTGATGGGGAGTGATAGAATATTTAAATATTAAACCACACTTTCATCTAATAGCTTAAACTTTTAGAACAGTTGGCGGTGATATCACATAATCTTACACTTCGAACCATCCAGATGAACACAGTGTCTTCACTCAGTTTTTGTCACACGTACATGTAGTTAGTGATCGTGCAAACTAGGAAAAGAAAATCTCTCTATCTCTCTCTCCACAATTACCATTGTTGGGTGGTTCCAAGATCACTAGTGCTTCACCTAAAACATTAATTTTTCGAGATTAGCAAATAATCAGTTACAAAGATGATTGAGTGACATATATATTACAAGGGAGGTCTTAGGGGACGAACTTGATGACTATGATGTCGTCCATGTAACTCTGTTGTGGCTAGCCATGAAGTACGCGAAGAAGAATGAGGTGGAGAAGATCCACTAGTTTCATATGGGCCTAAACACTAAGACTTATGTCCATTCTCAAACTCTCAACATTGAACTATTGCCATCCCTCGATAAAGTTAATTCTATGATCACGCAAGAGGAGTGCCAACAATCAATTGCTCGAGGGAGGGAAGAGAAGATCGAGAGTGCTGGTTTCTTGACTAGAAGAATAGGCCCTAGGAAGGCACTGTTCAAGAAACCCATATGTGACTATTGTGGGAAGGTTGGGCAATAGAAGAGTGATTGGCGAGAGTTGATTGGATATCCTCCGAATTGGGATGCAAGGCGGAAAGGGGGAATGCTCCCACAGAGGCTGTACACTCAGCACTAACTAGCAGTGGTGGTTCTTGCACTATCATAACCCAAAATTGATGTGATAGCAATCCGGGAGGTTTGTAGGGGATTGGGACAACGAAAACAATGAGCAACGATCAATATTAGCATTTGGTCAGTCCGCGGGGATGAAACCACCCCTTCGAATGATGGACTCTTAGATGAGGTCTATTGGCCCAATGATCTTTCCACATATTGGATTATTGATAGTGATGCCACTAAATATATGACATGGTGACTCTTGCTTGTAAATCAACGGTGAATTATATGAGCTCTTGATGGAAATGTGACTCACGCCATAAAGAGGCAACACTTATTTTGGCCTCGATTTTGTTTTGCGCTATGTGCTGTATGTTCCAAATTTTAAGTGAAATCTTATTTCTCTAAAAAATTGAGTTTGAATTTCCAATGCTTAGTATCATTCATTTCTTCTCAATTGTCAGGAGTACGTAGCCTCGAACAGATCGATTGGAGTGGGTAATCTTCAAGAAAGGGGTTTATTATATTGGACGCATGGGCACTCATTCACCGATGTTGAGATGAATAAGAAAAGGGCCTGATTTGTTATGTTTGTTGTCGTGCAACAACAATGTACCTAATTTCCTTTAAGTAATGACAAAGTTGGTGGAATTATTTATTTGTAGCATTCTGATGTTTAGGGTAGTTCAAATAGGGAATCTCTTGGGTGAACATTTTTCCGTAGCTATCGTTGATGTTTATGGTCAAGCAATTTAGGTGTTTTAGATGAAGGAAATATAAAAGACATACAAAAATCTTTGTCAATTTCTATCGTATCCAATTTGGTCAGGTAATTAAAATGGTCCGGAGTAATAATGGCCTGAATTTGTTTTTAATTCCATGAAGGATTTTTTTTCCCAAAAAGTGGAGTCATACATAAGATCTCATGCACCTATACGCTACAACAGAAAGGGCGGATTGAAAGAAAACACCAACATATTCTCAATGTAGCATGGACACATCGTTTTCAAGAAAATTTACCAATTCGGTTTGGGGAGAATGCATATTGACGGTTGCTTATTTCATCAATTATACTCCGACTCCAGTATTATCTGGAAAACGCCTTTCAAGCTTTTGTTTGGAAAACCTCCGGTATAGTCGTTTTGTGAGTTTTTAGTGCATTGTGCTATGCTCACAAACTGTCAAAGGGTAGTGAGAAATTTCAAGAAAGGACAAGAAATGTATATTTTTGGGATATCCAAACCGCGCAAAGGGTTGGAAAATTTTTAATGTGGAAACTGAAGAATTATTATTATTTCTCATTTTCTCGGCAACCTGTACATGATGATCAAACCTCTCTTCCTCTTTTTACACCAATTCGCGAGTTGGGGCCCTTTGATGATGGGCCAAATTAACTTCAGAGGAGGAAGGAATCATGCCAAGCCCAGTTCATGAAGAAAATGGGCAAACAATGGGGCAAGGTTGTGACAGCTTGGGGAGCAGACCAGTGAGCAGTAGAGAGAGCTTCCCGTTATGCAGTCCAATCGCCGAATTTTAGTCCCAACTCACCCTCCACGACAGAGATGGCAATCAGCTCATCTATGAGATTATGTCTGCCATACAGTCCAACTGAAGACTCCAACTTCTCAGTTCACTTTGTTGATTTCTTCAGCTACGACCTTTCCAATCGAGAAATTTATATTTATGAACAATTTACTGAGCGTCACAATGCTTTTTTAGCTGTTGTTGATTCTGATACAGAGCCCAAGAATTACAGAGAGGCAATTACAGATCCTTTGTGGAGAGAAGCGACGACGGAAAAAATAACGCACTCAGAGATAATTTGGACTTGGACTCTAGCAACTTTGTTGGAGGGTAAGAAACCACAGGATATAGGTGGGTTCACAAAGTGTCAAGCCGATTTTAGTGTTGAGTGATGTAAAGCTCATTTTGTCAAGAAGAAATTCATTCAAGTAGAGGGCTTGACTTCCATAAGGCCTTCATGCCAGTGGCTGAACTAGTCACTCTACAGTGACTTCTTGTCGTTATATAGGATCGTAATTGGCAGCTGCATTAAATTCAACAATGCATTTATACACGGCAATTTGAATGAGGCAGTTTATACAAGTTTCCATAAGTTTCACGACGAGTTGAAATAGTGCATATTAGGGATGGCCACGGTTCGGAACCGACCGGTTCCGGTTCGGAACCGGCGGTTCCGGTTCGTGGCCAAGAGTGAACCGGAACCGGAACAGCCAGAGCCGGTTCCGGTTCCGAACCGGAACCGTCCGGTTCGGAACCGGTTCGGAGCCGGTTCGGAACCGTCCGGTTCGGAACCGGTTCGGAGCCGGTTCGGAACCGTCCGGTTCCGAACCGGTTCTGAACCGGCTGGCCCTCGCCAGACGAGGGCGAGCCTCGCCTGAGGCCGGCGACCTCCGCCGGCCCTAGCTGGCGCCGGCGGAGGAAGACAACAAAAAAAAAAGGAAAAAGAAAAAAAAACAGAAAAGGAAAAACAGAAAAGAAAAAAAATTAAATATAAATTGTAATTATAATGTAAATTGTAATTAAATTTGGGGATAAAAAGACATGACTTGAACTTAATAAATTATCATTAAGCACATTACAATTCGTTACAACGATCTATAAAAAAAAGGAGCACAATATATATGCCCTAAAATGATCCTAAAACCTAAACATTCCGTGCACACTGCACAGGGGATCAGAGGTCACATGTCGTCGGATTATACTTGGGTTTCCCTAAGCTCATGTGGGCGTACCCGATATGAGAAACAAGGGTTCCCGAAATATTTGCCAACTCCAATAGTTCTTTTACCCTCAATCGTCACTACCCGTTCCAGTACCGGTAGTGGTAGTATCTCCTCCATCGTTAAAGAATTCGGATTCAGTATTGCGATCTATTTCTTGTTGCCGGTATTGAGCCTTCGTCCAATCAGCAACACAAGCTTGCATCTGCACTGATTCTGGATCTAATCTTGAACGATGTTCATCCAAAATATTACCTCCGGCACTAAATGCTTGTTCGACCGCAACTGTGGAACAAGGGGTTGAAAAAATCTGTTTTGCAATAAGAGAAAGGATTGGGTATCGGCTTGCGTGCCCCTTCCACCAATCCAAAATTAAAAAATCTGTACCACATTCAGTAATCTCAAATGAAACGCTTAGATAACTCTCTAATTCAGAAATATTTCCTATTACTCCCTTTTGTTTTTTTTGTCTATGTAATAAAAGTTGGTACCCTCTACTAATTTTACCTGTACCGTCATTTTGTATCTCCGTAGATTGAGAAGATCCAGTATCACCTAAATTATATTTAGTATAAAATTCATTATATAATTCTATTACTAAGTTTTTAACATTACATACTAAAGTTGTAACATTTATCTCATCACAATGTAAACATTGATAATACACACGCAAAAAATCAGTTAAGCCATCCAATTTGCAACGCGGATCAAAAACACAAGCAACTAAATAAATAATGGGAATTTCCCTATAATAATGTAGCCACTTCATTTTCATTGCAAGTATAGTATGTTGTAATTCAACATCATTTTCACATTCATCAAAAATTCCGACAATATTAATACACTCTACTAAAAATAAATGTGTAGTAGGATAATAAACACCGGACAAAGTATAAGTTGCATCATTAAAAACCTTTAAAACATCTAAAATTTTTTGGCAAATATACCACTCATGTGGGTATAAATTAATCTGAGGTACATTATCAGAAATGAATGCACATAATAAATCTTTATATGCTAAAGATTCAGTAAGCAACTGGAAAGTAGAATTCCAACGAGTTGGAACATCTTTTGGAAATCTTTTTGGCCTTCTGCCATTTTCTCTACAAAATTTACCCCATTCTCTCATTTTTTGGGGATGTTTCCATAAAAATTGAATCGCCGTTTTTATTGGTTGAAGAAAAATATCGAGAGTTTTCAAACCATCTTGTACACATAAATTTAAAACATGACAAGCACATCTAACGTGAAAAAATTTTCCGCCAAAAGCGGGTTTACAAATATTTTCTAACTCGACAATTGAAGCGGTATTTGCTGCAGCATTATCAAAACCAATTGAAAAAATTTTGTTAAGCAAATAATATTCTTCTAAAATTTGCCTAATTAATCTATAAATATTATTTGCCGTATGATTATCATCGAAAACTCTAAATGCAATGACTCTTTTTTGAATACTCCACTCGTCATCTATCCAATGACATGTTATGCCCATGTAAGAATGACTTTGCCAAGGATCACTCCAAATGTCACTACCTATATGCACGCATCCATTAAATTGCATAAAAAAGTTTTGTAAATCTTTTTTTCCTTTTTTGTAAAGATCTTTAATTGCTCGTTTAACTGAATTTCTAGAAACACGTTTTGCTTGTGGAGCACATGCATTGTGTACAAATTCATTAAAACCAAATCTTTCTCCAAAATTAAATGCTAAATGCTCAACGGAAATAAATTTGCCTAATTCTTCCTTATAAGTTTTGTCATTAAAACGAAATAAAGGGGAAGTGTTAGGATTGGCGTACCCGGAAATTTGTTGTTGCCCGATATCGATTCCCATTTCGGTTGGATGTTTGCTTCTAAGATGTCGTTTAAATGTTCCATATCCTTGTCCACCTGTATATTTATATATTGTCCCACAATATTTACAAATTATATCATACCTTTTTTCACCAATATCAAACCTTTCCACTTTGGTGAAGTGATTCCAAATGTCAGATGTAAATTCTCGTTCCGCTTCTTTTGTTGTAGATATTTCTCCAGAAGGATTAAAACTTTCTTGAGTCGGGACGCGCTCCATATTGGGAAAAATGTTGATTTCATCATCTTGAAAATCTGCATATTCACGAGGATCAAAAGAATGATGGGATTCCGTCGCAATATTCTTACCTTTGCCAGATGGCACTCGACTTCCACTTGCCATTTTTCGAGTGGATTGAGAGAATTGAGCGGATTAATTGGGAGAATTAAGAAAGAATTGCGTGGATTGAGAATTGGAAGAATTTAAGAGAATTGGCAATTGGAGAGAATTTCGAGTATTGAGAAAATTTAAGACTTGAGAGAAGAGAATTTGAGAGAATTTGAGAGAATTGTGTGAGTATTAAGAGAATTGTGTGAGTATTTATAAGAAAAAATTGAGAAGAATTTTAGCGGATTATTTTTTTTTTTGCACGTTTTTGCCCGTTGGCGGTTGGCCCGTTGTCAAACGGGCAAATAGGGCCAACGGGCAAAAATTTGCCCGTTTGGCAACGGGCCGCAAGGCGGGCCCGCTGGCGCTGGGGCGCTGCCCGCAGCAGGGCCTGCAGACGTGCAGGCCCTGCTGGCAGCTGCCTGCAGACATTTTTTTTTTTTTTTTTTTCCCGTTGGTTGGGCCGTCCTCCGTCGTTCTCGTTGGCCAACGGCCAACGGGCGCCGGGCGCCGAGGACGGCGAGGAGGCGCTCGCCGCTTGCAGCAGACGACCGAGGTGGCCGGCCGCCGGCCTCAGGCGAGGCCGCCCTCGCCGGCGTCAGGCGAGGGCCGCCCTCGCCTGGGCTGGGCGAGGCCGGCCTCGCCTGCAACTGGCGGGGCCAGCCTCGCCCGACGCCGGCGAGGGTCGACCTCGCCTGCAACTGGCGAGGCCGGCCTCGGCCGACGCCGGCGAGGTCGAGCCTCGCCAGATCTGGCGAGGGTTCGACCTCGCCGGCGTCGGGCGAGGCCGGCCTCGCCAGTTGCAGGCGAGGCCGGCCTCGCCCGACGCCGGCGAGGTCGGCCTCGGCCGACGCCGGCGAGGTCGAGCCTCGCCAGATCTGGCGAGGGTTCGACCTCGCCGGCGTCGGGCGAGGCCGGCCTCGCCAGTTGCCGGCGAGGTCGAACCCCGGCCTCGCCGACGCCGGCGAGGTCGAACCCTCGCCACATCTGGCGAGGCTCGACCTCGCCGGCGTCGGCCGAGGCCGGCCTCGCCAGTTGCAGTTGCAGGCGAGGCCGGCCTCGCCCGACGCGGGCGAGGTCGAACCCTCGCCACATCTGGCGAGGCTCGACCTCGCCGGCGTCGGCCGAGGCCGGCGGCGGCGACGCCTCCGCCGCTCCGCGGTCCGCGGCTACGCGCGGCGCACTCCCCTCCAGTTTTTTTTTTTTTTTTTTTTTTGGAACCGGGCCCGGAACCGGCGGTTCCGGGCCGGTTCCATAATTTCGGGAACCGGAACCGGGCCCGTAGGGCACGGGCCGGTTCCGGTTCAGAACCGCGGGCCCGGTCAACGGGCCGGGCCCGGGTTTGACCGGGCCGGTTCCGGGCCGGTTCCGGGCCAAAACCGGCCCGTGGCCATGTCTAGTGCATATCTTCTATGGAAGTCCTTATATGGTCTTTGACAGGTATCTTGAAACCGGTTTCCAAAATTTTCTGATGCATAGAGAGGATATGGTTTTGATCAATCATTAGCCGATTACCTGTAGTTCACCTATTCTCATGGCAATACTTTTTTACCATGTTGGTGTAGTTTAGCGATCTCATCTTGGTAGGCAATAATTCATAATAGTGTGCATGGCTCAGATGGTACATTGATGAGTGTTTTCATATCAAGGATCTTGGACAATTAAAGTATTTTTAAAAATTGAAGTGACGCAAACGACTTTAAGGTTGTGCTGAGGAAATATGCTCTCGATATCTTATCCGAATGTGGCATGCTGGTAGCTAAACTGGCTACTTCCCCAATGGAGCTACCACACCGATTCGCTACAACCATTGGACCTGCCTTGGGAGACCCAAGTCGTTATCGTTGATTAAAGGATGTTTACTTTATCTCATCATTACTTGTCCTGAATTATGTTATTCGGTCCACATACTGTGCCAGTTCATGCAGGAATCGAAGGAGTAGCATTGGGAAGCCGTTAGACGAGCTCTCCGATATCAAAGGAGTAGCTCTGGTTCAAATTAAATCTTGATATGCTTTGAGTGAAATAATTGGTTTGTCAAGATGTGTAGGGTGGTTTGACGAGTCTTTACTGGGACAACCAAACCGCCCTACACATCTTGACAAATCCATTATTTCACTAACGAACAAAGCATATCATGATTAATTGCCACTTTTTTCTAGAACATGTACAGCTTGGGGCATTGGTACCCGCTTATCTTCAACTAGCTGACATTTTTTCCAAGCAGGTTGGGTATTTGTGACCTTCATGCGCCAAATTGAGGGGAAGATTTACTGAAGATTTACTAAAGATTTGCTTTTTGCTTTTTAGTTAGTATAATATTTGGTTTATTTCTTATACTTGATTAAGCTAGCATAATTTTTGGTTTCACTCTTATAATCAGCTGGATATAATTGATATATTTTCACTTATCTTATATGTTAAGCATTATTTTGTATGTAAATTGGCACCATATGACGAGCAATACAAGCAAATTAGAAATTCTCATACATATATGTGTGTGTGTGTGTGTGTGTGTGTGACTTAGACATGGCCATAAAGTAGAACATAGGTATCAACTCACGTGAAAAAGGACAGAGGTTTATGTGTCCATGGTTGGTTCGAATCGTAATGGTAAATGCACCCTTTTGTTTATTATTGGTTGCCGCAGACAACAATAAAGTGTAATGCACAAAGCACAAAAGCAGTATCTGCCTTGCTTGCTCACCTGCACAACTACAGTATCGATCCTTTGTGTCGTAGATAACATGATCAACATTTGATACCGTACTCTTATTCCTTTCTTTCTCCTATCAAAAACCCCTCCATAAATTCTCTTCCACCATTCGCTACACATTCATCAACACTCAACTCCGATCGCCGCCTCATCTCACTGGCCTTTAATTTTTCGATCGCTGCTCTCTCTACCTCAGGCGACGAAAGAAAGAAACAAAAGGAGACAATGTTGAGCCCTACCCGGGTACCGATTCACTCCGCTACCCCGCCAGCAAAGCCCGTGAAGCGCCACCACACGACGCGGTACTACGTGCACCGCGTCAAGGAGAGCCTCGCCACCCGGGTCTCCAAGCTCGTGTGCTCCATCTTCTTGAGCCTCCTCCTCATCTTAGGCATCATCACGTTCATCCTGTGGCTGAGCCTCCGCCCGCACCGGCCCCGGTTCCACATCCACGACTTCTCGGTCCCGGGCCTGAGCCAGGAGAACGGGTTCGAGAACGCGCAGATAGCGTTCAACGTCACACTCCGGAACTCGAACCAGCACATCGCGATCTACTACGACGCCATGGACGGGTCGGTTTTCTACAGGGACCAGAAGATCGGGTCGAAGTCGCTGCTGGCTACGCTGGATCAGGAGCCCAAGACCACGACGATCGTTGCCGACGTGTTGAGTGGGGCCACGTTGACCGTGACCAGTCAGCACTGGATGGAGTTCTTGAGCGATCGTGCGGCGGGAAGCGTGACGTTCCGGCTGGACCTGACGTCGGCCATCCGATTCAAGGTATCGACGTGGACGAGCAAGACCCATCGGATGCACGCCAGCTGTCCGGTCGCTGTGGGCGCGGATGGGTCCATCTTGCCTATTTCCAAGGACAAGAGATGTCCGGTTTATTTTACTTGATTTGGTTCTTGTTAGCCTTTTTTCCGAAGTGATGATTGGATTTCCTGCCTCAGTTGATAATTCATTAGTAACTTTGTAATTTAGTTTTTCTGATTAAGAAGTATAAGAAAAATTTGTGTATTATTTCTTTTCGTGAATCTGTGAAGGAATTTGTCCTGTAACTATTTAATAGGACAATGTTACTGATCCGTCGAAAAAAATTATTTTGGTATTGTAGAAAGTATGATGATATGCATTAGATTTCGGTCCCAAAGGTCTTGCAGATGTCATACATTTTTTGTCATCTCATATGGTATCCATTTTTATATAATGGTAAAACCTAATGCGGTTTTGCTAGTATAATAGTTTTTGAGCTACTGTTAGAATAACATGTTGTGAGCTACACATTCTTGAAGGAGTGGATGCCATAAGAATTTTTCATTATTTTTTAATTATTTTTTTATAGCCCAAAATAAACTGTTATTCTCACAGAAGATTAAGGACAACCACATAAGCATTTCTCAACCTAAAAGGTGACATCTTATTCCAAGCATCAGATTTGGACAAATTATCTTTAGTAAGAGCAAGATTCAATTGTTTGGTGCCAAAATAATCGGATTTTTTTGTCTTGAGAAATTTCAATAAATGTTGGTAAATGCCAAAAAAATTGTTGGTAAAAAAATGACCATTAATTCTTTTTCAAGTAATTTGTTGGTAACTTATGACACTTTCATAAATTTATCAACATTTGTTGTTGCAGTTTGCAACGGGGATATTGGATAGAAGGTACCAGAGGATAAATTTATCATGAATGTACCAATTTGTGATTTTTTATGACACGAATTAAGTTTGGGATAAATGTGACCCATAAGTATTAATTTGAGATTTTTGTGACAAGAAAATTAATTTGGGGTAAATGTGGCATGAATATATCAGTTTGGGTTTTTTGGTTGTATTAACCCAAATTAGTAATAGAGTTAGATGAATTTAAGTGCCAAGAGAAACAAATAAAAGTCAGTAAATAATAAGAAAAGTTGATAAAAAAAAGGACAAAAATAAGTCTGTGAGTAATTAAAATGAGAATTAAAAACACAAAATTAGTTAATAATTCAATAAAAAAAACTGATAAGCCACTGAAATAAAGATTAATAAATTGATACAATAGTTGATAAATTTAAAACGTCGGTAAGAAAAACAAACAAAAGTTAATACAAATAATGGAAGAGTATAATGTGTTGTAATTACCAACAAATTATCTGGAAATCAAGGGACAGGCAACTTTTCTTAGGAAGAGTTCTTTTGATACATACAAAATTCTTTCAGAATTCTACCGGCACGAAGAAAAAATCCATGTTTTCAAAACATAATAGTATAATCGTCCTTTGAAAGATAAATTGGAAAATCAGCCGGGGGATGATCGCATAGTTATGGAATTCATCACTTCCACCGCGAAGGTGGTGAAAGGAGAAAGAGTTAAGAAAATTAGGAAAAGAAAGATTATAAGTGGCAAACAACATTAGAGAACAGCACAACATAGTTGAGCTCTTCTTGTAAGCTTGTAGATGCTCGAAGAAAAAGTGCTTACAAAGTTATAATGTAAGGTATGAGTAATAATAGAATGATTTGCAACCTCAAGACTTAAAATTCATGTGGTGAACTCTCTTAATTGCAAGCTAAAAGTGCTATGACTTTTATATAAAAATTATCGTTAAGGTCCACTATCTATGTAAAAATTCAACGTTGGATGAGCGACATGTGTATTCGGGGTTAGTTTTTCAATCAAATCATTTTCATATGTTCACCATTCAACCGTGAATATGTGAGGAATTTTTTACATTGATAGTGAACTTGATAAATCCTTTACATAATCCATTCTGGAAAGTTGCAATGTGGTATCATATTTAGGCCTAATTAAAAAAAAAAGCATCAACTTTAGCTTGACTAACAATTTTGATCCAATTTTTTTTTGTTTTATAAAAATTACCAACTTTCACTTAATTCTCAAATCTAGCCCAATTGACTTGGAATCGTTAATTGTCTAACATGACTATTTTACCTTAGTAATAAATCCACATCGTTTACAAGCTAGATTTTAAGCACTATTTATTATCTTTTTTTCTAAGCCACAGTTTGAAAAATAACGGTGAAGTTGTTTAAGGTCTCATTTACTTCACCGGCAAGTCAAAGAGATCTCAAGATTGAATCTCTCCGATCAGTCTCCACCGTTTCATCGTAATATGAAATTGTGGACCACCACTTGTTGAGAGACATCATAGACAATATTTGCCAAGCTCACAAGCAGAACCTTTTTTCTAAAATAAGCCCAAGCCCTCCCCTTAAAACTTTGAAGTCTACGTCGAATTGACATTCGATTGATCTCATTTAATATATCGAGCTCTAGTGATAGACATTAATAAATGGATTTTGTTGGGAAATATAGTGAAAGAAATTCTAAACTTGTGCCTTGCCAAAGTACTTGTAAGAATCTACAAGATCTCAAGCTTTGGTTAATGGGGTCATATTTGTGATTTGAGTAAAAGTTAGTAATTTTTATTGAGACAAAAAAATTTTGAGCCAAAATTGTCACTCAAGGTAAGATTTTTTTTTTTTGGAATTAGCCCATCATATTTATGATGTGCTAACTTTGAAGGGAAAAAAAAACTCTATCATGCTGACCCAACAAGCTCCTAAAGAGGAAAAGCATCATCATCCTTGAGAAGAAAAGCATATGTTCCACTAATACTTTAATCTCTATGAACTTGGCTTATACCTTAGGCATACAATGAGATTCCACAGAAATATTATGCTGGCACTTCATCCTGTTCACCTCCTTTTTTCTCTCACGGATCTATTACTCTCAGTAACATAATCGTCTTCCTCAACCAAAAATGGCATGGCCTTTCTCTGATTTTACCCAAGAAATCTGCACTTCTGACGCAAGGAGCTTCTATGCATGGCTGCTTCAAATCTTCTCTCTCTTGGCCATCCTCGCATTTTGCATATGGCTGAGTCTACGTCCCAGTCACCCTTCCTTCACGGTGGTGAACCTCTCCGTTCCGACCTCGAACAACATTCAGAACGGCTCGACTTCATTGACTTACGAGCTCGACATTCAGAATCCGAACAAGGACTCCGGAGTCTACTACGACGACATCCTCATGTCGTTCTTTTTCGGGCAAGATGCGATTGCCAATGACGTGATAACTTCGTTCTTCCAAGGTAAGGACAACACTCTTCGTGTGAGACACGATGCGGTGGCGAAGGATATGCGGATTTGGAGTGACGTTGGTCGTGCGGTGACAAACGCGACCGCCAAGTTGAAGGTGAGTCTAGCAACTCGGGTTCGATACAAAACGTGGGGTAAGAAGAGCAAACATCATGGGCTGAACTTCGAAGGTGTTGTGCCTCTTGGTTCTGATGGGAAAATTTCAGGCAAGAAGAAGAAGAAGAAGATCAAGCTACACCATGCTTCCCGGAAGAGGAAAGCGTTCGCGAAGCATTGCTCTGAAGTTTATAATTAGGGAATTGTTTTTATATGCCTTTGAATTGTAAAGGTAGTGTAGAATGCAATTGACATGTGCCCCCTAATTTGTACTTCCTCATAGTTTCTAATGTTTTGTTCCAGTTGCTTCCTCCTTTTGTCTGCAGAGTATGAAGGCACAAGATTGAATATCCCAGGAGTTATTCTGTGTCTTGAAATAGAATGGATGCATTTGTTAATCTATGGGCTGGGTTATTCGATCCATAATATCAATTCAGAGCTCTCCACCTAAGCTAATTCGAGCCCGTTTTCAGCCTCAAAATCCATCATTGGGCTTCAAGGGTTCTTGTCTACTTTTGGGCTGTTTTATAGCAAATGTTTGTGTCCACTTGTTGTTTCCTTAAATGACCAGATTTATTTACCATTTTATGCATAGCTACAGATTTCATAGGAATTCTCTATGAGTTGCATCATAGTCTTATCTGCCATGTTCTCCGGTCAAGACGGCTATACTCGGTTTATTCATAATAAAAGTGTGCACGTATATGCAAGTTTACTCACATGAACTTCACTTGGGTACGTTATTAGTTTTAGATGAAACTCAACATTAACGGAAACATTGTTCATTTTCTTCTCTATGAAAGGCTTGATTACATTCATGATAAAATCAAATCCAAAGTCCTTTCCGAGCACTTGGACCGTGCATGTACTTATGCGATGCTATTGCAATTGTTTCTAAGACATTTCGAATTTGAAGTACGTCGTGCTTGCCTATATAAGAATTTTGAGCTACTTAGAGGAGTTACTCAAACTTATTTTGACGGTCCCCCAACCTTGTGGTGATTCTTTTTGTTTAATTCTAGCTATCTAACCGGTTGATGAGATTGAGCACTAATCCTAAGGTTTGAGTTCTAATGAATGTTATAAGTGGTTTGATCACTTCATGGACCTTTCCTTGAACTTAAATCAACCAAAAATACTAAAGTTTATTTTCTTTCTTTGTTCTAAATTGAGAACTTCATGACATAGTGCTTCTAGATGATTGACCCCATTGACTCGATATTCTGGCTTCGTCCCTGCATTAGTTTATGATAATAGAGTTCGTTATGCACGCCATCAGTGAATTGGTTGGTCTTCCGTTCAGACCACAAATCAGAGAATCGAACTTTTTCGATGTATAATAGAGTTCCTAAATCTAGAACGTGGTCGGAAGATTGTAACCAGTCAGTCCTATGTTCTCACAAAGCCTAATTATTCTGGTCTGCCCATGCACGTAAAGTGATGATTGCAAAATCTAGTAAACCTTAGTAAATTTACAAGAATTGTCCCCATACAATTAGACAAATTCAGTTTTGGTCCATTTACCATACTTCGTTATAATGTAGTCCCCCAAATAATCTCCGGCAACAGTTTCGGGATATAATATCAATATTCCGCCAAAACGTGGATGAAATATGCTAAGTCAACATTGGCAAATCAACATTGGCCCCTACATGTACAAATTTTTAAAAAAGTTACACTTTTGATCCGCGTAGTTTTAGGAATATTAAAAATTTTGGTCCTTGTACTTTGTTGTAGTTATACTTAACTTCACATCTTAATCGAAAGTCTTATGAGCATGTCAAAGTAAATCCAATTTTTGATTGGTAATTCGTAAATTTTACAAGTTTTCCCAATATGATTGAAAGTTTTATTAAGAGAAGTGCCATCGTATGCAAGTTTTTTACGGTCATTATGATGTTGAGTTGTTGGTAATGCTAAAATGTGAAGGTTTCTTATCACTTTTCTGAAAATATTTTAGCTATATAATAGCGAGTTAAAGTTATATTTAATCGTTAAAAATGATATTTTTCTTTTAAAGTAGCCCGAGATACTTCTATGTGGATCTATATTGAAAAATATAAGAGTTAATATCACGAAAAATTCCAAACTGGTACACCTGTGACAATTTTACCTTGAACTATTTTTTTAATCAAAAAACCTCAAACTGATACACATGTGACAAATTTACTCCAAACTATTTTTTTGACTATCAAAAATCCCAAACTGATATACTTGTGATAATTTTACCCTGAACTAATTTTTTTGATCACAAAAAGCCCCAAACTAGTAAACCTATAACAATTTTATCTCGAACTAATTTTTTAACTATTAAAAACCCTAAACGGGTACATTTGTGAAAAATTTACTCTTCGTTAGTATCCGTTAAATTGAATTAATATCACAAAAAATCACAAATTGGTAAACTTGTGACAAATAGAGGGGTAAAATCCAAAACCAGTACACTTGTCAATTATCACGTGTCATTAAACTTAGCAATTTGATAGTAAAATTTAACTGAAACTAATGGAGGATAAATTTATCACAAGTGTACTAGTTTGGGGTTTTTGATAGTCAAAAAATTAGTTTGGGGGTAAAATTGTCACAAGTGTATCAGTGTATAGTTTTTGATGGTCAAAAAAATAATTAGGGGTAAAATTGTCACAGGTGTACCAGTTTCGGATTTTTTGTGGTCAAAAAAATAATTTAGGATAAAATTGTCACACGTGTACCAGTTTGAGATGTTTCGTGGTATTAACCCAAAATGTAAATGTGGAATTATTTGCATATGATGGAATTAATCTTAATGGGGTCGTAATTTAGATTGTGCACACATGTAAACGTAAGAATGACAAATCAATAATTTGTCCCAAATTGACATTTTCATAAGATTTCTTAAACAAATGCCATGAAAATATTACGTACTCATTGAAAAATAACTGCATGTACAAGGACGAAAATGGAACATTCTTCAACTGCATGTAGGTACAAAGCCTGCAACAACCAACCTGTGCTTAACTACCAAAGTGTTGGCATAGTGGTAAATGGGATACATTTCTAGCTAGGAGGTCAAAAGTTTGATGCACATCATGAGAAAACCTTCAAATGGCTCGGTTGCATCGCATAGTTACGACGTGGGAATTTACCTAAAGGGGTTTGCAGTACTGATCGTCTTTTCCTATCCTTTTTAACTTAAAAAAAAATATTCCCATGTTTGAACAATGTGGGAATTTACCTAGCTTATAGTTCTAGCTCCTCTTTCACGCAACATCTTGCCATTTTGAAAATTTACAATCTAAAAAAATCAAGCCATTGGATTATAGGAACTTGTGTTCCTAGTAAACTAATCTAGTTTATTGGTGGAGACCCGACAACCTGAATGACTAATCTTCTTCGTCTACATTGATTTATTCCGCTAAATTGTTTAAAGGATTAGGATCTGCAAAGATTAGGACTGTTGGACTAATTTTCTTATGCTTCTTCCTTAATTTCAAAGATGGAGAAAGAAGACCTCCTTAAAGAACTTCCAGAAAATTGGAGATTAATTATTCTTAGACATAGTATTGTAATCAACTTTTAGTTGACAAGGACACATTGCCTAAGACAAGAGAGAAAGGGGAGATAATCTATCACGCATGTCTTGCATCGAGCATTCCAGGTCATATTGTATGTAATAATTATTATGTTATATACTTTTTTTATTCTTCGAGAGTATCGATAATTCAATCTCTGTTGTCAACATTTATGAAAGTTTGAACAGATTCTTTCCCCAAAAGTAGTACCAGGTCTCACGCGTAACGTGGGATAGTGTGTGAAAATGCGAAATAATGAATGTTAAGTTTCTAGTGATTCTCTGCACTTTCTGATTTTGTGTGTGCTTTTCTTCTCGAATATGTACAATTATTTCGTATTGTTGTATTGTAAAAATGATACATTCTTTCACTTAACTTTTTCCACAGCTACGTCTCTAGTTACTTTCAATATTTCAAATTCTCCCGCCTCCCTCTGTTTGCTTTTTTGTATTCTCAAATAGCTTTTGTTCCTTGATTCCGGCAAAAGAAAACGCCATTATTGATCGTAAATAAGCAATTCCAAAGGAGCACAACTTGCATTTTCGAGATAATTCAACTACTTGCACAATGTGATTTGTCGAGAAAAAAAAAAGCAATGGAATTTTCCCCTTTTTTGCTATATATTACTATCATATTCATTTTGCTTTCCATGCACTTAAATTATATTATTCAATTATTTTACATCGCCAAGATTATTGATTTCTTATTATCAACCTATACATTGCTTCTTTTTATCAACTTATTCTCATGCTTTATTTCTTCTTTACAGTACACATGAAATTGATCTCATTGAAAAAATGTGTTATAAACAAATATTATTTCGTGCATCGATTCCATTCAACTCCATAGTACTATATATGATGTGAACGTAGGGTTCTACTTTACTTCAATAAGACAACTCTCTCAAGCTTAGTGGGCTTTCACCATATGCAAGATATATCAAAGACTCAGATTATGCAAATTTCATTGTGGTATAGTCTACCATATAACAAAGTATCACAAGTAATTATGTACTCAATATGGTGATATTTCAAAATTCCATGTTTTTTAAATATAATTACCATTGAGTTATATCATATCATGCAGCACCATCAGGAGAAGATATGTTTTGATCCGATAGAATCATGTGTGTTAAATGAATCGACTTTTCCACACTCTTTGCATTGATAATTTATATATTATATTAGAAATTGTCTTACCTCCTAAGCTCAGATAAGAGAATGGGCATTTGGGTAATATTGGTACGATTGGCTTAAGTCATGATCAATAAAATGCAGGTTTCATGAGAGTCCTATAGCATGTTACATATATATCTATTACAATATTTGTAAGAAAAATTTAATTGGAAATTTTCTAATATATTATTCACCATTCTATAATAAGCTAAGATTGGAAATCCTTTTAAGGTATCAGGATTTAATTAAAAATAATTGATTGTGCTATATAGTGCGGCTTTCATACTTGACATCTATAACGAAAAAAAGTTGTATGCAATAAATAAGAACAATTTGTAAGTTACTGCATTAAGGTAAAAAATGAAGTTAAAAATTTAGCTTGCACAAACAACATAAGCCTCTATGAAGTAGAGGAAGAAAGAAGACCTCCTTAAAGAACTTCCAAGAAATGGAGTAATTCTTCTTATAGCATGGTATCATGATCAACTTTCGGTTGACAAGGCTTCACAGCCGAAGAGGAGAGAGAAAGGGGAGATATTATTTCACGCATATCTTGCATTCAATATACCATATCAATGAATATGTAATTATTTCTATATATATTTTTATATATTTTTTCTAATTTCTGTAATTCAATCAATTTTAAGTAATTTTTGAACACTTAAGAAAGTTCAAACATGCTCTTTCCGTAAAAGTAGTAGAGTGAGGTCTCATTGTATGTAGACTACAAATGTTTGCAAGGGTGTTAAAAAATTTGAAAAAGACCAGAAAAAAGTCATATCTGTCATGTGGGAGAGTGTGTGAATGTGTAAAATAATATAATGAGTATCAAGTTTTTAGTGATTCTTTAACTTTCTAATACCGTACGTGTTCTTCTTATCGAATACACAATTATGATTCTTATAATGTATTGAAAATATTTCTCGAGTTTAAGCACGAAAATGAAACTTTTGTAATTCAAATAGGTTTTCTAAATTGATTATATTTTGTAGTTGGAGTAGGTTTCCTAAAAAGGGGTATTCCTATTTTAGATCCATTTCTTTTCTATATAAGAACTAGGTCTTCTTCATGAAGAGTATAAAAAAGGCTGATTTTTTGTGAAATACACCTTGAAGTAATTTGAGAGCACTGAAGCCAATGTAGTAAGATTTGTGAATTATTTTGTGAGATTGAGCGATTATTTTGCAAGGAATTATGGGACTAAACACTATATAAATTACTAGTTGTAATTGGGGCTGGGAAACATTAAGAGTGATTGAGTGTGATTGTGATCTACATTATTATTGTTTGATCTATAGTGAAATTTGGTGCTGTTTTTCTCGTGGACATGGATCACTCTGACCGAACCATGTAAGTCTAATGTCCAATATATTTTCTTATTATATTTATTTTGCCGAGTTCTTATTATTGTAAGCGCAACACAATCCATGAAAATCAGGCATAAAAGAGATATCTTTATGTTTTTTGCTCCAAAAGCAAGTGAGCTTTCATTGATATAAACATAGCCGGGGAATCAAATCTTTTCATTCATTCCCAGTTGAAGTAAAACAATCTTAATTATCAATGAAGACCCAACAACCATTAGGACTAATTTTCTTCGTCCACTTTTATCATTCTTTAATTTCCTTAAAAAAATTAGGATCCGCAAAGATTGGGCCTGGCAGACTAATTTTCTTCCTCTGCTTCCTTAATTTCAAACGCGAATATCATAATAGAGGGAGAAAGAAGACCACCTCGAAGAACTTCTAGGAAATTAAGGAGTGATTCTTTTCATAGTATGGTATCGTAATCAACGTTCCGTTGACAAGGATTCACGGACTAAAAGGAGAGAGAAAGGGGAGATCTTCTTTCACGCATGTCTTGCATAAGATATACCATATCATATATATGTATATTGCTATATTGTTTTTTTTTATATTTTTTCTAATTTGTGTAATTCAGTTAGTTTTAAGTAATTTTTCAACTGTTATGAGAGTTCAAATAGGTTTTTTCCGTGAAAGTAGTAGAGCGATGTCTCAGTATTAGTATACTACAATTGTTTTTAAGGGCGTTACAAAATTTGAAAATAACAAGAAAAAAATCACACCTGTCACGTTAGAACCATTTATTTTCTGATAACAAGTGAGTCTTCTTCATCAAAGAGGCTGATTTTTAGTGAACTACACCTTGAAGTAATCTGAGAGCGTTGAAGCCAATCTGGTAAGATTTGTGAATTATTTCATGAGTTTGAAAAATTATTTTGTGGGGAATTGTTGTGCCAAACATTGTGTAAGTTACTGGCTATTATTGGGGTTGGGAAATACTAATAGTGCTTGAGTGACTCTAGTGTGATTGTTATATATATTATCTATAGTGAATTTCCGTGCTATTCTCCTTGTGGACACATATTACTCCGATAGAACCACATAAATCCGCTATATTTTCTTATTCTATTTATTTTGCTTGGGTATTATTATTGTAAGCACTATCGGATCCATTAAAATCATACACAAAAGGGACATCTTTCTGTTTTTTGCTCCGTAAGCAAGCCAGCTTTCACTGATATGAACAAAGCGGGGAAATCAAATCTTTTCATTCATTCCCAATTGAAATAAAACAATCTTGATAATTAGTGAAGACCTGACAACCTGTCGGACTAATCTTCTTTGTCTACTTCGATTTATTTGCTTAATTTCCATAAAGGATTAGGGCCCACAAAGATTAGACCTGTCGGACTAATTTTCTTCATCTACTTCCTTAATTTCAATCGCGAATATAATAATAGGGAGAAAGAAGACCTCCCCAAAGAACTTCCAGGAAATGAAGGATTAATTCTTCTAATGGCATGGTATCGTAATCATCTTTCGGTGGACGTAATTACGGGGAGAGAGAAAGGGGAGATCTTCTATCACGGATGTCTTGCATCAGATATACCATGTCACGTCTACATAATTATTGCTATAGTATATATTTTCTCATTTTTTCAAATACCCAGTAATTCAATCAATTTAAAGTAATTTCTCAACTGTCTTCAAAGTTCAAATAGATTATTTCCGTGAAAGCAGTAGAGCTATGGTCTCATTGTTAATAGACCGCGAATGTTGCAAGGGTGATAAAATATACGAAAAAAAAGGAAAGAGAATTCCGGGCGCCGCAGGGTGACTTAATCGGTGGCACGTGTGTGGTGGCTAGCACGTGTCGCCCCCAGGGTTTACTCCCCGGCTGTCGGTCGTGCGGGGGTTCCCTGGGTTATCAAAAAAAAAAAGAATCCTCACATAAAACGTGGGAGAGTGTACGAAAATGTGAAATAATGAATGCCAAGTTTCGGGCGATTCTTCTAACTTTCTGATTTTGTACATGCTTTTCTTCTTGAACTTATAACTTATGGCACGCATGATTGACGCTACTTGCCGGAGAATTATTTTATATCGTCGAATTTTATAATCCATACATTCTTTGACTTAACTTTTCGGACAGGTACATCTCTTAGCTACTTCCCCACTATCAGATAATTAATGTTTCAAATTTTGCTGTCTCCCCCTTTGTTCAAATAGCTAGCGTTCCTCGATTTTGGCAAAAGAACAAAATAATTTATTAAGTAATAATATACAATTCCAAAAGGAGCACAACTTGCACCCTTTGAAATCCAAATTATATTCGACCAAAAAAAATTCAAATTTTAAAAGAGGGTCTTTCTTGGACATAACCGATTCATCTTTTTTTTTTCTTTTCTTTTTTTTTTAAGATATCTTTTTCATGTCTCAAAACATGGACCATCCTGAGAGTTCGATCGAAGCTTCTCCTCCATGCATACTCATTTAATCCATTTTTTTAAATAGCACATCTCTTCCTATCCGATGGAAGAGGATATTACGATTCAAAACCGATTTTACCTGGAATCACAAATCCCAAGTTTGTTTATGAAAAACAGATATAATTGTATCAATGTCTAGAATTGATTTCTCTTTTGTGTAATAATAACATGTTGGGCCTCGTTGGTATGTACTACAGGTTTTTGTACATGGGAACCCATGATTATGGACCCGAATCCACTAGTATGAAATATTTTCTTTTCTAAATGAAATCCCAAGCATATGAAAAGGTAAAATTAGAACTAACTTTTCACTTTATAGCTTTTGAAACCATGGCAATCTTCATCCTCCAAAACACCTCTCCCTCTTAGAAAAAACATAACTCCTAACTGCCAAGATTACCTAACACGAAGAGCTAATCTGTTATATATCATTCCATCTCCTGAATTCCTTCTTGTCCATCCATAATTCCTACAATGGGAACGCATTGCATCCCTATAGCACTTTTTCAACACGCTTTCTTGCTTGTTTTCAAATATTACAACGCCGAGATAATTGAGCAACTTATGTTTCCTATCTTCTATATAATATACTTAAAGTTTGATCTCGTTCAATGATTGTGTTATTAGTAAATGTTGTTATTTATTGCGTTATTTATTGCATCGATTCCATTCGCAGTACTATATATTATGTGGACGGAGGGTTCTACTTTATTAACATCAGACGAGTCTCTCACTTTCATTGGGCTTGCTTAAAAGATCTTGTCACATACAACTATGTGCAGAAAATCATCCTTTCACCATACATCAACATAAAATGCATTTTTGATGATAGTCCTATAGCAAGATATATGTCCATTATAATATTCTTTAAAAAACATGAAACTTGAAATTTTCAAATATATACTTCACTATCCTGTATAATAAGCTAAGTCTGGAAATATTTTCAAGGTATTCAGGTTTAAATTTAAGCTGACGAATATGCACGTTGCATTTGAAAATATTAAACATTAAAATTATTCGAATTTCTTTATAAAAGATATAAGATCTCTACTATCGGAATTGGGTTTTTAACAGCTTAATGTCCAAGACAATTCTCTTGATATATCTTGCCTCACTGTACTCAATTGTCTCAACCATGAGGTACAACATATTGTTTAGAAATGAAGAAAGCCTACTGTTACAATATCAATACTAGTATATTGGATGTAATTGAAAATAAATGATTTTACTACATGGTGTGGCTTCAATAATTGACATCTATGACGAAAAAAAGTTCTTGCAATAAATACTAGTATCAATATAAGCCTCTTTGTAGATTTTGCATTAAGGTAAAAGTGAAATTTAGAAATTTAGTATGCACAAACAACATAAGCCTCTATGAAGATTTTGTTTTTATAATATGGGAATGTAGAACCAGATAGGAATACAACAAGAACATATTAGTAAAGACATACTATTGCATAGAAAGAATTCAAAATAAAATCATTTGCATTATTTAGGTAAAAAAATGAACATATGTACAAAAGGTCTAATTTGATTTTACTATTTTAATCCAACGATTTTAAAGGGACCCATCCGACCAAAAAAAAAAGGGATCTTAGTTTAGTATGTCTATTTCAAATGATTTTACTATTTCAATCTTTGATAACATTATTAATTTTTAAAGTTTCAGACAATTATTTTAATTTCTAAAAATCAATTTATGAACACATATTACCATGAAGGAATCAAGAGAGTGGATTATAACACAAATACGTTGTTGAGTTAGTTATGCTTTATTTTATTGAAACATATAATACGCTTTTTTCCTATATGTATAAAATAAAAACTTAGAAAATAATATCATATAGAAAAGAGATCATAAAAATAGATTGCTCTCTTCTTAATGTATAAAAAAATTGGATTTCCATTATGAGATAGATTTATATTTAGATATACGAAGAATATAAAATATTAACAAAGTAAAATTCTCAATCATTGATATTGCAAGAAATGGAAGATTATACACTCATGATGCCATGGAATACTGCAGAATTGTACAATGATAGAACAAGAAAAACACAAAGATTGTTCTAGGTTCCAATTTCCAGAACTTGAAACATAAAATTTACCCATTGGAACTGGTTCCCCAATTTTTTGAAGCTGGAACCTTCCCTACATACTCTGCAACCTAGAACTGGTTCGGTTCCCACAAGTCTGATTTTTTGATTCTCCATTCTACCCTATAACCATATTCACCCCTAACATGAATGCCACATGAAACCCTAAATATCCTTGAAACCCTATATCAATTTTGAAAGATGAGAAGAGGGATACTGTCAATCCTTGTTGAAGCAATCGAAGTTTAGAGTGAGTTTTTGAGCTAGGTTTCAATGGAGAGCTCACATGGGGTGGAACAATTGGAATCTCCTTCAAATCTACTGTTCTCTTCCTCCATGCCAATTGGATTATGCCTTCAACTTTTCTTTTGAAACCCTAGCTCTATCTTCTGTCCCAATTTCTTTATCAATTTCCCGCCTCTTTTGACGGCTTAACGGGAAAATGATTTTTTATGGAAACGGAAACCCGTCCAACTACCAAGAAATGTTCACACGACCGTCTTTGTGGTCACCAGAAGTTGCTTTTTGTGACCAGCGACGAGGGTGCTTTGAGAAAAGTCCACTGTAAGGATCTATAGAAATTTTCTCATTTCCTAAGTTATATTGCCCTATAGATAGACGCCATATTCCCGAAAGACACTGTTTCTAATCAATTTATGCCTCTCAGATATATTGATGTCTTCTATTATTTAATTAATATGCATCAACTGATTAGTAGATTGTGTCTTTTTTATGAAGTTGCATCTATAAGTGAAATAGTGTGAATAGACACATTAGACACTGCCTCTAATCTACAAAGTAAATTTGAATAGACACATTCCTATATTTGCTTTAACAGTAATTCAGATGGTGTTTCTTAATGAAACGATATTTTCGTTAAGATGGATTTCCTCTTTTTCCTAAAATTAAACAAATACACAACCATTAAATTTCGGGTGCTGAATAAATTTCTCATATGTATAAGTTCCGTTTCTTGCTGGAGATGAAGGACATGCCTTAAACCTTTGAAAACTATGTTCTTTGACTAAAAATTTTCTGAAGTTCATGGATTCAGAGAAGAACTTCCATTCAGGTGCAACGCACTTGTATCTTCACTTGTATATATAAAATGTCTCATTTGCCTGGGTGCCATATATTTATACATGTTCAACGTCATGGTGCTACAGACTCAATAAGCCTCCAACCGAAAACTGCAGTTGGAAAGAAAAGGCAACCTTCATCAAGAACACTTGCTTCGATCATTCCTACAACTCTGGCATTGCCTCGCGGTCGGTTTCATTCTCAAAAGAAGGAATAGGAGTGAGAGAAACTATGCAGAAGAAGAAGGTCGCATAGCACAGACATGTTTATATGAGTTTCAGCTGAACAATGTTCCATTTTCCTGTGCTTCCTAGATTAGTCCACAAAATTCTCAATATTTCTAGTATCAAAGTAAGTGGCTGTAAATACATGAGAAGTAGATACTTGTCGAAGAAACAAAAACTTTGAATGGAATTCTGATATTATCTCTACAATATGGCAAAAATTTTGATCACTAAACCACTTATGATGGTCTATAAATAAAGTCAAGGATGATTGGAGGTGTGAGTGCAAGACCAACCAAAAACTATATCCCATTTTGCGCTCCACCAATACTTTTAAAATCGTTATTATACACTAAAGAAGTTCATGAACTTGTTTCAATGCCGTGAAGTTTTCTACCTGCACTCTTGTTAGATAGATCAAACACCAACAGTTTCGGACAAGTTGACGCTTGTTACTTTAACTCCTGTACAGTCAGGAGTGAAATTTCGAAACCACATTCCTTGCAACTTGATTTGGGTACAACTGAGATTGCCACAACTTTCTTTTCAGATAACAATAAATTAGGGGCAGGAGGGTTGGGTCGCATTTACAACGTAAGACTTACTGTTCCATAAAATAGGGAAGTCATGAATAATCAAAAACATATTTGCTGCTAGAAATTAAAAAATAACCGGTAAATCATCATGTAGATATGTGTGATGTTCTCTGTCAACAGTTTTCTCATGCGTTATGGACCAAGATCAACATTAACATCACTTTGGAATTTCTGCTAATGAATTAGATACTCTGAAAAAGAGCGAGATAGTGGTATGAATGTTGCCTTTCACAATACGGATTTATAAAGGTTGTTCTCATTGTCCTGAAAATTTTTGGTCCTATATCTTCTCTTTGTTGAAGGGTACTCTGCCTAGTGGTCAAAGTATCGTGGCAAAGAAACTATCTAGAAGCTCCAGACAAGGCGTACAAGAATTCAAAAAGAAAGTTGAATAAATAGCCAAGCTTCAACATAGAAACCTAGTGAAGCTAATTAGGATTTTCCGGGGAAAGAGAACGAAGCGATATTAATCTCCAACTACGTGCCTGATGGAAACCTCGACCACTTGCTATTCGGGTTGCCTCGCTCTTATCTTCTTTGAAATGCTTCCATACTTCCGTGCTTCGCTCTTTCTTTCCAATCCTTGATAAACAACTAGAATTATGCTTAACGTTTAAGCAGAAAGTTAGATGTTATGTCATCAAAATTCTTTATTGAAGCTGTTAGTAATTCCAACAGAAAATTAAACGTCATAAAGACAATTTTCGTGCTAGTTTCTGGCTTCAAGCTTTAACTTCTATTGAGTTGGAGGGATTTTTGATTTCTGGCAAAGCAGACCCTCGACAACGCCAACAATAGCCTGGTTAGCACGTCGGGGTTGCTGTTGGAAAAAATTTGGAGGAAGTGGAATCGGAATGTAGTTGGACTTTGAGGCATGTAATCACTCTGTTTTAGGATTAATTTGCCCAACAAAGTTGTTATAGGTTACTGGCAAATTCCCTTCAGGATACAAAAAAGTCACAGTAAGAATATTGGATAGCAATTCCAATAAATCTCCTAAAACTCTATACGAAACAATTGAGAAAATGGTTGTTTCGTTTTTTCTCTTAAGGAAGACGAAAATAAAGGGAGTTCTGTTCATACGATTAATTGAACAGAATTGTCCAATATATAAGCAAATAGAACACGTCTCTTGGTGTCTAATTACCAATACGGATACACCCATTCATGTCCGAAAAATTACAATTCGGACATAACCCTTCGTGTCTGAAAACCGCCATTCGGACAGAACTGATCATATCCGAAAAGTTGTAATTCGGACACAACTCTTTGAGCATGAAAACTATCAATTTTTAACACACATTTTCATGTCCTAAAACGGACAGTTTTGTCTGGATAGTCATAAGTTAAAATAAATAAATAATAAAAATAGATTGTTGATTAATATGTGTGTTAAAATCGCACGTCCGCACGCTGGTATTGTGGGGTCAGCACATTCACCCATTTTTTCAATTTATAATAAAAGATAATACTTTAACTTATAAATAAATCAAAACTTTCCTTTTTTTCTTATCTGGGACAAGGAAAGAGCCTTATTTGTTTGTTTTAAAAACAAACATCAACTGTTGCGTGCAGCCTTCTTTACCTCCACGAAGAAACTCGGCTTCGAATCATCTATCGCAACCTCAACCCAGCAACATCCTGCCTGATGATAAGATGACCCCGAAAATCTCAGAGTTTTGGTATGGCTAGGATATTTGGTGCTGATCAGACTCAAGTACAAATAGAATCCCCGGAGCTTAGGAAGTTCAAGCTCGTATGAGCGGTTTGATTGTATTTTCTGATTAGTTCATGAAGTTAGTGTTTCTTATAGTCTGAAATAAATGTCTGTGAGCCATTTTTCCTCAACAAATCCTTCCTTTTGTTTTCGCAAGCAATTTTTATCTTCTTTTACTGCGATTCAATAAGATGTCAGCATTTTTTGATGGGGCATCGAATTAGTTGATAAAAACTTGACGGGTTCACTCATGTCAAACCATTGGTTGAGTATGAGAGAGAGAGAGAGAGAGAGAGAGAGAGAGAGAGAGAGAGAGAGAGAGAGAGAGAGAGAGATGTGATATAAAGTGTGCTGCAAAGAATGTCTTTGAGAGTATTTGTTGAGAGTGCCTTGTCCGGGAATATGTTGGCAAGTATAAAAGTGTGGATGGCTTCTAATTTTACAAGCGAAGGTGGTGGGCTAAATGGATTGGACTTTACGACACCTTCTACGGGTGCAGTTTTAGCAAGATCCATTTTTCGTTTTTGGGTTAATATTACAAAAAACTACATAATAAACTGCATACTTAATTTAGCACAAATGTATCAATTTGAAATTTTTGATGATCAAAAAATTAGTTTATGGTTTTTCGTGATATTAATCCTAAAGAGTTTTATGGCAAAAATTATCTTTCAAAAAACTATAGCCATCGTTTCAAATTATTTCTTTTTGAGAGTTCTCGTTAAGGCTTTATTGTATGCCGGAGGATTTTTGCCACTAATCATTAGCAATGTTGTGAGGCAAATAATTACTTAAAGAGAGTGTTATCACGCCTCAAAATTCGATTCTATTTTTTCTTCCCGATTACTTGATTTTTCCCCAACAATATTGATTATCACAAATAAAATCACAACTAATGCTCTAATGGTCCATATGAGTAGAGATATCCACGCACCACGGCACGACAGCCGCAATCGAGATTCAAGTTCTCATGCATTTTTGTCTAAATTTTTTCTTGCTTGGCCAGTAAAGTCCTACGTAGTTTCCTAATGTTGATGTTGAAGTCTCCCTCCTCCGTAGTCAAAATATCGATGACACTCTTCTCTCTAAAACCGCAATCAAGATTCAAGTTCTATGAGTGTAGCCTCAATTTCTTCTTTCTTGGCTAGTAAATTTCTCCGACAGAGTTTACTAGTACTGATGTTAAAATGTAACATATTGCTTGTTGATGGGATTTAGATGTTCTTTATACACATGTGGTCTCCTTCCACTTATTAATTTAAGTGTTTTGAGTGGACATATTAAATTGAGGAAAAGGACAGTGCTATTTTCAGTAGGGCACTTACTTTAGAACGTGGTATTAATTATTTATTAAGCCTTCATGTGGTTTGTGTGGAAATGATTTGATTGAAAGCGTATAGAACATCGTCGTTTGAGCCCCCTCCTTACCCCAAATTAATGAATTGTAGCTAAATTAGGTTTCAATCAAGAACCCTAGATCCCATTTTCGTTTGCAAATAGAACAGTTTAGGTTAATGAGAAGTTGCTTTTGAAATTTGCAATGGAGAGCAAGAACAGGAAAAGCAACTCACAATTGTCTCAAGAAAGTTGGGCTCTTGCCCAAGATGAAGGTTAATATTATTGCTACTCTAGGCTCAGAACTCCAATAAGGGAAGGTTCGGACAAGATTGGATCCAAGGAGAAGGTTCCATGGATGCCCCGGGTTTAGATAAGACTTCATTAGTGGATATTCCAAATGGATTGCTGTAAAATTTCAGTTCGAGTAACGGGGGTGATCATAGAGCTACTTAGAGAATAACATCAACCTCCACCTGTACTGACAGAGGAGTTGGACGATGTTGCATCAATGGAAGTAGGAATCAAAGTTCTGAAATCTTTGATCAACCATTTAAAGAAGACAATTTCAACGACAAAAATGAAAGAAAAATCTATCTAATGCTACTTGTGCCGTTGTCTTGTGCTTTGGCCTATTTTATACCCAAATATAATGTAAGTAATGGGAAGAAGCTATTGAGTCTGCCGTGAATACTGCAATGTTGTTTGCTTTTTTACCTTCACTTTGCCACTTTGGACTTGAATCTCCTCAAAATACCAGTAATATGATGTTATTAAACTATTGCCACATAGAATTCTCGCTGGAGTTATGTCGATGGGGTAACTTAAGTGAGTTATTTTTTTCAAGTAGTGACACTTAGGTGATTGTATGAAAAATTGTGATCCTAAAGTGAGCATCATATTTAAGTGAGTTTCTTTTGAATTTCAAGGATGGGAATGAACTCGGTCATCCCATTGGACCGGAGAGAGTTTCCCTGGATTACATTTGTGAAACCGGCGCTAACTACTGAAAGACGCCTCTTGGAATGAGCTACTGTTTAATTTGAATATTCTCAGCTAGTGACTTCTCATACTTTTAATTTTAATAATTTCAGTCTATGCTCTATGCGAAACAAGTAAATATAATCCCACCGTCCAACTTTCATAGTAGCGTTTCAAGTCATTGTATGTGGCTATACCCAACAGAGAACGTCAAAGTTATCTATCTTGACTAGAAATTTGAAGTATAAAAATCACCAAAGAACTAAGATATCGGAGATTGTTAATCTTGAAACCCTACGACTACGATATGCAAGGTTTACTAAACATTTTCTTTTTTTTTTTATAACCCAGGGAACCCTTGCACGGCCGACAGCCGGGGAATAAACCCTGGGGGCGACACGTACTAGCCACCACACACGCGCCACCGATTAAGTCACCCTGTGGCGTCCGGGATTCGAACACTCAACCTTTTGCGAGAGGAAGAGTGCGCGCTCCAGCAGCGCCACCCAGGCGGGTGGTTTGACTAAACATTTTCCATTCTTTTTTTTTCCCTTAAATCTTGATATTTCTCATTTTTCGCTATATATATCAAGATAGATCGCACTGCTTGGTGCTGAAATGAAAGGGAAAGAACTACCGCTTTCAGCCAAGACCCCTAAAGATAATATGGCAAAGCCATTTGCGATCCTCATTTTCATGCTTAGCTTTCTCACCCTCGAAACCGATTCAATCATTACAATCGGCAGGCATTACTGTTCGAATTCGAGCACTTTCACTCCAAAAAGCACCTACGAGGCCAACCTCAACCTTCTCCTTCACTCCCTCTCCTCTCGCGCTGAATCGAGTGACGGATATTTCAATGAGAGTGAAGGGAAGTCAAGCAATGCCAACGCTGTGTATGGCAGCTTCCTATGCAGGGGAGATGTCACCGAGGATGTTTGTATAGAATGTGTGACAAATGCTAGTGCCAGGATCAAAGAGATCTGTCCTATGGCCAAAGTGTCCATCCTCTGGTTCGACAAGTGCATGTTACGGTATTCCGACCGTAACTTCTTTTCAGCCACGGACAAGGCACCTCTTCTGTATGAGTATAATGGGGAGAATGTGAAAGAGCCTGCGGAGTTGATGAAGCTATTGAGCAAAACAACGGACCAGTTGATTACCTCCGCGGCTGAACGACCGGATAAGAAGTATGCTTACAAAGAGGCCTTCTTCAAGCCAAGCGGCACTACTCTATATACGTTTGTCCAGTGCAGGCCTGATATCTTGGCGGCTAGCTGCGACGATTGTCTGCAGAATGCAACTTCAAGTCTCCTGACCATCCAAACCGGGAAAATTGGGGGCAGAATCTTGCTTCCGAGTTGCTTCGTCAGGTACGAGATGTACCCGTTTTACGAACACTTCTCGAAAGGTACGTTTTATCTTTTACTAGTTATAACTTGCTTTCTTTATTGTTTTGACCACGTTTCATGGCACGTAGAATGTTTAGCCTGTACCATGTAGTTAGTAGATGCTAAAAGGTGATTGCACTATACTAACGAAGCCTTCAACTAATTATGTTCCAGTCGAAAAGAAAAGGCATTCTTCATCAAGATTAGTTGCTGGGCTCATTTCTGCACCTTCAGCGGTTGTGCTACTTTGCATCGTGCTCTTTATTCTTAAAAGAGTACGTAACAAGAGAAACCATATCAAAGACGATCCAATTGGTGAGAAATGTCATAGATGCTTGCATTAGTCTTTTCATTTACAGTTTATTCATATTGAAAAGTTGATGGCTTACTGCTACTCAGTGAGGATTGAAATTCCGCCACTACATACCCCGCAATTTGATTTGTGCGCAATTGAAGTAGCCACAGATCACTTCTCAAATCACAACATATTGGGCCAAGGTGGGTTCGGTCCTGTTTACAGGGTAAGGAGCTTTCACGTCTACCTAGAGACTCAATCTCTATTCATCTACCTGGAGACTCAGTTCATATTCTGTCTTTTGTAGGGTACTTTTCCATGTGGAAGCAAAATTGCGGCAAAAAGGTTGTCTGGAAGCTCAAAACAAGGCTCGCGGGAATTCGAAAACGAAGTCGAATTGATGGCCAAGCTTCAGCACAGAAACGTAGTGAAGCTATTAGGATCTTCCATGGAAAGAGATGAAATGATCCTAATCTATGAATACCTGCCCAATGGAAGCCTTGACCAATTGCTCTTCGGTTTGCGCCTCGTCCTTCGTCTTCTTTACAATTGATTCCATTCCACTCAGTTTAATTCTTTCCTTTCAATCCTAAGCACCATCTAAAAATGTGTCCGTGGTTTAAGCAAAAGTTTACTAGTTAGGTATTGGGACATTCTTCACGCAAGTTAATGACGGTTTCCAAAGAAATTAAATGTGCCAATGACCACTTGTCAATTAGATTTAGATATGTAGTTGAGCTCCTTCTGAGTGAAACATTTACAAATTCTGGCCAACACAGATCCTCAGCAAAGCAGACAGTTGGATTGGTCGACCCGCCACAAGATCATGGTTGGGGTGGCGTGTGGTCTACATTACCTTCATGTTGATTCTTGGCCCCGAATTATCCATCGAGACCTCAAAGCTAGCAACATTCTGCTCGATGATGATATGAACCCGAAAATCTCGGACTTCGGTATGGCTACAATTCTTGGTACTGAGCAGACTCACGGAAGTACAGACAGAATCGTCGGAACTTTGTACGTTCAAATTCATATTACTTCCATTCATGGTAGAAAGACCCACCGGATATTTTGCAATAATAATACTAACACATTCAGCCTTTAATTAGATTTTCTAATGCATAGAGTGTATTGTGCATTAACATCTTGATCTGTAAGCAAAATATGCTAATTACCGAGAATCATGACGATGTCTTTCTCTTTGAACTGCTTTGTAGTGGCTACATACCTCCTGAGTATGCAATGTATGGACAATTTTCAGTAAAATCCGACGTGTTCAGCTTTGGTGTGCTAATGCTAGAGATCATAACTGGCAATAAGAGTTGGTGTTCTTACTTATCAAATCGTGATGCAGGCCTTCTAGACTATGTAAGTACAATTTAACTCTGCAATTTCATTCATTTTGGGTTAATTGATGACGGGAACAACAAATGTTCTAGGTTTGGCAACATTGGAGAACTGGGGCACTGTTGGAAATTGTGGATCCGATACTGAGTGAATCTTACTCTGCCAACGAAGTGATCAGATGTATTCACATTGGCTTGCTCTGCGTTCAGAACAACGACGAAGCCCGACCTACCATGGAACAAGTTGTTTTTATGCTTAGTAGAGCGGATTTCGTTAGCCTCGCCATGCCCAAGCAACCTACATTCGACATCTCAAGTATGAAGCTAGAACAACAATCTCAAGACCTAAACTCAAATCAATCCAGCGAGAAGCTCAATGATAGCAAGATAGCAATGTTCAGTGATGAGCAGCTGTCTTGCTGATGTAGCTCTTCGATAGAGAAAGAGAAAAGACCATGGTGCACACTCGAAATCAACTGATCAATGTCCAATTCTGGTGCCAAGAGGTCAAAACCAAGCATTATAAAACGAATGCAAGCTCTCTTTTCCTAGGAACAAGATTTTAAGCTCCAAATTACAAGTTTGTGGAAGTCCATTATTCATGAGAGCAACTGGAACTATCTGTGGTAACTAATTGAAGAATAAATTAGAGAACTCCCCCTCTTTAATTGAGAATGTTAGAGAAGCATATTTCTCTGAACACTTTGGTTTGCAATGGTTTATCTTCTTATATTCTTGTGACAATAGAAAGGATAGCTCTAGCAAAGACAAAATTCTATTGTTCTGTACCAAAAAGGACTTATGTTTCCCGTACTAGTAAATATTATCAAGATCTATTTAGCATCAAGAACTGTTGAAAAAAAAAACTAAACTTTAATTGCTTTTCTAGGTACCTTATTATAAATTTACTGACAATCCTGAAATTTTATCACCTTTTTTTGACAGATTTGTACTAACACAGCAATTATTTTTTCTTAGATCACTTACACTTCGAATTTAGTAACCCTTACATGAAATTACAAACCTAAATTAGAGTCAAATACCAACTTTTGTTAGATTATATTACCAACTAATTTTGGGTCATCAACTTTCATTTGAATTAGCTTATCAATATTTGTTTGGTTTTTCTTTAGTTGACAATCTTTATTGAGGTATATACTTTCATTTGACGTGGTTAATAACCACTTATATGTAGTAACTCTTTTGAGAAATTACCAATATGAATTAGTGTGACTTACTATCTTCTCCCATTAAGCTACTGAAAAGTATTAGGTTACCATATCTTTTTCGATTTTTGATTTTGTTACTAACATATATTTGCTAGGACAAGTGCTCCCGAAATCCTAAAACTTATCGAGAAAATGTAATCAAGTTTTAAATTTATAAATAGTTAATCAATTCTTAAAACTTGTCCAATTAGTGCAAGCAATGACCTCTGTTAACTCCGCTTGATAACAGAAAATGTTGACATGACATTGTTTATTATAGTTGGTACACCAAAATAAGTGAATAATTTCATGGGAGAAAATTCTACAAGTCAGACAAATAAAATATGATAAGTTCATATAAAAGTCAATAAATTTAAGGCGTTTGTAAGAATTAGAATTCTCCTCTTTTAGGCCCATGAGGAGGTGGTGCATTGTTAACGAGTCATTTATCCAAGCACCTGTCTCAACAGCTTGTCATTCATTGGTAATGGCTTGGATCTTGTCCAGAGGATTCCGGCACGGTCCATAACTTCACAAGTTTCATATATTATATTCTAATTATAATATCCATGATATACTGATAACGGATAATAATGTGCTTGGTCCATGTGGTTCAGCTCAAAATCACGTAAATAGTACCAAGGCACGACAATCGAGAGCATGGACTATGGAATAAACAAGTGCGTATGCATTAAGTGCATGACACAAAATGCAAATACTTGGGCAAATTGTCCAAAAGTCTTAAACTTATTGTACGGCGACTAATTGAGTTCTAAATTTTTCGATTTGGCTAATTTTAGTCTTAAACTTTTTTTATGATTCCTCAATATAACCCTTTTCGGCCAATTTTGGCCAGAAAATTATGACATGACTGTTGGCCGTCCTATGTGGCACGACTGGCGTTAATGTAGATAATTTTTTAGTTTTTTTAAAAAGTTTTTAAAATATTATATGTAATTTTTTTTATTTTTTACTTTTCTTTATGTTTTTTTTTTCCATCATTCATCTTCACAAAAGGGCTGGCAAAGGTCGCTGAGACCTCAACAATGGTCGGCGAGAGCCTCCACACCCTTGTTGGTAACTTGGCGAGGGCTTGCAAGGTGAGATATGATTTACATATATGTATGTATGTATGTATGTATGTATGTAAATGTACACACACTTTATATGTTGCCTAATATTGCAGAAACCAAATTCCATTGCCGAAATCACTTCGATAATGCAATTGATGGTCAGTTTGCCAATTGCATGCCTCTACGCCACTACCATACACATCTCCCCCCCCCCCCCCCTCCCCCTCCCACCCATGACCACCTACTCTTGCTTTGCAAATATAAATCTGTGTGCCTCACATACCAGTATGAGAAAAACGCTGCATGGACTAAACACATCCTGCTAAACTGTCACAAAATGTATGAGACGGGAGAGGAGATATCGGTACCAAACTCATGTCCATGTCCGTTTTGCCCTAATACAAGGAGGCGTGGCATCCTGTCCCTGTCTAATCTCGGGGAGTTTCAGAAGCAAGTGTTGACGATTTCTTGGCTCATCCTCTCGACAGACACAAATATGACAACTTCGGAATATTAGAGAAATGAAGCATTCTGTCACTGCATGCATCATCCCACTACACTCAAATTCTGCTACATGGTTCTTTTTGTTCGCGCATGCTCTTTTCTTCTACTAATGCTCGACGGCCCATGGAGCTGCGTCTCCAAATGCACCTAGGCACCACAGGTGATCAACAGGGCGGCCAGCTCAGGCCATGAAGTTAAATGGGTGTGCTTGAGTAATGCTCCTGAGAACGGTCCGGCCTGGTAGACGCTATTTATGTTTAATGTGAGTTGGGCAACACATTAGGTCAGATTTTCGGGCCTAGGTCGAACCCACTCAATGATCACCTGTGTTAAGAACTTTATAACATAATGCTTCTACATGATTGACCCCACCGGCTAGACGTACCAGCTCCGTCCCTGTATTTGCTTATGCTTGAATTTAATCAATTTCATTTGCAATTTCCATGCTATAAAAAATTATTTATTATGTAACTTAGATGACGCAGTAAGAAGCGATAACTTGGAAAACCTTCCACGATTCAACTGGAATTCAATTCAATTAGATAATATCTGAATACAAAGCTGGATGTCCTTTTATAATGATATGACTATATCCGAATTAATGAAGATAACATCAAAGCAAATCAAATCTAATCTTATCTAATTAAATCAAACGAAATATTGATAATTGGAAATTACCTAAAGTAAAAAACTGCCTAATCAGAAACACTGCTTAGATTTCAGAAAAACTGCCCAATCAGAAAAACTGCCTAGATTTCAAAAAAACTGCCTAATAAAAAAAACTGCTTAGATTTCCGGCGACTACGGCGATCACATTCTTCAAGATAATCACAGGCTAACTGTTCTACATCATTCCCTCTCTCTTTGGGAAAACTCGCCCTCAAGTTATGATTAGGATAGAGGGGTGTATCGGGAGCATGATACTCAAATAAGTCTGCCACATTAAATGTAGGAGAAATGTTGAGATCACCAGGAAGGTTAACTACATAGGCATTGTCATTGATCTTCTTCAGGATGCGGCAAGGACCAATCTTCTTGTGCTTCAGTTTATTATAGGTACCTACAGGAAAACGCTCCTTTATCAGGAAAACCATTACCTCATTGCCTACCTAAAAAATTTTCGAACGTCGCCGTTTGTCAGCATCCTCCTTATACTTTGAATTAGAAGCAGCCAATTGCCTAGCAACAGCAGCTTGGACTTCATTAATTCTGGTCGCCAAATTCTCCGCTGCGACACTATAGCCAGGAATCTTGGGCAAAGGAACCAAATCTAGAGTATGCTGTGGTGTACGCCCATAAATGACCTGAAAGGGAGATGTACCGGTAGAGCGGTTAATCGAGTTGTTGAAGGCGAACTCAGCAGGAGCAAGATACCGGTCTCATTGCTTAGGCATATCACTGCAGAGGCAGCGAATGATATTCGCCATAGTACGATTCACAACTTCCGTTTGACCATCCATTTGAGGATGGAAAGAACTACTATATTGTAAATCAGTCCCAAACAAACGCCATAAAGTACGCCAAAAATGGCTCAAAAATTTCGTGTCACTATCGGAAGTGATTGTCTTCGGCACACCATGGAGACGAACTACTTCACGAAAGAATAAACTTGCCACATGCGAAGCATCCAAAGTTTTCTTACAAGGGATGAAGTGCACCATCTTCGAAAACCGGTCAGCCACCACCAAAATAGAATCTAAACTCCGTTGAGTGTGGGGAAGTCCCATCACGAAGTCCATCGATATGTCTACCCAAGGACCCGAAGGAATAGGCAAGAGGTTATAAAGACCAGTGTTCTGAGAGTGGCCCTTAGCAGTCTGACAAATGTAGCATTTATTGACAAATCGTCCCACGTCTCGCTTCAGTTGAGGCCAATAGTACCGCTCCTCCACCAAGGCTATAGTTTTATCTCGCCCCAAATGTCCGCCGAGAGTATCACCATGAAGCTCTCGAATGAGTTGTTCACGCAAGGAACCACGAGGAATGCATAATCTATTGCCAAAGAACAAGAACTTATCTTGAATTATCATATCGCCATGGCAACCTGTTTCAGAACACTTCTCCCATATCTCACCAAAATCATTATCCTTAGGATAAAGAGAACATAGGTAATCAAAACTGACAACATCAGTGCGCATGGTCACAAGTGTCACAGCACGTCGACTCAGCGCATCTGCCACTTTATTTAAATGGCCTGCTTTGTGACGAAGCACAAAATTAAATTGCTCCAGAAAAGAAACCCATTATGCATGCATTTGATTTAAGTGCTTCTGACTCTTGATATATTTAAGAGCCTGATGATCGGTGTTAAGAACAAATTCCTGCTGATAAAGATAGGATTGTCAATGCTTTATATCTCGCACGACAACATAATATTCTTGCTCATACGTCGACCAATGTTGGCGAATTTCATTAAGTTTTTTACTAAAGAAGGCTATAGGCTTACCTTCTTGGGAAAGGACAGCGCCAATCCTAACGCCGGAAGCATCACAATCTAGCTCAAACACTTTCTCAAAGTCAGGGAGCATCAATACCGGCGCCGTGGAGAGCTTTTCTTTTATAAGAGCAAAACTAGCCGAAGCTTCATCTCCCCAATAGAATTTACCCTTCTTTAAACAGTCAGTGATCGGGGCCATAATAGTACTGAAATCTCGAATGAAACGCCTATAGAATGTTGCAAGGCCATGGAAACTTCGAGCCTCGCCAACATTCTTTGGAATTGGCCAATTGCGAATCACGGCCACCTTATCTGCATCAACGTAAAGTCCATTCGCGCCAACAACAAAACCCAAAAACAAGAGGCGTTCTGTCATGAAGCTGCACTTTTTCAAATTAATGAACAATTTATTTTACTGCAAGATTAGTAGGACATCCCTCAAGTGCTCCATGTGTTAATGCCCATCCAAACTATATATGAGTATATCGTCAAAGAATACTACCACAAACTTGCCAATAAAAGGTTTGAAAACCCGAGTCATCAAACGCATGAAAGTACTATGCGCGTTAGTGAGTCCAAACGGCATGACAAGCCATTCGTACAAACCCACACTTGTCTTGAAGGCTATTTTCCATTCGTCGCCAGGACGGATGCGAACTTAGTGGTATCCGCTTCGAAGGTCGATCTTCATAAAAATCTGTGATCCAGTAAGTCTATCTAGCATATTATCAAGTCGTGGAATCGGAAACCTATACTTGACAGTAATCCGGTTAATGACACGACTGTCTACACACATACGCATGGTGCCATCGTTCTTTGGTGTGAGAAGCGCGTGAACTGCACATGGACTTTTGCTTTCACGCAAGAAGCCCTTTCGAAGGAGCTCTCCCACCTGCTTTTGTAGAATCTGATTATCCTTTGGATTCATCCGATAATGCGGCAAATTAGGAAGACTAGCACCTGGAAGAAAATCAATTTCATGCTGGATATCCCTCAAAAGAGGTAATCCGTCAGGTAAATCATCAGACATAACATCACTAAATACCTTTAATAAGGGCTTAAGAATGTTGGGAACATGAATCACAACTTGCTAGTCGCCCTTATCCATAATCATATACATCCCTTCACGCTTTCGGATGTTCATTATAACCCCTGCATTCTACTTCTTCACAATCTGAGGGGAATTACTCTTCGGTCTCAAAGTAATTTTAGTCCTTTTCCACACAAAAGAATACGTATTCTCCCTAGCTTGGTGTGTAGCATCAACATCATATTGCCATGGCCGACCCAATAAAACATGACACGCATTCATCTCCACAACATCATAGACAATAGTATCTTGATATGATTTCCTGATCGAAATAGGTAAACGGCATAATTGGTTTACTTTAAGTTCTGCTCCCTTACGTATCCACCCGATCGTGTAGGGTGCGGGATGCGGCTCCGTCTTTAGTTGCAAGTGATCCACCAAGGCCTTTGACACTATATTCTCACAACTTCCGCTGTCAATAATGATATCGCATACTTTGCCATTGACAGTATAGTGAGCGCGGAAAAGCTGATTCCCTTGGGTTTCTTTTGTCTACGGAGCAAGCAATAGACAACGCACAACACAATTAACTTGCTCGCCCACTTCCTCTTCCACTCCCACTTCTTCTTCATTTTCCCAATCTTCCTCATACACATCTTCGTCATGTTCAACGATATTGGCCATTCTACGACGAGGACAATCGCTGGAACGATGACCTAACTCGTTACACTTGTAGCACTTGATCGGTTGGAGCTTGGCATATGGATTCTGGGTATTCTGATTGGGAGTGCGATTGCTTGCTGCGACTGCTTCCTTAGTCGTCCCAGTAGTACCCCCTGGAACTTGGCTTGAATCAGGGGTTTGTTGACTAGAAGAACTTGCAACATCAGGCTATCTTCCTTTCCCGAATGACCCACGACCCAAATAATTGCTACCACGAGTACTAGGGCTAATCCTCTCCAATTGCACCTCAATTTTTTGCGCCATATCTTGGGCGTCTTCGACAGAGAATAGTCGATGCAAAGAAACCCGATCCTAGATATTAAGTCGCAAACTATTAATGTACCTAGCAGTTTATTGTGCCTCGGACTCATCCAGGTTATTGTGAGTGGAGAGTTGAAGGAACTCTTCCGTATAAGCTTGGACCGATCTATTCAATTGTTGGCAATTCTGGAATTACTGAAACAACAGTTGCTCATAGTCCGTTGAGAGGAACCTCTTCTTCAACTTCTGTTTTATCTGACCCCATGATCAAATAGGAGCCTTGCCTTGTCGACGTCGTGTCAATTGAGTCTGTTCCAACCAAGCTGAAGCGCCACCCTTCAACTTGTACGCCACAAGTTTCACTTGGCGATCCTCGTCAATATCCATAGCGTCGAAGAATTTTTCGACCTCCCAAAGCCAGTCCAGGAAATCTTCAATATCTAAATTCCCATTGAAAGTAGGGAGATCTACCTTTAGTTGATACTGCTCAGGATCTCATCGATAGCCCCCCTGACGTCGATTCCCACGAACATGCTCCTTCTGGAATCCCCTGTATCGGTGACCACCACAAATTTGCATCTCCTGGAAATCATCGTCTTCGTCTTTCGTATCCTCGACATAGTCTTGACGCCTTTGTCGGGGAATTCCTCCACGCCCCATAGCATCTTTGGGATCACGAACGACAGAAATTCGCTCGGCTGGAAGAACACCAGGCGCATGGTTTGTGGACAAACGCTGAATGGCATCAAGGATCTCTTGAAACCTCCGATTGGTTTGATTCACGAACTGATTGAACTCAGCCCGCGTAAAAGGCTTGTGCTCACGGCCCTCAGCAGCAGGGAGATTGACATTCACGTTATTCACCATCATCACAGGAGAAACCTGCTCTGATACCAAATGACGCAGATAGAAGCGATAACTTGGAAAACCTTCCACGATTCGATTGGAATTTAATTCAATTAGATAATATCTGAATACATAGCTGGACGTCCATTTATAATGATAGGACTCCTAAAGATATCCGAATTAATGAAGATAACATCAAAGCAAATCAAATCAAATCTTATCTAATAAAATCAAACGAAATATTGATAATTGGAAATTACCTAAGGTAAAAAACTGCCTAATCAGAAAAACTGCCTAGATTTCAAAAAAACTGCCTAATCAGAAAAACTGCCTCGATTTCAAAAAAATTGCCTAATAAAAAAAACTGCCTAGATTTCCGGCGATTACGGCGATCACATTATTCAATATAATCACAGGCTAACTGTTCTACGTCATTAGACCTATGATAATGGTTCTTAGAAAGGGAACATTTGAAAGGAGAAACACTTTTATATCTATTGAGAAATCTTATTTCTTCCGTTATTGATATGTAAGAATATGTTTCGAGTTTGAGCCCATCAACGAAACCCAATCCAAGAAGATTTTTTAGTTTGAGGAAGTTTTCTAGTTATGGTTTCCTATTTTGAGTGTCTTTCTAAATTGAATAGGTTTTTCAAAAAAAATTCTATTTTGGGTCTAAATCTTTTTTATATAAGAAGTGAGTCTTTTTTCATGAATTGCATCCAAAAGGAGTTTCTGGCTGTGACAATTATTTGTGTGGCATGATCTTGGATTACGTCTCAAGCATTTGAAGCTGTGAAAAGCTTGTGTTAAGATTTTGGGAAGTCCATTGTGAGATTGAGATATTGTTTAGCGAGGAATTACAAGGGCTAAACATTGTGCGAGTTATTGTGTATATTTGGGGCCGATAAATATTAAGAGTGTTTGAATAACTCGAGTGTGATTGTATTTTTTATTATATCGCTTGATCTATAGTGGAATCATGTTTGCTCTCACTATGGAGTAGGTCCCATCGACCGAGCCACATTAATTTGATGTCCGATCAATTCCTCTATTCCGTTTATTGTCTTTCAGCTCTCGTCACCGATAGGCGGTATTCATCCTTCTTCAGTTCTTTGAGAAAGGTAGTATGTCGGCCCAAAACTCCTCCTGCTTAGACCCTTTAGGCATTTTTAAGTTGTTGTCGATGATGTACATCATACAGTTTCCTTTCGATTTCAGCCAGCTATTGTTAAAGGAGTGTTTCCTCCTCATCGAGATCAGTTAAAGTAGCTTTGCTAGTCCTCATGTTTTGAATGGCTTACTCAATAGAATGGCTGGAGTCTGCATGATTTTCCTGTGAAACGGTCAAGGAGATGATCGTTTCATGGTTGCGTTGATAAATTTCTACTCTAGTGGAAAGCCCCTTTAAAAAGTCCTCGCACTTTTCTTTGAATTCACGAGGCAAGGTAGAGCTAATACTATCTTCACACAATTCGCCCAGTAGTGAGCCTGTCGAAAATTGGCCTATTGTTCATGATCATTGCAAAGCCATCGGTTGAGAGATCGAGGAACTCAAGCAAGTTGATTCTTATCCTTTCGATGATAGCTTCACAAGGGGTTGAAATTCCAGAAGTTAAGTCATTAGGTTTGACAGCTAGGACTTGAGAGGCTTCTTCCAGCATGTGTCAGGCTTTGACAAGAGAATTCGAAGAACCCTCATTAGCAGTTTGATGTGTTTGCTGCATCAAAGGAGAAGATGGTAAAGGAGTGCTAGATGGATTCTCGGCAAGATTAGAACTCGATGGAAAATTGCAGGTGGCTAAAGCAGCGGAGCCAGTGCCTCTATTTGGTTCACCAGAAGAGGATCCCAAATCGACATATTGATTCAGAGTAGATGATGGAATCGACAATGGAGCCTCCGTAACACCTGATGGAGTCAAAAGGTAAGCTTATTTAGCTTGGTCAACAAAGGTCACTGAGACATGCCAGTGGGTGCACTTGATGAATTCTGATTATCTCTATCGAGGGGCGCGCACATAGATGAATTTCTTGTCGTGTCAGTGTCATGTCAAATGAATGGTCACAGATGTGTTGGGAGAACTCACCATATGTTACTAAGGAAGAAGGGCGGAAATTACGGCTTGCTCTAGCAAATCCGTCATTGCCATCACTAGTAGAAAAATCATCAACAAAAAGAACTTGATTTTCCGAACAAGGGGAAATATCCGAAGCCCCAATTGTATCAGAAGTAGACAGGCAGGAAATGGACTCGAGTCCATGTGTCATGAGAATTCTCTTCCTCTTCCTGGTCAGGAGCATGTCGATACCTACCTTCTCTTTTTCTTGAGAAACTTGAAGCTCAGCCAATCGAGAATAAAGGAAGGTTGACCCTAGTCAGTAGAGGAGTATCTGTCAAGGAAAAGAATATATCCGAAAAGAGACATAGAGATAGGTCAAAAATGAAAATCAAAAGTGTCACCTTTTACAGCCTGCCCTTTGATATTCTCTAGCGCACGTGATTTAGAAGTTCGGGTTTAAACCCTCACAGTTTCTTCACCTATTGGCGAGTCTGAATATTGTCCAGAAGGATCTCTTGGTAAACAACAAGCTGCGGTTCTGTTGGAACAGAGGGCCCTGTTGAATGTTCAGAATCGATGATCTTCTTCCCCTTTCTATTGGTGTCTGTCGATTTCGAGTGAGAAGTGCATGATTTTATTCAGTTCAGGGCAGACTTAAGGGCATCTTCATAAGGAAGGACTCTCAAAGGCAAAAGAGATCCACCACGTAGTCCATTCGGAAGTATAGACAGGATTAGGATTAAATGCATCAATATCATGGAAATACCGAGCACTTATTATATCGGTATTTCAAACCTACAATCGAAAGGGCCATTCTCTGACAGTTTATATTTTTTCTTATTCACGAAAGGAAACTCAAAAGAACACTGAATTGACATGGGCACGACTTGCGTCAAGCTAAATTGCCTAGCACAATATTTAGGGGAATGTACTTTAAATTCGTGATAGAATCTCCCTTTCTTCAACAATCTCAAGAGGTCAATTGGAGTAAGCACACAAATCCAGAAGTCGAAAGACTCTTCTTCAAAGGAAAAATCTTGTAAATAAAAATGTTCGCTGGAAGCATAAGGGAAGAATTTGAAATCCCCAAGTCAATTTCCAAAAGTAGCTGAAGTTAATATTTGAAAGAGGAAACATCTTTCGGCACATGCAAAGAAGAGCGACTCAACAGTCAGTACCCTAAGAAATAAGACACATGATGTTAGAAACTGGGGTTGATTATGACATGGCAAAACACAAGGCTCATCATTGGAAAGGGATGGTAAATACAAAGCCATCTAGGATTGAAGAAGCCAAAACGGACCAAACACGGTACCATGTTCTTTGAACCACATCGCTAAAGAAGCATGGGTAAAGCCTCGAGACAATGTAGCAAGAATAAGTGGACCTATGTTGATTGACATAACTTCTGCGAGACTAGAAGTGATATGCAAGAAATCCTTAGATACCTTGAGAGATGGATTGAAAAAGATATACCTGGAAAGCCAAAAAAGAAGGAAAGCCAAGAGCTCATTAGCAGCGATCGGACCAGATGTTCGGTAAAACCTATCGAAAAACTTACCATAAGCAAGGACATTGTCGGGGAAATCGGTAGGCTATAATAGATTCAAGACAGTCTATATCATTTACAGGTACGTAATTGGGGAGAAAACTAACTATAGGGTAAGTGTCTATAAGAGGGATCAACATGGGGACCCGAGGGAAAAAGAAGCAGTTAGTTGATGGAGACTAAAAACTGACAGTAGCACCTAAAAGTTCAAGTCTAAGTCACAAATAAGACTGCTAAGTTGTAGAGTAGTCTCGATCCCAGTCCCTTTCCAAGCAAGCTATATTCGAAGAAGGGAAACCTCAGCATCGAAAGGGGTCGGTAGTCTAGATATCCATGATAGAAGACCTCTAAATATGGATCAGTTCCCCATGCCGTTGAGGAAAACAGGGTTTAAGGGAGGCTGAAATTCGAAGATGACTTTGAAGACGGGGGCCAAGAACAAGACGTGCAGGGTATTTTTCGACCAGTTTCAGAAGACGAAAAGAACAATTATTGGAGTGCTCATCTCTCTTTAAGCCGTTGGAATTGGCAATATAATCCGCGGAAGAGTACTGAGAAGGATTGGGTGCCATGAATAATGACGAAGCGAAAAACAGAGAGGAAGCCAAGGGTTTAAGACCAAAAGAGAAGACTAAGTGCTTAAAGAAAGAGATGGAGGAAAGCGTAAAAGTGAAATATTTCTGCGTATATACGTTTTCCCAAGATAAATAACAATCAAGAGGATGATAATTCAAAAGATATGATCCATAATGACAATGATTCGTAGATCATAGGCGATCAACACAACGTATCGAAATGCTACTAGGTATCATGAGCTAGCCGGTGTGCGTAGAGTACTAAGCGTTAGAGAGACAACTTACATGTCGGGATTACTGCAAAAGAAAAACCTGTGTGATCGAGGTACTATTTTAAAATAATTAAAAGTTCTTTGAATACTTTTAAAAATGGGACATATGTTGACACAAAAAATAATCTGATCATCGATAAGTACATGCCTAGAATGCGTATGAGAACAAGCACGCAAACAACACGTGAATATGGACAATCACGTGCACAACACACGAGCACCACTGCACATATGCCAACTTATCGACATACATAGAGATTAACATGTGTTAATCGATAATGGTAATCATCAATGTCACATTTCCAAATATAGAAATACGATGACGGATAGTTGATAGCCGCTTATATCAGTGGTGAATGATTTTTGGAGGAAAATTGAGATGCCACTTTGAAACTTAAAATCGGCAAAACAATTGGGTCAAGGACACATTTTGGAGGGAACAATTATCACTTGAAAAGAGGATAGTGGGACAACCGTCATTACAAGAAAAAGATCATGGAGTAGTTCACATACGAGAAGGGCAACCGTTTGAGAACATGGGTGCGAGACTTGTGGAGATATAGGAGCATGAAGGCTATTAACGGGAGTTACTTGAAGAAAAGCAACCACTGAAAACCATCATAAGGCGGTTATTTCAAAATCATTATAAATACTGCTAGTCATCTATTAGAGACGCCCCCTGCATACAAAGCAACTCAATGTTATTTTTCAATTATCTTTAGCTTTCCTGTATAGTACTTTAAATTTCCTAGTTGTAGTTTTCCGATTCTTGTCGTCGATTAAATTCTGGCGTGTATCTTTATCATAAGTGCTACGTCGTTGATTAAATTCTAGCATAATGTTTTTACGTTTTCATGTTGTATCATTGATTAAATTCTAATAGAGTATGATTACACCTGGTTACTTAATTAGTTTGTACTTTCCAAACATTGTCATTGATTAAATTTCGGTACAGTTTAAATTTGTACGATGCAGTTCCAATTTGAAGGTGGTGATTTCTTTAGCTTGTGCTTGTGATATTTTCTATCTACAGTTGCGCAAAACCCTGTTTCCTTAATTAAAAGCCGAAGAATGAATTTCGGTGAAAAATAATCGTAATAAGAAGAATTCCAGCGAAACAAATGGTTTTTTATTTTTCTATATAAGCTTTTGGGACATGTAAACACTAACAGAATGCATATAGAAAAAATGCATCATCTATCTTCGTGAGGTATATGGTTGCTATGCCTCGTCTGCTAATTTAGCACAACAATCCCAAATCAAACCTTATATCATTAAGTAATCAGTTATATATAAACTGCCTTTGAACCCATTATTAGTCAAAACTCCCGAAAGCATTCTATTAGAACAAAATGTACCCAGATTCCAACCACCAATCCAAGGTTATTCCAACATGGAGCAACACTCCAAGAAGCATGCTTTGCGACAAATAACCCTTTGGTCCCAAGCTTTCCATCTCTTGATCATAACTTACACTCAGCTAAGAAATTTGAGGGTTTTGTGTATAACGTGTGCTTATGTTTCATTCACTTCAGCGCTATAGGATCGTGACAATCATACAAAAAGGGATATCATTATGTTTTTTCTCCGTGAACGAGTTTTTATTGTTATAAACAAAGCCAGGGAACCAGCAAGTCTTTCTTTCGATTCGCAATATTCAAGTAAACTAATCTCGATTATCAATTAAGACCCGGCAACTTATAGGACTAATCTTCTTCGTCTACTTTTAATTATTTCCTTAATTTCCTTAAAGGATTATGATTCGCAAAGATTAGGCCTGTTGGACAAATTTTCTTCCTCTACTTCTAATGGAGGGAGAAAGAAGGCCTCCGTAAAGAACTTCGAGGAAATTAAGGAGTAACTTTTTTTTATAGCATAATATCGAAATCAACTTTTGGTGATAGTACGAGGATGAGTTTTATAATTTCCCCAAACTTTATTATGCACGACCTTCTTGGCTTTTTCAGGGCAAACTTGCAAGAAACAGTACTTGGAATGCTATAATTCGTTGCTTGAATTGACAAAGTGTCGTTGATTATTTAATTGTGATACTTCACATCGATTCATAAATAAATAAAAAAATTACGTTTATGACTCGTGGAAAGTGTTAGGCGCGCCAAAAAATGTGGTTGACCCTTCACTAGTTACATTATTGCCTATAAAAAACTCTTTCTAGAATTTCATTGGCTAACGTCGTTAATGTTTTAATCATCTCCTTTTTACTTTTTTCAGTCTTTCGTTGTTATCATGTTGTCTCGTTAGTAATTGTCCACTCACTTATCTTTTTTTTTTTAAAGAATTGTGAAAGGAATCTACGTGACATTGACGATGGTCATTCTACGTGACACAATTGGGTACTGATGTGAATAATTTTTAATAATATCTTAATACTTTTTTAATTTTTGATTATTTCTTTTTTCTTGTCTTTTTTTTCTTTTCTCTCTCTCTTTTTCCTTCTTTCTCTCGCCGGCGAGGCTTGAGGCCATGTTTGAGCAAGGCTCGCCCTTGCCCAACGATGGTGAGGTCAAGCCTCGCCAGTGGCTAGTTGTCGAGGTCCAGTGACTAGCCAGAGGAAGAAGGAAAGAAAAAAAAAGAGAAAGAAAGAAAAAAAGGAAAAGAAAAAAGGAATAAATATTTTGATAAAATATTAAAATATTATTAGAACCACGTTAGCACTGGTCGTGCTACATAGGAAGGCCGACATCCACGTACATAGTGCCAGTCGGCCAAAATTTGGCCGAATGGACTTAATTGGCATAAATACAAATAGTTTAGGACTTAATTGACAAAATAAAAATTTAGAACTGAATTGGCGCAATTGCTATAGGTTTAAGACTTTTTTGATAATTTTTCCCTCTAATAATTTGAATCATATCAACACTCCTCAAATTTTTTTCCTTCTTTTTTTTTATTTTTTTTGGCTATCATCTTATGACTATAGCTATGATGATGCCCGGTGTTGTGTATAATGTCTCCCAACCTAGATGTTTTCTTTCACATGTAAGATCGGACATATATAGGGATAAGAACAACAAGAGTATCATAACTTTCGTACGGTACTCACTTGAGTGTCATAATTATTTTTTCACTCACCTAGGTGCCACATCGAAGTAAAATCAATCAATTGAGTGCCACTTCGTGTTGTCAATTAACCCTTAGTAGCATATTGTGGTAAAAAAAGGCACTGTTGTTCACAAGGAATAACAGTACCGTTAGCATAGCAGCACTCTTCTACAAAATCATAAGTGAAATGCTAATTGTCTTTTTTCATTCTGGTTCTGAAATAGTCATGAGTCAATCCTTGTAGCTTATGGGTAATATTTTTTCTATTATATTATATTGTCCTTTCTCAATTAAAGGTAGGGATGTTTTCCAATGTCGGTGGTAAACAGGTGGGTCGTTTCTTCATTCTCACGAATCAAAGAATCGTGACAGATCCTGCCACCAAAGAGACGCATTTTTCCATATCTAATAGAGTTCCTTAATCAAGAGGGTGGTCAAATACATTGTTGCTAGTAAGTCCTAAGTCCTCAAAGACTTATCCTGGTGTGTTCACACACGTAAAGCAACGTTTGCAAATCTATTAAACTTTGGGAGACGAAGTGTGTCGGAAACATTGAATAGAGATCAAAATAGAATTGGCCACGTAATGACTTCCATAATTTCTCCTAAGCTTTTTATGTACGTCCATTCTTGGCTTGCCCAGGGCATACTTTGGAATGGTGCGCCGAAGCGCCCGTCCTTGGTCGTGGACCCATCGAAAGTGTCTCTAAAACTGTTGCTTGAACTGACAAATTTGATGTGATGTGTCAGTCAATCATTTCAGTTGCCACATTTCAAATGGATTTATTTATAAAAGAAAATGTGGTTGAACCTTCACTAGTCGGCCTACAAGGCTAGGGAAAATTTCAATTAAAAACCTCAAGTGTGGTCAAATTCTCAAAAAATGATCCAAAGTAAATATTGTGTCAAATAAGGACCTGAAGTGCTCAATCAGTCTCAAATAAGGACCCGAAGTGCCCAAAAAGTCTCAAATAAGGACTTGGGTCCCCGGCCTGCCAAAACACCTGCCGGCCGGCGAGAAAGTTACTGTTCCGGTACCAGAACAGTAACTTTTTAATTTTTTTAAAATTTTTTTCCTTTTTTGTTTTTTTTATTTTCCTTTTCCTTTTCTTTTTTTTTCTTTTCTTCCTCTGCCGGCCATAGCCGGGGCCAGTGGAGGTCGCCGGCCTCAGGCGAGGGCCGCCCTCGCCGACGTCGGGCCGCCCTCGTCGACGTCGGGTGAGGGCCGCCCTCGCCTAGGCTGGGCAAGGTCGCCCTCGCTCGACGCCGGCGAGGGCGGCCTCGCCCAGTCCAGCAAGGGCGGCCCTCGCCCAACGCTGACGAGGGCGGCCTCGCCTGAGGCCAGCGACCTCCGCCGACCCTGGCTATGGCCGGCGGAGGAAGAAAAGAAAAAAAAAAGAAAAGGAAAAGGAAAATTAAAAAAACAAAAAAGGAAAAACAAAAAAAATTTAAAAGTTACTGTTCCGATGCCAGAACAGTAACTTTCTCGCTAGCCGGCAGGTATTTTGGCCTGCCGGGGACCCAGGTTTTTATTTGGGACTTTTTGGGAACTTCGGGTCCTTATTTAAGATTGATTGAGCACTTCAGGCCCTTATTTGACACAATGTTCACTTTGGATCCTTTTTTGAGAATTTGACCTCACATGAAGTCCTTAATTGAAATTTTCCCTACAAGGCTACAACAAAATCCTTTTCTGAATTTCATGGACCTACCTCCTCCATGTCATTCTCGTTCATCATCTCCATTTGGATCTCTCTCTTTTTATATTTGTTTTTTTTTTAATCCTCCATTCTTATCATTTTGTCTTGCTACTTGTTGACTCACTTATCTTTTTCTTTTTTAAAATCACAAAGGGGAATCCGAGACGGGTAAACTTCTCCGTTGAGTGTAAGGTCGCCTCCTCCCCACAATACAAAAAAACTGATTTTTTCCGACAAAATTTTCAAGGAAAAATTTGGAAAAATTAGTTGGAAAACGAATTTCCAACGAATTTTCCAACGAAAAAAAATTCGTTGGTAATAGGTCGTCGGAAATTTTTCCAACGAAAAATTTCAATTTTCGTTGAAAATTTGCGACGAATTTTATTTCGTTGGAAAACTCGTGGCTAAATTCGTTGGAAAAATTACAAAATTTTTTTTTTGGTCGAAAAATCGTGGAAATTTTTTTTCCAACGAAAAATTTTTCGTTGGAAAAATTACAAATGTTTTTTTTTGGTCGGTCAATCGTGGAAATTTTTTTTCCAACGAAAAATTTTTCTTTGGAAAAATTACAAATGTTTTTTTTGTCGAAAAATCGTGGAAATTTTTTTTCCAACGAAATTTTTTTTTTTCGAAAAATTGCCCTCGCCGCCGACGAGGGCTAGCCTCATCGCCGGCGAGGGCCGAAAAATGCCGAAAAATATATAAAATGCCGAAAAATACCGGGTTTTTTTGAATTCGTTGCAAAATTCGTTGGAAATTTCCAATGAAATATTTTTTCGTTGGAAATTTCCAATGAATTTTGCGACGAAAAATTTTTCGTTGGAAATTTCCAACGAATTTTGCGGCGAATTTTTTTTCGTTGGAAATTTCCAACAATTTTTGCGACTAATTTTTTTTCGTTGGAAATTTCCGACGAATTTTGCGACGAAAAATTTTTCGATGGAAATTTCCAACGAAAATTTTTCGTCGCAAATTTTCGTGGCAAAAATCCGGTTTTTTTGTAGTGCCACCACTCAAGTGAGATCGGATCATTGTCTTAGGAGGTTCGAACTCGCACCAACTATATGTGTTGTGGAACCAAGCGATTGAATAATAAAATAGACATAATAAGAAAATAAATTGGACACTAGATTTATGTAGTTCGGTTATAATGATCCATATTCACGGAAAGAACAATAACGAATTTCACTATAAATCAAGTAATACAAAAGAGATTATAATCACACTTGAATTACTCAAACACTATTAATATTTTTTAAGTCTTAATTACATCCAATAACCCACATAATATTTAATCCACAATTCCTCTCGAAATAATCTCTCAATCTTACGAAGGAATTAGCAAATTTTACCACAAGATCTAATCAGCTTCAACAATTGAATCGTTGATATAATTCAACCCAGAAAATCACAAAGAGAAACCCACATCAAGACTTTTCTCTCTTTCTTTGGACATAGACGGCACGAAGGCCACGCTACCTTTCACCCACAACGGTGTGCCTTAAAATCCCACGATACAATATTATATATATGTATGCCCAAGAAAAAGACGCTCCCATGGCCAACTCAATCTGAAAGGGAAATGAGGCGATTTGGTCAAACTCAAGTCCACGTTGACTTTCCTTTTTTTTTTTTTATTTCTTTCCGTGGCCGATTTGCTTTCCTTTCATATTTGCTTGGCCGACAATCAGGAGCACAAAAGGAAAGTAAATTTCCTACATATTTTCTTTTTCTCCTTCTTATTTATTTATTTCTGAAATTCATATTTTTGCTTTGGAGTTAAACTCGGAACATATTCTACTAATTTCCACCTTGGCTAAAATATGAATTTCACTTCTACTCTCCCACAGTTCCAATGAGCTCAACCGCGAAAGATATCTTTTAAGTCTAACCCACGTTTGAATTTCGCCATGACCGTGAACCTTATGAGAATTCCACATGCACTTTTAACTACTCTATAAGGATTATCCATCATAACATCTTCTACTACAGATAAAGAAAAACCATTGTTGCCACCATATATGTTAGGAAATCGAATATGCATCTTGTCAAACTCAGCAGTTACAGCAACTGTTGACTTTACAATCTTCACCTCGCTACAAGCACCATCTATGTCAATTATTGCGCTAGCATCCGCTATATCAGAAATTTCTGGTTATAACTCCACCTTGAGTTGAACACCATCCAGATTCGTATAAACACTATCACAAGTACTCTTGAGGCTTGTCAAATGTAACTTTTCTGCTGACAACGAGTGAATTTAATTACGGGGACCACAACCTATAGCCTCACTTGCCTTGTGCATAATCTAGGAACATGCACTTTCTTGTTCTCCCATCAACCTTACCATCATCACTCACTCGACCATAACACTAGTAATCAAATATTCTAAAAATAGTATAATCAACAATGTTACATGACCACATTTCTTTAGGAGTCTGATATCCAATTGTAGTCAATGTGGATCTATTCACCAGGTAACTCACCGTACTAAGTACATCCGCTATGAACCTTCTAGCCATACTAGCATTCGATAAAATTTTATGGACTATCTCTAGTAATATTCTGCTCATTAACTCTGCAACCTATTGTGGTTCACTAGCACTAGTGTGATATCTCAATATGCCTTTTTTCGTGCAGAATTCATTTAAGAGCTTCAAGCAAAACTCCAAGCTATTATCCGTCTATACATGCTTGATTGTTTTATCAGTCTCCTTTTCAATCAAAGCTCTTAACTATCTGATTCTAATAACAGTATCAAACTTGTACCATTGTATAAACACCCATGTCTTTTTCGAGTAGTCATCAACAATTGTTAGCATAAATCTAGCATTCTTTCTAAAAGGAAATTGCAACAACTTGCGAATATCCAAGTTTATTAAATCTATACTTTCCGTAGTTTCTTTGATAGTCATATTGAACTATACTTTTCATCGTTTATCTAAGTCATAGCACTTGCATGCATTCGATTCATCAGCAATATAACCACATAAACAATTTCTCTCACTTAGGACCTTCAGGTTTCTCTCGCTGACATGCCTCAAATGCATGTGCCACAAATTAAACTCTCGGACAAATTCTTCCAACATATCCACAACGAATGTTGTCACTATCTCACCTTAAAACTCGTACAAGTCACTATGCATTATCCTCCAACTTCCTCTATCCCGTCCCATAATATTATCCTCTTCTCGATTAAAAGGGGCAGGAATGGTTCAAATGACGGTGGTGAAAAGAAGATCCCAGAACTTGCACGAGCCTATTCTTGTAGCTTATAGGCAATATTTTTTCTATTATATTATATTATATTATGTCATGTTATATTATCCTTTCTCAATTAAAGGTAGGGATGTTTTCCAATGTCGGTGTTGAAAATGTTTGTCTTTTCTTCTTCCCATGAATCAAAGAATCGTGGCAGATCCTACCACCAAAGAGACGCATTTTTCCATATCTAATAGAGTTCCTTAATCAAGAAGGTGGTTAAATACTTTGTTACTAGTCAGTCCTAAGTCCTCAAAGACTTATTCTGGTGTGTCCACACACGTAAAGCAACGTTTGTACATCTATTAAACTTTGGGAGACGAAGTGTGTCGGAAACATAGTATAGAGACTAAGATTGAGTTCGGTCTCATAATGAGTTCTATAATTTCTCCTAAGCTTTTTATGTACTTTCTTTCGTGGCTTGTTCAGGCCACACTTTGGAATGGTGCGCCGAAGCGCCGGTCCTTGGTCGTGGACCCGTCTAAAGTGTCTTTAAAACTGTTGCTTGAATTGACAAATTTGATATGAAGTGTCCTCAATCATTTATAAAAGAAAATATGGTCGAACCTTCACTAGTTATAGCCTACAACAATCTCCTTTTCTGAATTTCATGGACTTACCTCCTCCATGTCATTCTCGTTCATCATCTCCATTTGGATCTCTCTTTTTTTCATTTTTTTAATCTTCCATTCTTATCATTTTGTCTTGCTTCTTGTTGACTAACTTATCTTTGTCTTTTTAATAACCATAAGGGGAATCCGTGACGCGTAATCTTCTCCGGTGAGCATAAGGTGGCCTCCTCCCCACCACTCAAGTGAGGTCAAATCATTGTCTCAGAGGGTTGGAACTCGCACCAACTGCATGGCTGAAATTGCACCCAACTGCTCTAGCAATTCTCTATGGGATTGTCCCACTCAGTTATCATATACTAAGTTAAACTACATGTAAGTACGAAGCCTGCATATACCAACTCGTTCTTAACCATTGAAGTGGTTTGATTAGCGGTAAAGGGAGCGCATTTTTATAAGGTCACGAGTTTGATTCACTTTGTGAGCACATCTTCAAACGGCTCGGTTACGTGGCTTAGTTATGACATATGCAAAAATATATCCTGACAGCTAGCACGCGCCCCGGCGAGGGTTGCGGTGACGGAATGCCAATCTCAGAGTTTTAGATCATGGGTGGGGCGCAATGAGTATAGCTTAAATTGAAATTATCATAGCGGGTATAGAACCGACTAAAGGAGGCTGTAGTGTTGGTCGCCTTTCCTGGGCCCTTTAGTTTATGAAGGAAAAGTAACCTTTGCTTAAACCACGTCGGATACTTATAGCTCCAGTTCCTATCTCTTACAATGCTCTGCCATTTGGATAATTCACAATCTAAAAGTTCAGGCCATTTGCGTGATTTAAGCGTGCGTGTATATGAAGCTTATTTTAATCCGTTGTTAAAGCGATATAGAACTTTAGCAATTTGAATCAGAACACTCCTCCTCAGGGTTTTTGTTTTTTATCTTTTTATTACTATTATTTTTGGGCTATCATGTCTTGGCCAGAGCAATGATGATGCCTGATGTTGTGTATGATGTCTCCCAACCCACATATTTTGTTTCTCATATAAGATCGAAATTGTTCATGCAAGAGTAGACCTATATTACGATTAGTAAAGAGTTGAGTGACCAATATTTTTCATTGTTAATTTAAGTTTTTAGGACATATTTAAGGATTTAACACGTTAACAGAACTGAAAAAGCCCTTCCCAAGCATTATCCCATAGCTTAAGATTATGCATATGATATAGAAACAATGCATCATATATTCACGCGAGTATGGATGTTATGCCTGTGTCTTCTAATGTAGCACAACAATCAATAATTAAGCCTTATCCCATTAATTCATCAATTATATATTAATCGTTTTGAGCCCATCATGGTTGAAACTCCCGAACGCATTATATTCGAACAAAGATAATCCAGATTCCACCCGCCAATCTTAAGTTATTCCTACATAGAACAGCACTCCATGGAGCATACTTTGGAACAAATCCTTATGGTCACTTGTTAGATAAGATATTTATTCAACGTATATACGAAATTATTCATCCAAACCACTTGGCCCCAAGCCTCCATTTCTTGATCACATCATCTAACTAGAGCACCTGAACTTATTCATTAATCCCTTTTTAATGAACTTCTCTAATCGTATCCTCGTCTGGAGCAGCACTTATTCTTTTATAAGATTCATAGCAACAGCCTTATTCCAAATTAACCCACACTAGTGGCTTTGCCATCATATCCAGACCGCAAGAAGGAATTACGGCAGCTCTAAATCTTCTTCATAACGTCTTAGGCATGTATAGAGAACTCCGCACAGAAAAGGAAAGGTATTGTGAAAGGCATAACTTATAGGCTATAGCCTTGCAGCAAAGGACAACCTTCTAGAACTCCAGCTACCAATTCCGCCCACAGTTTAGAGCAAATCTATGAAGATCCACGTAATCTACTTCCTTATCTTTTGGTCGGAGTTAAAGTGAGTCGACCAACACGGCTATAATTAAATAAAGAGAATTCTGTGGCATTATATCAGACACCTCCTTTTCTATAGGACTAATCCATCAGTGAAGCCCCGACAACCTGCAGGACTAATCTCTGAATATATACTTCACCATACTATATAATACTCTAAGCGTGGAAATCTTTTTGAGGTATTCCTGATGTAATTTAAGCTGACTTTGAACATTGAATTTGACACAATGAAAAATTCAACGTTCGCCATCGAAGAAAAATCTCTCCACATATGTCTTGTCTACGCTATGGTCGGTTGTCTCTAACTTGAGGCAAAACATATTGTTTACGAAAGAAGAAAGACTATTGCTACAAAAACATTACTAATATATTTGATGTCATGAATATGGTCAATTGTCTCTAACTTGAGTCCATCCGGCTAATTTTGACCTGCAATCGCGGACGTGGATGATGTTGATCATCTTACGTGACACGGCCGATGCTAACATTAACAATTTTAAATAATATTTTAATATTTTGAATTTTTTTATTTTTTATTTTATTTTATTTTCTTTTTCCTTCCTTAATTTTTTTTAATCTTTTTTATGTTGAAGGCCAGTATGGGGCTACCAGCCACCGACCAAGGCCTAGCGAACCCTGCCGACCAGTGGGCTAGGGCTCGCTACCCTCGTCGGCTGCCAACAAGGGCTCTCGACCGTCGCCCAGCTATTAGCAAGGGCCGTGAGCCCTCGCTAGGGCTTAGCGGACTTCGCCCAGCAAATTTAGAATTTTTGGTGATACAAAAAAAATTTGTAAATATTTGCATCACATGGTGGTGGCACCACTGTCGCCGCCACTGGATGACGTGGGGAGAGCTTGCAAGCCCTCGCCTTGATTTGGGTGAGGGCTCGTAGGCCCTCGCCAATTAATTGCCGCTGCCCCCTAGAGCACTAGTTGAGCCTTTTTCACTTTTTATTTCTTATTTTTTTTATCATTTTTTTTATTTTAATCTCACTTCATTAAGGTTTAAGGTTTAACAAAGGTTTGAGGGAAAAAATAACATTTGGGGGAAAACGAAGGCATTTTGGGCATTCATGCACACTTGAATTAACATTAATAATCACATGGGAGAGATTAAATAATAATAAAAGTCAAATTAGATAGAGTTTTCGAAGGGACTTTATTGTATCAATCTGACAAATTTTATGACTCAATTGCCTTATTTAAAAGTTTTAAGGCTTGATTGCATTAAAAGTTTTAAAACTTGATTGCACTTCCATGATAATTTTAGAGCTCGACTGCACTTCCTTGAAAAAATTTATGATTTTTTGTACGCTTATCCCCATATTTTGTTTTGGTGATTTTAGTCAATGCACTTTGTATTACAATAATGATAATCCCATCGTCCAATTTTTGTGTTAGTGTTTCCAGGAATCATCCGACATGGCGATGGCTGTGCATGACAACGACAGTCGAAGTTATCTAACTCGAATGGAAAACCTGGAGTATAGAATAACCAAAGAATTTAGATATCGGAGATCATTAATCTTGACACCTTATAATATAAAGGGTTGACTAATCATTTCCCATTCTTTTTTTTTCCCTTTAAATCTTGATCTTTCCGATTCTTGTCTATATATCAAGGTACATTTTCAGGGAAAGAACAGCCCCTTTCAGCTAAGTCCCCAACAAAAAAATATGACAAAGCTTTTTGCAATCCTCATTTTCATGCTTAGGTTTCCTGCCCTCCGAACCAAATCAACCATTACGATCAGCGAGCATCACTGCTCGAATTCGAGCACTTTCGCTCTGAATAGCACCAATGGGGCGAACCTCGACCTTCTCCTTGAGTCCCTTCCCTCTCATGCCAACTCGAGCAAAGGATTCTTCAACATGAGTACAGAGAAGCCAAGCGACGAGCGGACGCCGTGTATGGCAGCTTCATATGCAGGGGAGATGTCACCACGGAAGTGTGCATGGAATGCGTGAGAAATGCTAGTGTCAGTATCAAAGCGAAATGTTCTACGGTCAAAGAATCCATCCTCTGGTTCGACCAGTGCATGTTGCAGTATTCGGACCTTAACTCCCTTTCAGCAGCGGACGAAGCGCCTCTTCTGGGCGGGTATAATAGGGAGAATATGGAAGAACCCACCGAGTTCATAAAGCTATTGAACAAAACAATGAAGCAGTTGATTACTAGGGCCGCTGAAAGATCCGATAAGAAGTATGCGTCTAAAGAGGCTACCTTCAAAAAATTAAGAGACACTACTCTCTATACATTTGCCCAGTGCAGGCCTGATCTATCGGCGGCTGACTGCGAGGATTGCCTGCAGAACGTGATTTCCATTCTCCTGACAAATGAAACCGGGAAAATCGGGGGCAGAATCTTGCTTCCTACTTGCTTCGCCAGGTTCGAGATATACCTGTTCTACACAGGTAATGAACACAACGCTTTTTTTTTTTTAAAACTGGTTATAATGCGTTTCTCTGTACTGTTTCCACCATGTTCGGTGGCACGTCGAATATTTAATTACCTGTACCATATATCCGGTAGATGCTAAAGGAAATGCCACTATACTAATGAAGCCTTCAACTAATTAAATTGCAGTCGAAAAGAAAAGACATTCTTCATCAAGATTAGTTATCGGGATCACTTCTGCAACTTCGGCGGTTGTGCTACTTTGCATCATTCTCTGGTTTACCTTCAAAAGAGAAAGGAACAAGAGAAACAATGTCGAAGAAGATCCGATTGGTGAGAAATGGGGAAATTTGCACCACAAGTTCTAAAACTTTATGTACGGAATGCAAGGAGGTTCAAAACCTTTTGATTCATTTAATCAAGTCTTAAACCTTTATGAAAAATTACAATCGAATTTTAAACCTTTTAATTGCTCCAATTAAGTCCTTAACTTTTGTCAGAAAATACAATTATTTCCTAAAATTGTGTGGAAAAGTGCAATTTATGGATGCCATAGAAGCACTTTTTGAGTGTTAATTCTAGGTACTATTCATAGAAATAACTTGATTGGACTTTTGAAAGAAGGTTTGGAAATTGATGGAACCAATTAAAATATTTAAGACTCAATTGCATTCCGTACATGGTGTTTAAGACTTCGTTTGCAATTTTCCCGTGAGAAACGTCATAGATCTACAATGCTTCAACTAGTCTTTCCATTCACAGTTTATTCGTTTCACAAAGTTGATGGCTTATTGCTACACAGTTGGAAGCGCAATTTCAGAACTACGTTCCCTGCAATTTGATGTGATTGAAGCCGCCACAGCTTACTTCTCAAATCACAACAAATTAGGGGAAGGCGGGTTCGGACCAGTTTACAGGGTGCGAAGCTTCAACACAGAGATGTGACATAAAGCACTACTTAGAGATTTAATCTCTATTCATCTTCCGTCTCAACAAGACATTTTCATTCATATTCTGTCTTTTGTAGGGTATACTTCCTTGTGGGAAGACAATTGCAGCAAAAAGGTTGTCTCAAAGCTCGAAACAAGGCGTGGAGGAATTCAAAAACGAAGTCGAATTGGTAGCCAAGCTTCAGCACAGAAACCTAGTGAGGCTATTAGGTTATTCCATGGAAAGAGAAGAAACGATACTAGTCTATGAACACATGCCCAATGGAAGCCTCGACCAATTGCTCTTCGGTTGGTGCCTCGCTCTTCATCTTCTTTGAAAATGATTCCGTTCCACTCTGTTTACATCTTTCTTTCTAATCCTAGTCATGATCTAGAAATATGTCCAAACATTAAGCAAAAGTTTAGTAGTTATGCCTTGGGACGTTCTTCAAACAAGTTGATTGATGGTTTCAAGAGAAAATTACATGTGACAATGACCACTTGTCAATTAGATTCAGACATGAAGTAGAGATCCTTTGACTCTAAAATATACAAATTCCGACCAACACAGACCCTCAGCAAAACAGACAGTTGGATTGGTTAGCACGCCACAAGATCATGGTTGGGGTGGCGCGCGGTCTTCTTTACCTTCATGAAGATTCTCGGCTCCGAATTATCCATCACGATCTCAAAGCTAGCAACATTCTGCTTGATGATGATATGAACCCAAAAATCTCAGACTTTGGTATGGCTAGGATTTTTGGTACTTAGCAAACTCAAGAAGAACAAACAAAATTGTTGGAACTTTGAAAGTTCAAAATCACATTACTTTGGGACAACCCACCAGATAATTTGCAATAATTATGCTAATAGATTCGTCCTTTAATTGGGTTTTCTATTGCATAGAGTATCTCGTGCCTTAACATCTTGATCTTTAAGCAAACTATGCTCATTCACGAGAATCATGACTCTATCTCTTTGAACTGACTCGCAGTGGCTACATGTCTCCTGAATACGTCATGTATGGACAATTCTCAGTAAAATCCGACGTGTTTAGCTTTGGTGTGCTGATGCTAGAGATCATAACTGGCAAGAAGAATCGGTATTCTTATGTATCAGGTCACTATGCGGGCTTTCTAGACTATGTGAGTACAATTCGATCATGTAATCTCATTCAATTTTTGTTAAATTAGTGACAGTACAAACATAATTTCTAGATTTGGGAACATTGGAGAATCGGAGCATTGGCGCAAATTGTGGATCCGACATTGAGTGGATCTTACTCAACAAACGAAGTGATCAGATGTATTCACATTGGCTTGCTCTGCGTCCAGAATGACAATGAAGCCCGACCTACTATGGATACAGTTGTTCTTATGCTTAGTAGTGCCGATTCCGTTGGCCTCCCAGTGCCCGAGCAACCTGGATTCATCCCAAGTGTGACGCACAAAAAACCATCTCAAGACCAAAACTCAGATCGATCCAGCGAGATGCTAAATAGCAGCAAGACAATGCCGCAATGTCCAGTGATCAGCGGCTGTCTTACCGATGTGTCTCTTTGATAAAGAAAGGGAAAAGATCATGGAGCACACTCGGAATCCACTGATCAGTGTACGTCAAAACCAAGTATCATACAAAGTATGCAAGCTCTCTTTTGCAAGGAACAAGATTTTATGGTCCAAATTGCAAACTATGTGGAAGTCCAGTCTCCCTCTGAGAGCAACAGGAACTATTTAGATAGCACCAAACTCTTTGGTTTGTTATGGTTTATCTTCTTTTTTTTTTCAAGACAATAGAAACGATAGCTCTTGTAAGCGCAAAATTTTATCGTTACGTAGTCAAAATAAGGATATTTTCATTCTATAATAGTAAATTTTATTAAGTGCTAGTAAGTGCCAAAAAATATTGATAACTTTTTTTCCAGGTATCTTGTTAGAAATTAATTATATATTTTGGGGAAACTATCAATTTGACTTGAACATACCAATTTTTATATGCATAGCTTATTAACACTTCCTATTTACGAATTTTTATATGAAATTACCGATCTAACTTAGAGTACGCTCCACGATCACCCTTAACATCAATTCAGAATTTCTGCAAATAAATTAGATATTCCAAAACAGAACAATAATGTGCCGTTAATGTTGTCTTCAAGATACAGATTTATCAAGGTTATTCTCATTGTTTTGACAATATTTGCTCTAGGAAAATAACCAAAAAAGTCCTAACCCTATTGATGTTGTGTCAATTCAGTCTTAAATCTTTTAATAGTTTGCCAATATAGTCCATCTGGTCAATTTTGGCCGGAAATTGATGACGTGGATATTGACTGTCCTATGTTACATTGTTGACATTGATGTGGAAAATTTTTGACTTTTTATTAATTTTTGTCTTTTTTGTTTATATTTTTAAGGCCGGCATGGGCCGCTAGCCATCGGCCAAGACCCGATGACCCCAGCAGGTCACTAGATGAGGGCCAATGAGCCCTCGTTGGCCGTAGGCAAGCGTCATGGCCCTTTCCTAACTCTGAGTGAGGGACGCAAGCCCTTGCCTAGTGGCCGGCAGCCCCTTGCCTGCCCTTAACATTAAAACTAAGGGTTAATACCACGAAAAATCCCAAACTGGTACACTTGTAATAAATTTGTCCCAAACTAATTTTTTGACCACTAAAAATCCAAAACCGGTACACTTGTGACAAATATACCCTCTGTTAAATTGGATTAAAATCACGAAAAAATCATAAAATAATAAATCTATGACAAACTGTAGGGTAAAACCCTAAACTAATACACTTATCAACTGCCACGTATAATCAAACTCAGCAATTTGACAAGAAAATTTAACGGAAAATAACCGAGGGTAAATTTGTCACAAGTATAAGAGTTTGGGCTTTTTGGTGGGCCAAAACTTAGGTTGAAGTAAATTTGTCATAAGTATACCAGTTTGGGGGTTTTTTGTGGCATTATCCCTAAAACTGAAAAAGGAAAGGAAAAAAATTGAAAAAAAATTAGAAAAATTAAAAAAAATTATAACAATTTCACGTCAGCGTTAGCCGTGTCATGTAAATGGCCAATGTTAATGTCATCAATTTCCGGCCAAAATTGACCGAATAAACTATATTGGCAAATTGTTAAAAATTGAGGATTAAATCAGTCAAATTGAAAAGTTTAGGACTGAATTGGCACAAATGTAATAGGTTTATGACTTTTTTGGTAATTTTCTCTATTTACTCTTATATCTGCACTTTGTTGAATGGCACACTTCCTTGTCGATGGACTATTGTAGTAAGAGACTATCTTGAAGCTCCAGACAAGGCGTACAAGAATTCAAAGACGAAGTTCAATTAATAGCCGAGCTTCAACATAGAACCTACCAAGCCTATAAGGGTTTTCCATGGAAAGAGAAGAAACAATATTAGTCTCCAACTACGTGCCTAATGGAAGCCTCGACCACTAGCTATTATCTTCTTTAAGATGATTCCATACTTCTCTGCTTTGTTCCTCCTTTCCAATCCTAAATAACAAATTGGAATTATGTTTGAAGTTTTAAGCAAAAGTTTAGATGTTATGCCTTCAGCATTCTTTATAGAAATCAGAAGTAGTTTCGACAAAAAATTAACCATCACAACAACCATTTTCATGCTTGTTACAAACTTACATTTGATTATTTATGGGCAACGAAAATTAGAGAGTTTCTTTTATGTGCACATTGTGCATATTATCTTTATAGGGAAAATTATCAAAAATATCTTAAACCTACTGTAATTGTACCGATTTAGTCATAAAGCTTTTTTTTACCAATTCAGTTGTAAACCTTTTACGTTTATGCCAATTCAGTCTATCTAGCTAATTTTGATTGATTAGCACTAACGTGGAAGCCGGCTGTTCGACTGATGTTGACATGGACAATTTTTAATAATATATTTTTTTTCGATTTTTTTTAAATTTTTTGATTTTATTTTTCCTTTTCCTTTTATTTTTTCTTTTCTTCCTTCTTTCCTTTTTTGTCTCCATAGTGGTTGGCGAGGGTCATAGCCCTTGCTCGGCCTTGCTTGGATCTAGGCAAGGCTTGGGGGCCATGGGTGAGGTAGCCTCACTTGGATCTGGGTGAAGCTAGCCTTGCTGGCCATTGTGGGGAAAAAAGAAAAGGAAAAGAAAAAAAGAAAGGAAAAAAATAAAAAAATAAAAAATAAAATGTTGTAAAAAATTATTGATGTCTATGTTGGCCAAACAGTCGGCGCCGGCCGACGTCTACGTCAGTGCTGGCCAGCCAAAATTGGTTAGATGGACTGAATTGATACAAATACAAAATGTTTAGGACTAAAGTTGCATAACTGCAAAATGTTTATGACTTTTTTGTTAATTTTTCCTGTCTTTATACGTTTTGCGAGTTAGCATTAACATAAAACATTTATAAAAGGAGACTTTGTTTCTTTCTTGGAAATTCTTTTATACAATGGTGCAGTAAGAAGCAAATTGTTAACGTGTGTTTTAGCATAGAGGTTGACTATTAAGCTTTAGAGGATACTACCGATTTTATTGTAGCTTCACTTGCATTAAACATCGGCTAGGATAACAATTTTCCTTTACTATGTCACTCTTAATTGCTCACAAACACATTGAATATTTTGAAAAACAAGCTACTGAACAATAAAGCAAAAAGAACAAGAAAATAAATTAGACATCAGAATTACATAGGTCGATTGGTGGACCAATGAGAGAGCAGCATAGGATTTTACTATATAGTAAGCAATACACCAAAGAATATATTATTACTCGAGTCACTTTTAGTGTCTCCGAAATTCAAATTACGCTCAATAACTCACACAGTATTTAGGCTCATTATTATTTGTGAAACAATTTCTCAATATTATAAAGCAATTTTATAAATCTGACCATTGGATTTATTGGTTTGAAAATGCCTACAATTTCTTTCGGGTGCAATTCACAAGCACGTCGCACAATTAATTGTTAGAACCAAAAGCTCCTCTTGTTTTGCTCCGGTGCTTAAACCAAAACCCACCTTATATATATATATCTCCTTTCAAATGACTTAATCCAAGAAACCACTCAAATTAGGAATCCAACTTCAATGTGGAAAGTATGTCAATAATTTGTTGCTTTTTTGGGCACCGAACCACAAGTCCTATTTAGATTTAGAATTTTTACTTGGATCGGGTTTCCATATTCAAACTCTAGACATATTCTCAACAATCAAATTAAACATCACTTTAGAAACTAGCACTATCTTGTTCAAGGTGGTATTAATATCTTTCCGTTTCTCCGACCAAGCCTTCTTGCCAGCTATAAGTTTGAAATAATAGTTGTTGCAAAGTCCCTATAGCAAGAGCCAACTAAATGGAGGGCTAAAGGCTACAAATTTCGTCAATGCATGTTTTGCGAGCCAAATCTTTATTAACTCCCAATCGAAGTGAACTAATCCATTTCCGAAGATTCGGATTCAATTAGCAGAATATTTTGCACTTGATCACGCCGCTCTTAAGGTGGTGTGACTTTACTTAAGTATTTTGATGGGGAGTTATTTTGCAAAGATTTAACGGGTTCATTCACGCCAAACCATAGATTCAATCCTCGTGTTACGTGTGGATTTTCTTTTCATATATATAGGCGTGCCGGAGGAGAGAGATGTCAAAAAGAGTGTGCTGGGAAGAACATGCTTGAAGGCACCGATATTTACAGATAATAGAATAATGCATTCTACCAACGTTTCCATTAAAGAAGAGATCCGATTCAACATTACTTAAATAACAAATGACACGCTTGTCGTCCCTGCATATTAAAAGAAATCCACGCGCCGCGGCACTACCTACTCCCCCAAGCCGCCATCAGGATTCAAGTTCTCATGCATACGCTTGCCGATGCCGGAATCTAAGCCCGCGGAGTCAGCCAGGTCTCCAATGAAGGGTCCAATTTACGCCGATGTTAAAGTCAGAGAGAGAGAGAGAGAGAGAGAGAGAGAGAGAGAGAGAGAGAGAGATAGAGAGAGAGAGTTGGTAGACTGCGAAGACAAACTAATGCAAGCCTGGACATGGAGAGCTAACATATATTGGAATCATCCTACATGGCTGTACTGTACCCAGTAGAGAATGTGAAGTTATCTAAAATCACCAAACATGTAGGAGGTCATCCATCTTGACGCCTATCATATACAGGGCTGACCAATGATTTAACATTCACTGTACTACGTGGTGCTGAAATGAAAGGCAAAGAACTGCCACTTTCAGCCGAGTCCCCCAAAAGAAACATGACAAAGCTCTTTGCAATCCTGATTTTCATGCTTAGCTTTCTCACCCTCGAAACCGAATCAACCATTACTATCAGCAGCCATTACTGCTCAAATTTGAGCACTTTCACTCCGAAAAGTGCCTATGAGGCCAACCTCAACCTTCTCTTTCACTCCCTCTCCTCTCACAGCGAATCGAGCGACGGATATTTTAACAGGAGCGAAGGGAAGCCAAGCGACGCTGATGCCATGTATGGCAGCTTCCTATGCAGGGGAGATGTCACCAAGGATATGTGTATCGAATGTGTGACAAATGCTAGTGTCAGGATCAAAGAGATCTGTCCTATGGCCAAAGTGTCCATCCTCAGGTTCGACGAGTGCATGTTGCGGTCTTCGGACCGAAACTTCTTTGCAGCCATGGTCCAAGCGCCTCTTCTGTACGAGTATAATGGAGAGAATGTGAAAGAGCCTGACGAGTTCATGAAGCTATTGAACAAAACAATGGACCAATTGATAACTCCAGCCGCCGACCGACCCGATAAGAAGTATGCTTACAAAGAGGCCTACTTCAAATGAGGGGGCACTACTCTATATACATTTTGTTTGAAAGCTCATTCCCTGATCAACACATTCGAAACATATTCGAAACGAATTCGATCAATGCAGAAAACTTTCCCAATAACCATCAACTTGTATTACCGATCGTACTGGCATATCACAAAACAAACATATCCGGTATTGCTACAGATTAAATGCCACTTTGCACTTAAGAGTTCTTCAATCATCTTTCGTACCTACTTGCATTCCGAAGGAAAACAGAGAAGACGTTTCTTTCGAAGGGGTGTGTTTTTATTTCGTATATGAAAAATCACGTTAGTTTTTCCTAAAGGTGTCTACTAGTTATAGTAATAGTCAAATAACTAACTTGTGGGCCTTCATGGCTCGTGGGCTAGGTTTGGCCCATCTTAGGTGGCCCATCCATTATGCCTTTCACGTTTGTCCAGTGCAGGCCTGATATCTTGGTGGCTCGCTGCGAGGATTGTCTGCAGAATGCAACTTTGAATTTGCTGACAATCCAAACCGAGAAAATCGGGGCCAGAATCTTGCTTCCAAGTTTCTTCGTCAGGTTCGAGATGTACCCGTTCTATGAAAACGTCTCGAAAGGTAATGAACTTGGAACCTCAACGTTCTTTTTTAAGTTATAATGGATTTCTCTTTACTGTTTCAACCAGTGAACATTTAATTGCCTGCATCATTACATCTGTTCATGATAGGAACAACCCACTGGATAATTTGCAATATTATGGAAACAGATTTGGCTTTTAATTGGATTTTCTAATGCATAGAGTGTATTGTGCCTTAACATCTTGATCTTTATGTGATCTACGCTCATTCACAATAATCATGACTATGTTTTCCTCTTTGAACTGCTTCGCAGTGGCTACATGTCTCCTGAATACGCAATGTATGGACAATTTTCGGTAAAATCTGACGTGGTCAGCTTTGGTGTGCTACTGCTAGAGATCATAAATGGCAAGTAGAATCAATATTCTCATATATCAGATCACCATGCAGGCCTTCTTGACCATGTGAGTACAGTTTGATCCTGCAATTTCATTCAGTTTTGGCAAATTAATGACATGACCAACATATGTTCAAGGTTTGGGAACACTGGAGATTCGGAGCACCATTGGAAATCGTGGGTCCAACGATGAGTAAATCTTACTCTTCAAACGAAGTGATCAGATGTATTCACATTGGCTTGCTTTGGTTCAAAATGACAAAGAAGCCCGACCTGCTATGCATACAGTTGTTCTTATGCTTAGTAGTGCTGATTCCGTTAGCCTCCCCGTTCCTGAGCAACCTATATCCTTCATCCCGATTGTGAATCACAAACAACAATCTCAAGATCTAAACTTGAACCGATTCACCAAGAAGCTTAATAGCAGCAGGATGATGCTGCAATGTCTAGTGAATAGCGGCTATCTTACTGATGTAAGTCCTAGATAGAGAACGGGAAAAGATCATGGAGCACTCGGAATCCACTGATCAATGTATGATTCATGAGCCAAGAGGTCAATATCATACAAAGAATGCAATGATGAACTCTCATTTTCTTAGTTGAAACTACCTTCTTTTTGGATTTTTTTCTAATTAATTTATCAACTATTCTATTGATTTACCAAATATTATCCTCATCAACGTTTCAATTTACTAACTTGTTTTTATCAAATTAGCACTTTTCCTTAATTAAGTCTCCAAGCAGTATGTACTATGCAATGAACTCTCATTTTCTTAGTCGAAATTACCTTCGTTTTATTTGATGGAGCTATCAACTTTTCTCTGTTTAACTTACACATTAATTTTAGGACTCAATTGGCAAATTGTGAAAAGATTTAGGACAGGACTTTCGTATTTGAAAGGTTCAAGACTGAATTGGCACAAATACAATAAGTTTATTAATTTTTTTTTTGTAATTTGGAACACACTATTGCATTATCCGCCATTTTAGAACTCGAGGTTGAGTTTTTTTCAAATAAAAGGAGAATGATGGAGGGCATCTCAAGAGTTTTTTTTATATGTCATTGGATTGATTTAGGGTTTTATAGTTTGATTTTATTTCTTTGGTTAGCGTAATTTGCGGAACTTGGATACTTATCTTAGAAACTTGTGTAATTGTATTTTCTTTTCACTAGTTATCCGATCAGAATTTAGATAATACTCTTAGAGATTTCTTTATTTTTTTGAATATTTATCTAATCATCTCTTATCAGAGTTTCTTTAGGACTTTAGACTATTTATATTCGTGTTATTCTCTTTTATAAAGCAGCTTACATTTAATCATATATTGATAATGAAAATTTTAGAGTTGCTTTTATGTGCTTCGCGCACATCGCGCTTCACATATATGGCGAGTCAACATTATCAGAGCGACATCTCACCGAAAAATTTTGTTTCCTTCTTGAAAGTTCTCTTATCTCATGGTGCAGTAAGAACAAAATTGTTAATGCTCCCAAAATTTTTGTAGCTTCGCTTGTATTTTCTCAAACGTCGGCTAGGATACCGGACTTTCATAATAACGCCACTCTCAGTTGCTGGAACGACATATTTCATGAGCGGACAAAGACATGGAAAATGGCTGTCATATTGTAAACTAATACTATCTCGTTGAGAGGTGCTACTGATATTTCCCGTTTCTCCGACCTACAAGCCTTTTCAACCGGTGAACGGTGTGAAATAATAGTTGTTGCCGCGAAGACCCCATACCAAGAGTCAACTTAATGGAGGGCCAAAGGCGATCAATTTCGTCAATGCATGTTTCGCGAGCCAAAATCTTTATTATTTCACGATTGAAGCAAACTACATGATCTTCCGACAATTTGGATTTAATGAGGAGGCGACCTTACTTAAGTATTTCGATCAAGGGTTATTTCACAAAGACTTGACAGGCTCGTTCAAGTCGAACCATTGATTTAGTCCTCTTGTCGTGTTGAATTGCTTTCCCATCATTTAGTTAAATATATGTAAGTGTGCCGAGGAGAGACTTGTCAAAAGAGGTGTCCTGTAAAGGATATGCATAAGGATACTACAAATAATACAATGATGCATTCTATCCATTGTTTTCTGCAAAGGACACATCCACTCCGAGTTTCCTTATATAACAAATGACACGCGAGTCGTGCATGAGCATAAAGAAATCCATGCACCACGGCGCTAACTACTCTCCGAAGCCGCAATCATGATTCAAGTTCTCATTCACACAGTCTCAACTTCTTATTACTTGGCCAGTAGAGTCCTCCCACATCAGCTTACTAGTGTTGATGCGGAATCTGGTCCCGCGGAGTCGGCCAGATCTCCCATGAATGGTCCAATTTGCACCCACGAATATATAGCTACGCAACCGAGTTTGCAGTCCGGAATGGCCGGCCGATGCTAAAGTCGGTAACTTAAACATTCATTGGACTTGCCCGTCAAGCGAGTCACCTTTCCTTATCGGTGTAAGGCGGAATTTATCCCGGTCGCTGAGTATTCACACTAAGTGACTTCTTATACTTTTATTTTGGTGATTTTTGTCAATGCACTTTGCATAAAAATAAAGATAATCCCACCGTCCAATTTTAATATTACTGTTTCAAGGAATCATCCGCGTAGCCGTACCCAATATAGAGTGTCGAAGTTATCTAATCTGGACACCCTATAATATACAGAGTTGACTAACCATTTTCCTTTTCTTTTCCAAAAGCTTGATCTTTCTCATTCTTCGCTATATATCAAGGTACATTGTGTAACATCTCGAGTTTCGACCCATTTTTGGGATTTATAAAACGCGTGATTTGTCGGTGTGCTTATAGTAAAATCTCGCCCGAGAACTGATCACTCTCGGTTATTATTTTAAATTAGAGATTTCGCTAGAATCGCACTCGATCGAATTTTGCCGTTAATTAGACCCCAAACTTGGCAGTCGATTTCCGGGAGTTTCGGGACGAAATAAATTGGACGTTGTCGATATTGTTGTGGCCAACGTTGAGGTTATCAGGGATGGCGAAAAAGTGAATTTTGACCGGATGCGGATTTGGACTGGTAGACCTCCCTCGTAGTGTGTCGGAGAGTATTCTATTTTGGCCGTATGCACTAGAATATTATTTGGGATTTTTAGTGAACCGTTAGACCTTTTTCCGAATTTAAATCGGGGCTATTAGGTCGATTTTTGGTTTGAACCGTGTCCGTTGGATCGCGATTATTGCGATTGTGACTTGTCCTTTCTCTCTCTCTCTCTTTCTCTCCCTCTCCCCATTTCCCGCCGGTTCCCCCTCTCCCCTACGCCTGCCCACACCTACCCCTACCTACACTTCTAGCCATCATGTCTCCCTTTTTCTTTCCTTTTTCTTTTTCTCTTTTTTCTTCCTCTCTTCTCCTTCGCTGGCTACCTCGCGCGGATGTTGCTGCTTCTGGTATTCCTCCGCTGCGGTCCCAGCTCGACGGAACCAGCCGTCGCCGTGCGCCGCCTCCTCGTCGGTCCAGTCGCCGCCTGTCGCCAGCGAGCTTCGCCGGTCTCTTCGTCAGCCCCGTCGCCGGCCTGCCCGCGACGCACGTGCAGCAGCGAGCACACCGCCGTTGCCGCCGTGCCCGTCGCCGCGCCTGGCAGCCGCGCCTCTCGCCGGCCAGCCGCCGTCGCCGGCTTGTCCGGTGAGCCGCCATCTCCCCTCAGCCTTCCCGTCTCTCTCTCTCTCTCTCTCTCTTCTCTCTCTTACCCCCGACTGTCTCTCTCTCTCTCTCGTTTCTAGCTTGCCCCATTGCCCGCCGGTCGGCTGTCCAGCCTCGCCGCCGTGCCGCCACTCGCCGGTTCCCAGGCGCCGCCCCAGCCCCGTCGACCGTCGTTTCCCTCGATTTCCGCCGCCCTCAACCACTGTCCTGTTCCGGCGGGAGAGAGTGCAGCAACGTCGCCGGATTCGCCGCCGGTGCCGCGCCGCCGTCCGCCGCCGAGCGTCGCCCCCGGCGACCGCCTCGCCGTCCTCAGCCTCCTCTCCACCCGTCCTCAGCCCCCTCACCCCATCAGCCTCTGTTTTGGCCGAGCTTGGCCTTGGATTCGCCGGAGTCGCCGTGACCGCCGGCTTGCCCCCGGAGCGCCGCCGTCGATTCTCACCGCTTGCCGGTAATCGATCGCCCGCTCCCGTCGTCCCAAGACCGATAATAGGCGAGTAAAAATTTCTAAACCCTAATTAGCCTGATTGTGGAGTTTTAGGGGGTAAATTAATGGGGTAATTAAGCTAATTTGGGGCTTATTTGTGTGGGAATGTGCATGGGCTGATTATAGGACTTAATTGGGACTTAATAAGGGTGTTTAAGGATGATTTGGAGACCAATTGATGGTTGTTTGGGTGTGGTTCACATTAGAACCGAATTTGCTTAAATTGAATATTAATTGGACTTTTGTGTAATGATTTGAAATTAGGCATTTTGGAGGTCAATTAGGACTCGTCGGGACTTTGGGGGATGAGGCCATATTTGGAGTTTATCGATTGAGACTGGTTGGTCATGTCAAGTCCTAAGTGGATGGAATTGCTATAATGCTAAGTTGTGTGTTAAGTGCCGAATGTAAATGGACTACAATGAAAGGAGTTAGACGTGCCGATAATGCACTGTATGAGTTGAAATTGTGAATTATTATCCTTGGCACACCGTGGCATGACAATTGGCTTGAGTCCCATGACATGTGAATTCGCATCATGCTTTGATATGGTTGAAATTGAATACATTAATGCACATGTCTGTCGTGAGTAAATTGGGCCTTCGGGTCGAAACAACTGTGGCCTTCGGGTCGGGCCTTCGGGTCGAAACAACTGTGGCCTTCGGGTCGGGCCTTCGGGTCGAAACAACTGTGGCCTTCGGGTCGGGCCTTCGGGTCGAAACAAATGTGGCCTTCGGGTCGAAACAGTTGTGGTCTTCGGACCGGGCCTTTGGGTCGAAACAGTTGTGGTCTTCGGATCGGGCCTTCGGGTCGAAACAGTTGTGGTCTTCGGACCGGGCCTTCGGGTCGAAACAGTTGTGGTCTTCGGACCGGGCCTTCGGGTCGAAACAGTTGTGGTCTTCGGACCGGACCTTCGGGTCGGAACGAACTGTAGCCTCCGGGCCGGGCCTTCGGGTCGGTTTAATGGTTATTGACCTTCGGATCGGGCCTTCGGGTCGAAAATAAGCTGTTATTGGCCGTAGGGTCGTGGTGTCAATATGACTGCAAATTCTTTTTATATATTGCTATTGAAAATCTAATTTGCAGGGCAGTGTAATGAATTGGGCTATGGGCCCGGGTGTATTTATATTGAGGGTTATTCTGGTTTTATGAGTTATGTATTTTATTTACCCTCTGGAGGTACACTTTAGTCTAGTTGGGATTAGCAATTTATTACTTGCTGAGTTTTCTCACGGTTGTGGTAAAACCGAACATTTCAGATCCCCGGACATGAATTTTGAGGCTGAAGAGCAGGACCCTGAGCCCGAGACAGAGTCTGAGGCTATGAGCTCAGAGGAAGAGCCAGGGGAGTCCGAGAGTTCTTTTGTGACGTTTGGATCTGACCTCGACTGGGAGCCCTAGTTTAGGTCCCAGCCTTAGAAGTGAGGGCCGTCACTTTTTGATTGTAGCCCTTCCCGGTGGACAGTTTGATATCCCTAGGCCACCGATCCCCTTTTGCTTCGTGGCCCCTTTGGTGTACCTTTTTGTAGAGAAAGGGATATTGTATGTAAGTTTGTAAAGATTGCATATTAAGGTTTAATCTATCGTTTAAATTGTTAACATGTGCTATTCATGGTTGCTAATAATTTGTCTGGGTGTATATATATATATATTATATATACGTCGTTTCCGCTTGTGGCATGTTTTCTCTGATTTGGGTATTCGGGTCTCTGTGACGCAATCCTGGGAGCGTCGCACTTCGTTTAGACCCTGGGCGGATGTTCATGCTCACGTTGGGTGCGGGGCGTGACATCCCTACTTGAATTGGTATCAGAGCAAGGACAGCTCGGTCCAGTCTAGCTGAACCTTGGAGTGATAAGGAGGAGTGACCATGGGTAGTCGTAGAGTGACTTAGTGTGCTAAGTGTACCTCCAGATTGTTTGTGTTTGAATGTTGTGGTGATTATTTGAACCAGTATTATGCAGGTGCGTCAGGACTTGAGGTAAGTGCACGAATCCTGTTGGTTGTGATTGAGTGACGTTGTGATTGGCTGCCTGCTGAGTAAATTGTTGTGTGATTCACTGCCTAGGGCTTTAGACTGATATAGTTGGCCTAGGTCTTTAATTCCCGAGGGGAATTATATCAGGTAAGTGGGTGATGCGAACCCTGTGAGTTTGAGTAGTCGAGGTCGAGGTCTAGTAGGTCCGCAAGTTGGAGTTGTGGGGGATCCCAAATGGGATGATATTTCGAGAGCAATCAAGGAAGTTGGAATTTAAAAGGGGAAGGCAAATTGAGGAGCGAAATGCGACTGCTTCTACTGATGTTGATGCCACTATTGTCATCGTCAATGGAAATAACGAGAATCGTGGGCATAAGGAAAATGTGGGAAGTCAAGGTCAATGGGAAGTTAATGCAATCAGACAGATGCGTCAGTCGGTTGGAAAAGTTTCTGAAATTTAAACTCGCAAGGTTCAATGGGAAGAAGTGACCCTGACACTACGGTACTTTGGATAGAAGACTTAGAAAAAGGCTTTTGAGGTATTCGGGTGCACTAGTGAGGAGAAAGTGACCCTGGCTGTATATCAACTCCAAGGAAATGTGATTGATTGGTAAGAGGACCCCTAGAGTAGACTATTTTGAAGGGCATAATTCCAAGCTGGGTGTCGTTATCGAGGCCTTCAATGGGAGGTACTTTCAGAGAGTGCGCGGGGACAGAAAATGACAGAGTTTCTTTGGCTTCGCTAAAATTGAATGTCAGTTGATCAGTACGAGGTCGGGTTTGTAAGGTTGTCTAAGTACGCGCCAAAGGTAGTCATTGATTGTGTGGATGGGACAAGGAAGTTTCGAGATGGACTGAAACCGAATCTTCGTAGTCAATTGATGCTAATGAGCCTAAGGGATTATAATGAGCTGTATGGCAAGGCTTAAACGGTTGAAAGGGATTTGAATGAAAGGTTACCGTATATGGATCGCGGTACATGTCGGTCTTATGGAAAGAGGCATAAGAATGGCCATTGCCAAGGTAAAAGTGGAGGATGTTGTGGATGTGGACAGTAAGGTTACCAAATGAGAAATTGTTGAACCGACAGGTTAGGCCACTAATGCAATCGCAGCGACCGCAGGTAGGACATTAAGTGAGAGCTGCCCTGCAGATTAATCAAAATCGGTTAAGGACGTAAGGAAAAGTGTATGTTGTGGCTGAGAAGGAAGGGAAGTATGTGCCTTGAAAGTCTAGATGCGTTATGAGATGGTGTTTGGTACAATAGAAGATGATTTTGAAGTTATTACTTGAATGATTATGTACGACGTATTATCACTTATGGTGGATAGGCGCAATTGATTTATGGATTTCTGATTTACTAATGACATTCTTGGACGAGTTTGGAAGGACAAGTTATGCTTGGAAATTTCGGATTTTATAAAGAACCGGGGTGATTTGTTTTGGGAGACTGTTGGATTGAAATTGGATGGATTGAGTTTGTCTTTAAGGTGTATAATGATAATTAATTTGTGGCTGATTAGTTGGTTGAGGAATCAAGGCTAAAGGACGTAGTCGATGTATGTAATCTTCCCGATGTCTGTCCTTAGGAAATTGCCAGGATTGCCACCTGATGGGAGAGTCGAGGTTATGGTTGAGTTGGCCCCAGGGACAAAACCGACCTTGGGAGCGCTCTACAAGAGGTCACCGTTGAAAATTGAAGGAATCGAACGTCCAAACGTGGGAGTTATTGGATGAAGGTTTTATTCGTCTGAGTGGGTTTCCATGGGGAGCGCCAGTTTTATTCGTGAGGAAAAAGGACGGATTGTTAAGGTTATGTATTGACTACAGACAGTTGAATCAAGTGACTACTAAGGATAAACGCCCGTTGCCAAGGATAAATGACCTGTTCGACCAGTTGCAGGGGACATCAATATTTTGTGAGATCGACTTGGGGATTGGCTATCACCAATTGAGGATTAAGAAGGAGGACGTGCCGAAATCGGCATTTAGAACGAGGTATGGATACTATGAATTTACGGTGATGCCGTTTGGACTGATGGACGCCCCCGCAGCCTTTATGGATTTAATGAATTGGGTGTTCAAGGAATTTCAAGATCAGTTTGTAATTGTGTTTATAGATGATATCCAGGTATACTCAAAGATTCCTGCTAAGCATGAATTACATTTAGAAAAAGGGTTCTACGGACTTTAAGGAAACACGCACTCTACGCTAAGTTTTATAAGTACGAATTCTGGCTTCATTGAGTGGCGTTCTTAGGACATATGATACCCGGAGAAGGAATTGTAGGGGATCCAGCAAAGATTGAAGCCGTCAGGAATTGACCAAGATCGACAACGGTAATCGAGGTTCGGAGGTCCTTGGACCTGGCAAGTCATTATAGACGTTTCGCAAAAAGGTTTTTGACGTTGGTAACACCGTGGACACGTTTGCAAAAGAATGAAACGAAATTTGAATGGACGGACAAGTACAAAAGGAATTAAATACGAGACAGCGTCATTAGATGGAACTCCTTAAGGACTACGACTGCAATATTTTATATCGTCCCAAAAAGGGCTAATAAGATAACGGATACACTGAATTGGAAATCGAGCATCGCGCATATGATGGTCAAGGAATGGACCGTATTGGAGGGAATTCGGGATTCGGAATTTAAGTGTGAAGCGAGTCATGTTTAGAGTCTGTTTACCGCATTGAGGATTAAACTGGAAATCCAGGCTAAGATTAAGGCTTTATAATCGATGGACCTAGAAATCCAGAAGATTCTGGAAAAGGATGTCACAAAAAGAAAATCGGATTTTCAGGTATTCGAGGATGGGATTCTGAAGTTCCGTGATCGGTTATGTGTACCTAGTGATGCAGAATTAAAAGAATAGATTTTGTCGGATGTACACCGTGGCAATTATAGTATTCAACCGGGTAGTACGGAAATGTATCAGAACTTGCGACAGCATTATTGGTATAACGATATGAAAGTGGACGTGGCTAAGCATGTGGCCAAGTGTTTGACGTGCCAACAAGTGAAGGCATAGCATTGTAAACCCGGTGGAATGTTACAGTCGTTGGAAATCCCAAAATGGAAATGGGAACACATCATAATGGACTTTGTAACGGGACTGCCAAGGAGCCAGAGGGGACACGACTCTATTTGGGTAATAGTGGACAGACTGACCAAGTCAGCGCACTTCCTGGCAGTGCGAAAGGACTTCGAGCTAGAAAGGTTGGCAGAATTATACGTACGGCAGATCGTTCGCCTTCATAGGGTGCCAGTATCAATTACTTCGGACCGTGATCCTAGATTTACTGCGAACTTTTGGAAAAGTCTGCAATCAGCCATGGGAACTAAGTTGCAATTCAGTACGGCCTATCACCCACAGACGGATGGCCAGTCTGAAAGGACTATTCAAACTTTAGAGGATATGCTGAGAGCGTATGTGCTAGACTTTTAGGGCAAGTGGGAAGAATAGTTGTATTTGGTAGAAATTGCCTACAATAACAGTTTTCAGCAGAGTATCAGAATGGCACCATTTGAAGCATTATATGGCAGGGCTTGCAGAACACCGTTGTGTTGGGATGAGGTAGGAGAAAGAAGTATAACGGGTCCAGAGTTGGTTCAACAGTCGGTGGAAACGGTAAAAAATTATCCGGGAAAGGTTAAGAACAGCTCAGAGTCGTCAGAAAAGTTACGCGGACCAAAGGCGTAGACTGTTGGAGTTTCAAATTGGCGATCATGTATTTCTCAAGATCTCGCCAATGAGAGGATTGTCTCGGTTTGGCAAGAAAGGAAAACTGAGTCCAAGGTTCATAGGACCGTTTGAGATTTTGGAAAGAATTGGAGCGTTAGCCTATCGCCTAGCCTTGCCGCCAAATTTGTCACAAGTTCTTAACGTCTTCCACGTGTCGATGTTGAGGAAGTACGAACCGGATCCGACCCACGTGCCGAATCATGAGGTAATAGACGTGGACGACATAGCGTCGTACGTGGAAAAGCCGGTGCGAATCGAGGACAGAAAAGAACAAGTGTTGAGAAATAAGACGATACCGTTGGTTAAGGTTATTTGGGAACATCACGGGACGGAAGGCGCCACCTGGGAAAGTGAGGAAGTGATGCGACACCAGTACCCCCATTTGTTTGAGTAGTCGGGTTGGATTGTAAATTTCGAGGACGAAATTTTTGTAAGGGGGGAAGAATTGTAACATCCCGAGTTTCGACCCATTTTTGGGATTTATAAAACGCGTGATTTGTCGGTGTGCTTATAGTAAAATCTCGCCCGAGAACTGATCACTCTCGGTTATTATTTTAAATTAGAGATTTCGCTAGAATCGCACTCGATCGAATTTGGCCGTTAATTAGACCCCAAACTTGGCAGTCGATTTCCGGGAGTTTCGGGACGAAATAAATTGGACGTTGTCGATATTGTTGTGGCCAACGTTGAGGTTATCAGGGATGGCGAAAAAGTGAATTTTGACCGGATGCGGATTTGGACTGGTAGACCTCCCTCGTAGTGTGTCGGAGAGTATTCTATTTTGGCCGTATGCACTAGAATATTATTTGGGATTTTTAGTGAACCGTTAGACCTTTTTCCGAATTTAAATCGGGGCTATTAGGTCGATTTTTGGTTTGAACCGTGTCCGTTGGATCGCGATTATTGCGATTGTGACTTGTCCTTTCTCTCTCTCTCTTTCTCTCCCTCTCCCCATTTCCCGCCGGTTCCCCCTCTCCCCTACGCCTGCCCACACCTACCCCTACCTACACTTCTAGCCATCATGTCTCCCTTTTTCTTTCCTTTTTCTTTTTCTTTTTTTTCTTCCTCTCTTCTCCTTCGCTGGCTCCCTCGCGCGGATGTTGCTGCTTCTGGTTTTCCTCCGCTGCGGTCCCAGCTCGACGGAACCAGCCGTCGCCGTGCGCCGCCTCCTCGTCGGTCCAGTCGCCGCCTGTCGCCAGCGAGCTTCGCCGGTCTCTTCGTCAGCCCCGTCGCCGGCCTGCCCGCGACGCACGTGCAGCAGCGAGCACACCGCCGTTGCCGCCGTGCCCGTCGCCGCGCCTGGCAGCCGCGCCTCTCGCCGGCCAGCCGCCGTCGCCGGCTTGTCCGGTGAGCCGCCATCTCCCCTCAGCCTTCCCGTCTCTCTCTCTCTCTCTCTCTTCTCTCTCTTACCCCCGACTGTCTCTCTCTCTCTCTCGTTTCTAGCTTGCCCCATTGCCCGCCGGTCGGCTGTCCAGCCTCGCCGCCGTTCGTCGACGCCGTGCCGCCACTCGCCGGTTCCCAGGCGCCGCCCCAACCCCGTCGACCGTCGTTTCCCTCGATTTCCGCCGCCCTCAACCACTGTCCTGTTCCGGCGGGAGAGAGTGCAGCAACGTCGCCGGACTCGCCGCCGGTGCCGCGCCGCCGTCCGCCGCCGAGCGTCGCCCCCGACGACCGCCTCGCCGTCCTCAGCCTCCTCTCCACCCGTCCTCAGCCCCCTCACCCCATCAGCCTCTGTTTTGGCCGAGCTTGGCCTTGGATTCGCCGGAGTCGCCGTGACCGCCGGCTTGCCCCCGGAGCGCCGCCGTCGATTCTCACCGCTTGCCGGTAATCGATCGCTCGCTCCCGTCGTCCCAAGACCGATAATAGGCGAGTAAAAATTTCTAAACCCTAATTAGCCTGATTGTGGAGTTTTAGGGGGTAAATTAATGGGGTAATTAAGCTAATTTGGGGCTTATTTGTGTGGGAATGTGCATTGGCTGATTATAGGACTTAATTGGGACTTAATAAGGGTGTTTAAGGATGATTTGGAGACCAATTGATGGTTGTTTGGGTGTGGTTCACATTAGAACCGAATTTGCTTAAATTGAATATTAATTGGACTTTTGTGTAATGATTTGAAATTAGGCATTTTGGAGGTCAATTAGGACTCGTCGGGACTTTGGGGGATGAGGCCATATTTGGAGTTTATCGATTGAGACTGGTTGGTCATGTCAAGTCCTAAGTGGATGGAATTGCTGTAATGCTAAGTTGTGTGTTAAGTGCCGAATGTAAATGGACTACAATGAAAGGAGTTAGACGTGCCGATAATGCACTGTATGAGTTGAAATTGTGAATTATTATCCTTGGCACACCGTGGCATGACAATTGGCTTGCGTCCCATGACATGTGAATTCGCATCATGCTTTGATATGGTTGAAATTGAATACATTAATGCACATGTCTGTCGTGAGTAAATTGGGCCTTCGGGTCGAAACAACTGTGGCCTTCGGGTCGGGCCTTCGGGTCGAAACAACTGTGGCCTTCGGGTCGGGCCTTCGGGTCGAAACAACTGTGGCCTTCGGGTCGAAACAAATGTGGCCTTCGGGTCGAAACAGTTGTGGTCTTCGGACCGGGCCTTCGGGTCGAAACAGTTGTGGTCTTCGGATCGGTCCTTCGGGTCGAAACAGTTGTGGTCTTCGGACCGGGCCTTCGGGTCGAAACAGTTGTGGTCTTCGGACCGGGCCTTCGGGTCGAAACAGTTGTGGTCTTCGGACCAGGCCTTCGGGTCGAAACAGTTGTGGTCTTCGGACCGGACCTTCGGGTCGGAACGAACTGTAGCCTCCGGGCCGGGCCTTCGGGTCGGTTTAATGGTTATTGACCTTCGGATCGGGCCTTCGGGTCGAAAATAAGCTGTTATTGGCCGTAGGGTCGTGGTGTCAATATGACTGCAAATTCTTTTTATATATTGCTATTGAAAATCTAATTTGCAGGGCAGTGTAATGAATTGGGCTATGGGCCCGGGTGTATTTATATTGAGGGTTATTCTGGTTTTATGAGTTATGTATTTTATTTACCCTCTGGAGGTACACTTTAGTCTAGTTGGGATTAGCAATTTATTACTTGCTGAGTTTTCTCACGGTTGTGGTAAAACCGAACATTTCAGATCCCCGGACATGAATTTTGAGGCTGAAGAGCAGGACCCTGAGCCCGAGACAGAGTCTGAGGCTATGAGCTCAGAGGAAGAGCCAGGGGAGTCCGAGAGTTCTTTTGTGACGTTTGGATCTGACCTCGACTGGGAGCCCTAGTTTAGGTCCCAGCCTTAGAAGTGAGGGCCGTCACTTTTTGATTGTAGCCCTTCCCGGTGGACAGTTTGATATCCCTAGGCCACCGATCCCCTTTTGCTTCGTGGCCCCTTTGGTGTACCTTTTTGTAGAGAAAGGGATATTGTATGTAAGTTTGTAAAGATTGCATATTAAGGTTTAATCTATCGTTTAAATTGTTAACATGTGCTATTCATGGTTGCTAATAATTTGTCTGGGTGTATATATATATATTATATATACGTCGTTTCCGCTTGTGGCATGTTTTCTCTGATTTGGGTATTCGGGTCTCTGTGACGCAATCCTGGGAGCGTCGCCCTTCGTTTAGACCCTGGGCGGATGTTCATGCTCACGTTGGGTGCGGGGCGTGACACATTGCGCACTACATGGTGCTGAAATGAAAGGGACAGAACTGCCACTTGTAGCCAAGTACCCCAAAGAAAACTATGACAAAGCTTTTTGCAATCCTCATTTTCCTGCTTAGCTTTCTCACCCTCAAAACCGAATCAATCGTTACTATCAGCGAGCATTACTGCTCGAATTCAACCCCTTTCACTCTGAACAGCACCTACGAGGCGAACCTCAACCTTCTCCTCAAGTCCCTTCACTCTCACGCCAACTCGAGCAACGGATTCTTCAACATGAGCACAGGGAAGCCAAGCGACGCAGAAGCTGTGTATGGCAGCTTCCTATGCAGGGGAGATGTCACCAAGGAAGTGTGCATGGAATGCGTGAGAAATGCTAGTGTCAGTATCAAAACGAAATGTCCTATGGTCAAAGAATCCATCCTCTGGTTCGACCAGTGCATGTTGCAGTATTCAGACCGTAACTTCTTTTCAGCCACGGACGAAGCGCCTCTTCTGGGTGGGTATAATGAGGAGAATATGGAAGAACCCACCGAGTTCATGAAGCTATTGAACAAAACGATGGACCGCTTGATTACTCCGGCCGCTAAAAGATCCAATAAGAAGTATGCTTCCAGAGACGCCTCCTTTAAAGAAGCAAGCGGCACTACTCTTCATACATTTGCCCAGTGCAGGCCTGATCTCTCGGCGGCTCTCTGCGAGGATTGCCTGCAGAATGTGATTTCGATTCTCCTGACGAATGAAACCGGCAAAATCGGGGGCAGAATCTTGCTTCCAACTTGCTTCGCCAGGTTCGAAATATACCCGTTCTACACAGGTAGTGAACTCAACGTTTTTGTTTCACTAGTTATAACGCGTTTCAGTTTGCTGATCTGATCACGTTTGGTGGCACGTAAAATATTTAATTGTCGGTGCCATATTTGCCAGATGCTGAATGTAATGCGATTATACTAATGAAGCATTCAACTAATTGAATTACAGTCGAAAAGAATAGGCATTCTTCATCAAGATTAGTTATCGCGATCACTTCTGCAACTTCGGCAGTCGTGCTACTTGGCGTCGCGCTCTGGTTTGCCCTCAAAAGTGAAAGGAACAAGAGAAACCATGTCGAAGAAGATCCGAATGGTGAGAAATGGGGAAAATTGCACCACAAGTCCTAAACTTTATGTACCGAATGCAATGAATTTTGAAGCCTTTCAATTCACTTAATCAAGTCTTAAACCTTTATTTGCTCCAATTAGGCCATTAACCTTTATTAGAAAATATAATTAAGGTTTAAAGTTATGTGGAAAAGTGCAATTTAAAGTGCCACGCAATCACTTTTTTGAGTAACACAGAGCTCATTTTAGGTACTATTCATAGAAATGACTTAATTGCACTTTGGAAGATGGTTTAGAAATTGATTGAGTAAATTGAATGGTCTAAGATTTAACTGCATTATGTACAGAAGGTTTAAGACTTCCTATGCAATTTTCCCGTGAGAAACATCACAGATCTACTTTGCTTGCATTAGTCTTTCCATTTACAGTTTATTCGTATCGCAAAGTTGATGGCTAATCACTACACAGTTGGAAGCGAAATTTCGGAACTGCATTCCCTACAATTTGATGTGGGCACAATTGAATCCGCCACAGCTTACTTCTCAGGTCACAACAAATTAGGGGAAGGCGGATTCGGTCCAGTTTATAAGGTAAGAAGTTTTTAACATAGAGATAAGACATGAAGCACAACGTAGAGATTCAATATGGGTGCATGTTCTGCCTTAACATGACATTTTCGTTCATATTCTGTATTTTGTAGGGTACACTCCCTTGTGGTAGGAAAATTGCAGCAAAAAGGTTGTCGCAAAGTTCGAAACAAGGCGAGCAGGAATTCAAAAACGAAGTCGAATTGGTAGCCAAGCTGCAGCACAGAAATCTAGTGAGGCTATTAGGATTTGCCATGGAAAGAGAAGAAACGATACTAGTCTATGAATTCGTGCCCAACGGCAGCCTCGACCAGTTGCTCTTCGGTTCGCGCCTCTCTCTTCATCTTCTTTGAAAATGATTCCTTTCCTTTCAGTTTAGTTCTTTCTTCCCAATTCTAGTCACCATCTAAAATTATATCTTGGGACATTATTCATACGATTAGATGTCGGTTTCAAAGAAATTTAAGTCAGACAATGACTTGTCAATTAGATTCAGACATGCAGTAGGGCGTCTTTTGACTCTAAAATTTACAAATTCTGGCCAACACAGACCCTCAGCAAAGCGTACAGTTGGATTGGCCAGCACGCCACAAGATCATGGTTGGGGTGGCACGCGGTCTTCTTTACCTTCACGAAGATTCTCGGCTCCGAATTATCCATCGTGACCTCAAAGCTAGCAATATTTTGCTCGATGACAATATGAACCCAAAAATCTCCGACTTTGGTATGGCTAGGATTTTTGGTGTTGAGCAGACTCAAGGAAGAACAAACAGAATTGTCGGAACTTAGTAAGTCCAATTTCATATTACTTTGGTTCACGGTAGGAACAACCCATTGGATAATTTGCAATAATTATGCTAACAGATTCGGACTTTAATTGGATTTTCTAATGCGTAGATTATATTGAGCATTAACATCTTGATCTTTAAGCAAACTATGCTCATTCATGAGAATCATGGCTTTGTCTTTCTCCTTGAACTGATTTGCAGTGGCTACATGTCTCCTGAATACGCCATGTACGGACAATTTTCAGTAAAATCCGACGTGTTCAGCTTCGGTGTGTTAATGCTAGAGATCATTACTGGCAAGATGAATCAGAATTCTCACATATCAGATGATGACTCCGGCCTTCTCGACTATGTGAGTATAGTTTGATCCTGCATTTTCATTTGTTTTGGGTAAATTAATGACATTACCAACATATGTTCTAGGTTTGGGAACACTGGAGAACTGGAGCACCATTGGAAATTGTGGATCCGACGGTCGGTGAATCTTACCTGGCAAACGAAGTGATCAGATGTTTTCACATTGGCTTGCTCTGCGTTCAGAACGACAAAGAAGCCCGACCTGCCATGGATGCGGTTGTTCTTATGCTTAGTAGTGCTGATTCCATTAGCCTCCCCGTGCCTGAGCAACCTACATTCTCTGTCCCAAGTGTGAAACACAGACAACATTCTCAAGATGGAAACTCGAATCGATCCAGCAAGCAGCTCAATAGCAGCAAGATAATGCCGCAATGTTCAGTGACCAGCGGCTGTCTTACTGATGTGGTACCTCGATAGAAAGCGGGAAAAGATCATGGAGCACACTCGAAGTCCACAGATCAATGTACAATTCATGCGCCAAGAGGTCAACACCAAGTATCAGACAAAGAATATAAGCTCTCGTTTGCAAGGAACAGGATTTTAAGCTCCAAATTACAGAGTGTGTTGAAGTCCATTCTCTATGACAGCAACCGGAACTATTTAGATAGCAACAAATCGAAGAATAAAGTAGAGAACTCATTCTTCTATCTTTAACTATAGGTGTTAGAGAAGCATATTTCTCTCTACTCTTTAGTTTATTGCAGTTTTATCTTTTTTTTCTTCTTCAAGAAAATAGAAAGGATAGCTCTTGTAACAGCAGAATTCTATTGTTCCGCATATAATCTAAGGATTTCCACACTAGTAAATTTTATTAAGTAATAGTAAGCATCAAGAATTGTTGATAGAAAAATGGATTGACGAGTTTTTTTCCAGGTAAATTGTTAGAAATTTGTCGACATTTAGGAATCTATCAACTTTCTTCGACAGTTTGAAAATACTTGTACTAAAATACTAATTTTTATTTGCTTAACTTACCGACATTTAAAATTTATGAACTCTTATAGGAAAATACCGAATCTAAATTAGAGTATGAACCAATATCACCAATAGCTCGATTTAGAAATCTAATATTGCCAACGTAGTCCTAAATTTTCGAGCGAAATTTCAAGATAGAAATTTCGCCCAATTATTGCAGGAAATGGCTGACATAGCGTCTAGTTATCGCCAGCCATCCTATGTGGCGAGTTGATGTGGGTTGACGTGGGCCATGTCAGCGATTTCTACAGGCAATTGGCTGGAAAGACATATGTTGGAATTTCAGGCAAAAATTTAGAACTATGTTGGCAAATTTTAGGACCGAATTGGCATCCATACAATAGGTTTAGAATTGATTGGGTAATCATCCCTCTTTTATGTGTGCTTTGTGTGTGTTACGCTTTGTGCATTTTTCGAGTTAACATTAACAGAGCTACATCCTTGTTGAGACAAAAATCATTGTGTATTTCCATTAACCTTAGTTGGGGTATATAAATACCCAAGAGTACATTCTAAAAGATTTACTAGCTAGAAAAGAAATAAATAAAATAGAAAACTTCCTAACTTCTAAAGATAAGATTCCAAATCTTTTAAAACTGATAGCCCTATATTTGGTAGATATATATTTGGTTGATACACCCCCTCAAGTGGGAGAGTCAAGACCACGAATCTTCAACTTGTCTTGTAAAAATGCAAAATGTGCTTTAGGAGGGACTTTGGTGAGAGCATCAGCTAGTTGGTCATCTATGGAGATAAACTGCACATTGAGTTGTAGGTTGGCGACACGATCACGAACAAAGTGGAAGTCAATTTTAACATGCTTGGTGCAAGCATGGAAAACTGGATTTGCAGACAGATAAGTGGCCCCAATATTATCGCACCAAAGAATGGGAGGACCTTGAAGAGGGAACCCAAGCTTTGAAATAGTGACTCAAGCCAAATGAGTTTAGCTGCAGCATCGGCAAGAGCTTTATACTCGGACTCTGTGGAAGAGCACGCTACGGTTCATTGTTTTCTAGAGCTCCAAGATATCAAATTAGGACCAAGAAAAATAGCATACCCTCCAACTGACTTTCTGTCATTAGAGCTACCAGCCCAATCTGTATTGGAAAAAGCTTCCAAGCGATTATCATTGGATCAGGAAAGAAGCAAACTGCAATATCCTGAAAATTTGACACATTTTGGTGATATATGAAATGGTGATTTCATCGATTGATCTATTAGTAATTCTTACTCTGGTCTGATCACCCAGGGAATACTAACCAAAGGGGAAAGGCTACTGAGAATTTGTTCCTAAAAGCCGCCCGTTAGTTCGAGATTTATTATAGTTGCGATTGATCGATTTCAACCACGAATTACGATCCGATTTTAGGGTTGAATTCTTAAGGATTTACAAACTGAACCATAGGATGCCACCTCGTAATTTTTACGAATTGGCCATCGAAAATTCCAAATTCGAAAAATGATCGAAGAATTGGAAATTCTCCGCGAGAAACGGAAGTGAACCGAGCAACGGCCGATGGGCCTCACGTCCGAGGGGGCCGACCATCAAGGCCCAATAAGAATAAGTCGGCCCGTAATTCGGTGCTCGGGCTGAGGACAAAGTGGTAATTTTAAGGAACAAAAATTGAGAAAATTTCAAAAGGAAAATTGGGATATTTTTGGGGGTAATTATGAAACCCACCCCCACACTCTTTTCTCTCTCTCTCCTCTCTCTCTCTCTTCCTTTTTTCCCCGTTGACTCCCCCCCCATGCGTCTGACCTCCTCGACCAACTCCCACTAGCCCCCATCATTTCCTCCTTTCTTCTTTTTCTTTTCTTTTCTTCTCTTCTTCTTCTTCTTCTTCGTTGGACCTGCTTCTTCTCGGCTCCTTCTTCTGCTGCTCACTGACCGGACCTGTTGGTGCCAGACCAGCCACCACCATGCACCGCCCTCTTCGCCGGAACCAGCCACCCGCCGTGCGCCGCCTTATCGCTGCCACCACCTCAGCTCAATCCCAAATGAGCAGCTCCGTTCGTCGGCCACCCGTCACTGCCCGTTTCAGCCGGGTGCAAGAAATGCCCCTCGCCAGACAGCGCCGCTCCTCCCTGCCATGAACCACCGCGGTCCCAGCTCTCCCCTTGGCCGAGCGACACCGCCCCAGCTTCCTTGAAGTCTCTCGTCGCCTGCTGGTTTTGCTGGACGCCAGCCATCCATCGCCGGTCTCGCCCTTTCGTACGTCACCGCCGCTGTTTGAGCTTCCTAGATGACCATCACTAGCTACAATTTCCGCCTGACTCAGCCTCCAAACCGCGCCGGACTGCCACCGCCTCTTCGACGTACCCGAACCACTGCTGTTCGTCACTCGCTGTCCGTCTCCGCCGTTGCAGCTGCTATTCACCGCTGTCCAACTACCTAGCTGACACCATCAGCCACCATTTCAAGCCTAGAATAGTCCCCAAGCAGCCCCGAGCAGCCACCACAGCAGCCGCTCCTTCGCCACGCCCGGATCGTCGCCGTTCATCGCTCGTAACGCAAAACCGGAGCCGCCGCAAGCGAGCCGGCGTTGTCACCGTCATTCTTGTGTTAACGTCATCGTTAAGTGGGTAAGTTAACCCCTAATCCCTCGTTTAGGGTGTTAAACTTGCTTAGGGTAGTTTAATTTAGATTTAAATTAGGTTAATGGTTATTTAAGTAAGTTTAGTGTATAAGTTAATATTGGATTATTAGATAACCTTTGGCGATAGGTTATCGTTCGTATAACAAGTTATCTTTGGATGTGATGATAGGTTATTGGGGATTGGATCATAAGTTATTGGTGTTTTTAGTGATATGTTATCGGTAATGGTTCAATAAGTTATTATTATTTACGTGATAAGCTATCGTTGTGCTTGTGATAAGTTATCGCTATTTTAATGATAAGTTATCAATTATTTTATTAGTATTATTTATTTTATTAAATAAATTAATTTTGGGAATTAAATAATAATATTTTATTCAATAGTAATAATAAAATATTTAATTTCCGAAAATTAAATATTAATATTTTCGGATGATCCTTATTATCGATTTGCAATTGTTTCATGCATGGATTGTGATTTCGAGGTTGGATTTCACCGTATAAATTAGCGTATTTAGCTAAATGATTAGAATGATTATTTTCAAGAAAAGATTTTGAATCTTTGAAATAAATTATTTTATAGTTATGTCTGAGAAATGAATTTGTTGCCTTGAGAAATAAAACATGTTTTGAAATAATATTTTTACAAAGTTGAGCGATTATTTACATATGTGATCAAGTGAAATTATATGTGGCATTATCATGAGCATAGTCCATGTATGCATTGGCTAATTGAAAAGATAAGAATTGGCTTGAATGCTCATGTGCTCGTGTGATCACATGTTGGAGCCGTCTCGCTGTGTATCGCTTGATGATGCCCAGTTTATCAAGGTCTATTGCGTATTGCACTCGATTTATCGGATGCCTAGAGATTATCTAGATTGCCGATATTTCGGATGCCAGATCGTGGCCTGAGGGCAGATCCGATGCTCCTTACGGGATATTATCTTACTGTGTATCGTTTGATGTTGCCGTACTAAAATGCCATCATCCTGTGTATCGTTTGACGTAGCCGTGCTCGATGTGGCGGGACGGAACCCGGTCATGCTAGAAGACTGCCATCTTGCTACATATCGCTTGATGTGTAGTGGCCCCGATGGAGCATAATAATTGAAATACGTGTGATGCATAGTGCTTGATTATGGGGTAGAAACTGCTAGACATGGTATGGGACGTGCTCGAGTGGGTTTTGCTTTATAATCGAGACACACGCGATTGTGATGCATTGATGTATGCGAATTCTTATTATATGCTCTTGACATGTGATATGTTTGATACATCGCTATGGCATATGACTACCTATGTCATGCATTATATTTGTGCCAAATCAAGGTAAGGATGTTTGTGGTTGATTAATGACTTATGTCCAGTGCATGGTCACGTGATTAGAGACCCCGTGCGAATTGGCCTTCTAAACAGGGCTTAGGCCATTAACTTATTGAGACTTTCGTCTCATTTGTTGTTATTAACCAATTTTCAGGCCCTTAGTATGTTGATGCACCCAGTTTGGTTCAGGGTGTTTGGAAGCTAGCTTTTTGAGATCAACATATTGGTGAAGTAGTTTGGCCCTAACCTGGTATCTTTTTGTTGGCTTTTGTGATATTGCCTGTAGTGGGCATGTAAAAATGTTTCCAGGGGTTAATCAAATGAACACTAAAAATTGATGTTGTTGTTTAACTATTGTGAATCGTTTTCCTATCTATCCTTATTTATTATAGCTGTCCTGGTGATTGTTGTTATCGCTTCCGTATGCGTAATTAAAAGATAAAATAAAGGGTCGGCGACGAGTCTTGGGACGTTGCATTGTGACGACCATAGTGGGATGTTGCATGTCCGTAGGGTTCTGGACGTGACATCTTCGTCCGAATTGGTATCAAAGTAAGGTTAGCTCGATTCAAGTTTGGTCGAGACCTAAAGTGATAAGGTGCGATGGGTTCTGGGATAGTGAGTTAGGAAAACACTTTATGCCTATGTTTGATTGTGAGCTTTCACGTTCGAAAGCGAGCTACTCAGGAATTCTAATTCCTTGTTAGATTTGGAAAGCAGGTTCATGCAAAGATCTTGCAAGATGAGCGATCTTGAGTAGAGAGCTCCTCGGAGAAAGGTAGCATTGAGGCAGATTGATGCTAGAGAGAAAGCACCCAAAGATCCTAGGTTGGACCGGATCTTACAAGCTTTGGAAACCTTAGTCAGGCAGCAGGCTCAGAACCAAGCTGTTGCCGCTACCGCTGCTGTTGCCGCCACCGCTGCTGATGCTGCCCCTATTGATATTCCGTTGGCTGGAAACGGAAATGGGAATGGAAATGGGAATCCACCCATGTACAAGTTGGTAGAGCAATTTCTGAAACTCAAGCCGTCCAAGTTCACTGGTGCGGATGATCCTGAGGCTGCAACCCTTTGGATCAGGGAGTTGGAAAAGGTTTTTACCTGGCTGAGATGCTCGGACGAAAACAAGGTGACATTGACAGTTTACCAGTTACAAGGTAATACTAGTACTTGGTGGGAAGCTACCCAGAGGATGTAACAGCCCGAATTTCGACATAATTCCGGGGGTAATAAAACTCGCATTATTTCGCATTTCATTTTAGTAAGTCTCACCTAGAGCTGATCACTCTCGGGATATAACCAATGGGGTATGACTAACTAAGAAACGGTACATGGGCCAGGGACCCGATCGCGAATCGGATACCGATCTCGAGAAATGATGAGGGAATATTTAGGGCTGACGTGGGCCGATCTTAGGAAAAGTGATGGATTTGGTTTGACCAAGGCCAACGATGTACAAACGGATCGTAGGTGATACTGCATGACCGAAAGTGCACGTGACCAACCAGTCCTGAACTTGAACCGAACTATCGCGACCTCTGGAACTAGTGATAATTTCCCATTCTCTCAATAATCGAGACCGTCATGACTCAGATAACTCTAGGTCGATACGTGTAACCCCTAAATAGCCGCCTATTAGTGAGAGACCATGAAATTGAAAATTTAGCGAGTTGTGATCACGAAATTAGACTCAGAATTCGATATCGATTTTCGAGGGCCTATACGATTAATTTCACGATTCCGACGTCATATTATGTTGGCCACACACATTTGGGGTTGGAACGGGCGAAAAATGGAATTTCGACTTGGGACCGGAAAAATGACCATTTTGCCCCTAGGTCAATTTTGGTTCCGAATTTTGAGGATAATTAAGAGAATTAATTAAATTTTGAATTATCTCAATTATTGGAGCCTAAGACCAAAATACCCCTCAATTATTAGATTAGGATAAATCTAAACCGTTGGATCAAGGGCATTTTGGTCAAATTGCTCGGATGGATGACACATGGCGCCCACTAGCCATTATATTTGACCAGCTTGGACCATCTTCTCTCTCCTCATTCCCTCATTTGACCGGTACTCCTTCCCTCTCTCCCCTCTCCTCCGCCGTTCCTCTTCTCGGCGATGTGAAGGTCGCCGTTCGCCGGAGCTGCTGGTCGCCGACGCCACCTAGCCTCCCCACCGTTCCGTTCCACCTTTCTCTCTCTCCCATCCACGTTTGACGTGAGGACCACCGTCAATTAGCTCGGCCGTGAGGACCACCGCCGAGAGCCGCCGTGTGCCGTGTGCCACCGCCGGAAAGCCGAGGCCACCGTCCACCATCCATCTGCCGCCACACCACTCACCCTCACCGACCCACTCCCCCTCTCGCCACCCCAACCTCCGTACGGAAGCCTAGGACGCCATCCGTACCACCAGCCGCCGCCGTCACCGCCATTGGAACGTCGCCGCCAATTTCGCCGTTCATCGGTGATTGGCCGTTTGTTCTCGTCGTCTTAGTCTAGATTAAGTGAGTATAATTTTCTAAACCCAGTCTAGGACAGTGTACATTTTTAGACGGACCCGATTTGGATTGTACTGGTATAATTTGAGGAGAATCTGATACTGGTTATTTGAGGTTGAGATCGCAGTTATTTTAATGGATTATTGTAGTGATCTGGTGACGAAATTGGAGGTCTATATTGAGGAAAATAGTGGCTGTCTATTAGGTGATTTATTGCGTTAAAATGGACAAATCGAGGCTTATGTGACTGTACTGTCGGAATTGCTTCACTGGTTGATCATTGATTATTTGTGCCCAATGTTGGTTTTTTTAATATTGCCATGTTGTGTGCTCATGTGGCCGAATCGTGCGAAGTGTGATTGGCCAACTAACGGCTTGAATTAATTATTGAATTATGCATTGTGAATTGGGGCGCACAGTATTAATTGGCCAAGCGAGCACATCGTTTGTGAATTGGGCACTGTGTAGTGACTGTGATTGGACTGAGTGCCTATACTATGTGGTGCTCATGTGTATTATGTGACATTGCATGGCCACGCATTATGTATGCCGAGAATGGGACATGAGCCGAGAATTGTACGAGAACGCGTGCTTGACATGAGCATGTGATTACCTAATCGCCCTGGTGCATATTACGCGGGGTTCAGATAATAACTGGCTGTGTGTATGTGTGATCACAATTCGTCCTGATGCGTGTTACGTGGGGTGTGCCGTCCTCATGTACTTTGTAGCAGGACGATGCCCGGTACGTCCAAAAGACGATCATCCTTATGCACTTTGTAGTAGGCTTTGGTTCGTAAAGAGATCGGTGTTGTGCCTCATGTACTTTGTAGCAGGCTAGAGACATCGAAACAAGGGCGTTTTTATGCTGGCCACAAAGTGTTGTACTAAGAAAGATCAGTGTTGCGCCCCATGCACCTTATAAACTATAGACACTAGATAATAATATAGAGCATTGAGCCAATATGCGGTGTGAACCAGAATGAAACATGGCATGATGATGATATTTGTATGCATAAGAATGCATGGGCTAGTGTGCGAGTGTGCAAGACTCGGTGAATGGCATGTGAAATGATCACTATTGAGTATGAGCATGGGTATGGCGTACGTATGGATAGTGCGTTTGCGTATGTGATTTGATTATTATACTGAAATGCCTAACCTGCAGGGTCAGTGCGACGATCAATCGGGTCCAAGGGCCTAGGTCATTGCTTGTGTATTATGTTGTTTTGTCCATCAAGAGATGTATGTTACCCTAGCCTAAGTTTAGGGGGTTGTACTCACTGAGACGCGTTCTCATTGTTGTTATAACCCAAACTTTTCAGACCCTCGTCCCTGATCATGCCGAATCCACCTACGCTTTTTGGGATCTCGATGCAGATCCAGCAGTCAACTAGTGTATTCCCTTCTGGTAATGGGGAAGCGTATGTAAGATATCGATCAGTGATTTTTGTGGATATGGGCGAATATTTCTATCAGACCCAGATATATGTCGCTTAGTGTTTGCAGGACGTAGAGGGGAATATAGGCTAACCCCTCAAGACTGTTGACGCCCCACTTGATGGAAATGGTTTGATGATACCGATAGTCACAGATGGTGAGATAGTTAATCCTCAGGGATGATCATGAGTGGGATGTCCAGAATGAGATGATGAACGAGGAGCCACAGGTGATTGTAGAAGACCCTGACCAGTTCGACGACGAAGAAGATGAACCCGAAGACATGGACTTAGACGATGAGGAAGAGATTGGGGAAGTCAAAGAGTTAGGCTCGGACGAAGAATTGGGACTCTATCTCGACCTCGAGTTGGAGCTGGACTCTGAGGACGAGAGAGTAGCAGCGGAGGACATGGAGTCAGAGGATTCTGAGCCCCCTGAGAGTTCTTCCAAGGAGCCGTCGGAGAGTTCTTCCGAGTCTTCAGACCCTGACTGGGAGCCCTGGGCAGGCCGGAGCCCTTGGTAGTGGAGACTGCCCCTTTTTTATGGAGATCTTACCCTAGTTAGCCTAACCACCCTAAGCCACTTATCCTTTTTGACCTAGTGGCTATTGACTGCTGGTGTTGAATGTTTTTTATTGTACAATGGACGTTGTAAAAAGCTTTTCTATAGTAATACAAAAAGGTATATTTGTAATCATGTTCCTGTTTGAGTTGCTGTGCTATCTTTGGTCTCGTGTATATTTATATTGTACGAGTGTTGATTTATTATTTCCGCATGTGCCTGATCTCCATTTGGGTGTTGGGTCGGCAACGCTTCCTAGGATGTCGCACTCTAATCGACCAAGGTAGGGATGCTGCGTACCGTGGGACTCGGGATGTGATAGAGGAGGGTATTTCCCGAATGCACAGTCCGGGTGTGGGGTGTCTTCGTGGAAGCTTTTTATAACAAGTTCTTCTTAGACTACGCTAAGGAGCAGAAGATGAACGAGTTTCAGTGTCTCCGGCAAAACCGGTTGTCGGTAGACTAGTACGAGGCAAAGTTTGCTGAGCTGTCCAAGTATGCCCCGAGGCTGATTGAGGATCCAGTTGATAAGGCAAGGAGGTTTAGGGATAGGCTGAAACCTGAGATTAAGGACCAATTGGTGCCCTTGAATTTGAAGGACTATGATGAGCTATATGAAAGGGCACAGTTGATAGAAAGAAACTTGGTTGAGAGGGCAGCCGCATCTGGATCAAGGTTTGTGCCAAATAAGGATAATCACCGATTTGGGAAGAAACCGATGGCAAGCAGTAGATTTTCCATCCTTCCTAACAGGAAAGGTGGCGTGAGGAAACCGACATTCAATTCAAACGGTACGTGCCGCTTTTGTAGTAGAAACCATGGATCAGCCCCATGCCCTATGAAGACGGGAGCTTGCTTTAGATGTGGCCAACCCGGCCACCACGTGAGAGATTGTCCACGCCAAGCCGCGGGAGCGCGAGGACTAGTGCAGCAAGTAGGACAACCTGCAAGGAATGCCCCGCTGAACCAATTGAACCGGCCCCAAGTGCAAGGAAGGGTCTATGCCGTCACAAGAAAGGAGGCGGAAGACTCGCCCGCTGTAATTATAGGTTCGGTTTCGTTACATGACCATGCTGCCTATGCTTTATTTGATCCTCGAGCTATGCATTCATTTGTAGCTAAGCAATTTGTGGAATTAGTGGGGTTAAGTCCTCAACCGGTGGGAGTAGTTTATAGTATTTCTACCCCTTTAAAGGATAGTGTAGTGTCTGTAGTAGGTTGTACTGGTTGTAGATTATCTGTTGGCGGTCGTGAGGACATCATAGATTTAATTATCTTGACGATGTTTGACTTTGATGTGATTATTGGGATGGATTAGCTCACAAGCAATGAGCCATAGTAAATTGTTATCGTAAGACGATTCAGTTTGAGCTTATAGGGAGCATTGGATTCGAGTTTGTTGGGAATCGAGGAGGACCATCGATCCCTTTGATTTCATCACTGGAAGTCACTCGGTTATTGGATGAGAGTTGTCAAGGTTGTTTGACGACTGTAGTTGATACTTTGGTAGAGGAACCAAGGATGCAAGACATTCCTGTGGTGTGAGAATTTTCAGACATTTTCCCTAAAGAATTGCCTGGGTTGCCCCTAGAAAGGGAAATAGAATTTGTGATTGAATTGGCCCTTGGAACGGAACCGATTTCTAAAGCACCTTACAGAATGGCATTGTCGGAATTGAAGAAGTTAAAGGTTCAGATGCATAAATTGTTGGATAAAGGATTTATTCGTCCTAGTGCATCACCTTGGGGAATGCCAATTCTATTTGTAAGGAAGAAGGACGGGTCGTTGCGCCTTTGCATCGACTATCGACAACTCAATTAGGTAACAATTAAGAATAAGTATCCGTTACCTAGGATAGATGATTTGTTCGACCAACTTCAAGGAGCTTCGGTATTCTCGAAGATAGACTTGAGAGCAGGTTATCACCAGTTGAGGATTAAAAAGGAAAATATACCGAAGACGGCATTTACAACACGCTATAGACACTATGAGTTCATCGTGATGCCGTTTGATCTGACAAATGCGCTGTTGACACCTAAATTTTGCCCAAATTATTTAGGGTTTTATCAAAAAAAAATATATTATTATTAAATTAGGGTTTAATTCTTTAATCCCTAAAAAAAATATTTTCTTTAAATTTCATGGCATATAGTTATTAGGTGCATTTGCATTAATAGGACCTATTAGAACATATTTTCCATGTTTATTTTCAAAAATTAAATAAAAAAAAATTCGTTAAAATTTAAAAAAAAAAAAAGGGAGAAAGGCCAGCGTTGAATCAGTCAACGCTGGCCCACTTCTCTGCCCCTGGCTTGCGTGAAAATGGAGAAAGCAGAGAGGAGGCCAGAACAGCAGGGAGAGTTCCAAAGAACAGCAGGGAGAGTTCCGGGACAGAGAGGGAGAGTTCCGAGAGAAGAGAGAGAGAGATCGGGATATAGAGAGGGAGACCGAGCGACCGAGAGGGGGATTCGGGGGGGAGAGAGACCGGAAGAGAGCGGCGTCGAGGCAGCAGAGACAGAGGCGAGTTCGGCGAGGTCAAAAAGAGAGAGTCCACAGAGCTCGGAGGACGAGAGAGACCGAGAAACAAAGAGGAAAAAAATCAGAGAGAGAGAGAGTACCGGAGAGAAGGTGAGAGGTTGAGGCGGAGGGGTCCTTCGCCGGCGACCACCGCGCCCAAGCCGCGGCCGAGGGTCCCCTGTCACGGTAGGTCCTGATCCGGACACTCGCCGGATTTTGCGTTGATTTCGTTTAATTTGGGGGGTCGGTCGCCCGAGGATCTCAACTCGTGGGTGTGCGAGGCGCGCGGGTGTAGCCCGATCTACCGCGTTCGCCCTCCATACGCCACCGCCGAGTCAGGTAGGGACCGTGGCTGCCTCCCCTGCTTTCTTTTTTTTTCTTCCGTTTCTTTTACTCTGTTTTTCCGGGGGTCACTGGCCGGAGCTCGCGGCCGTCCGGCCTGCGCGAGTTTCCGGCCCGTGACACTCTCCTGCTTGCTCGTGCATTTTTGCGTGTGAATCCCGGGCATATTTGAGTCTTGATCGAGTCGGAAATTTCTGGTTTTTGCCCCGCACACCAGCTGTTTGCTGTTTTGCCGAAATGAGATCCGCGTGTTTTCCGTTGAGCATGTTGCGTTCTGGTGTCTCTCCCTTCATTGGCGGTGTCCTAGTCGCATCCGGGCTTAGGGTGGAAGGCCCGGTGTGCCGCCGACGAACGGGAGCGGTCTGCGTTAGGCGGCCAAGCACGGGCTCGGCCGCGGCGTCGCAAGCCCTGACCTCTCCGGTCAGGGTGTGTCCAACAGCGGCCGAGCATGGGCTCGGCCATGGCGTCGCAAGCCCTGACCTCTCCGGTCAGGGTGTACCCAACAGCGGCCGAGCTTGGGCTCGGCCACGGAGCCGTGAGCCCTGACCTTCCCGGTCAGGGCGCGTCGCGCGGCGGTCGAGCACGAGCTCGGCTGCCAGACTAGAAACCCCGGTCGCGGAGGCTGGGGCTTGGGGACGCCAGCATCCATGCCGGTCGGCGTTGGCCGTGGGAGGCGAGCCCCCCCCAGGTGCCGGTCACCGGCGCTCGGGCCAGCCGGGGGAGACGAAGAGGATGCGGCGGCGAGTCGGGTTAGCTGCCGGTAACCGGGTCAGCGAGTCGGGTAGGGTTCCTAGCGATCCGGGTCGGGTCGCGGGTTTGTGACCGGATAGGTTTTGCGAGTCGGGCCGGTTTTAATTTTAGGGGTTTTGGGCCTTTCGCGTTTGGGCCGGAGTTGGGACTTGGGCTGAAGTGTCGTTAGTTTTGTTTATATAGCGGGCTGGGCTTTCCTTTTTTAAAAAAAAAAATTTTCGGGTTGGGCCCTTTTTATAGTAATTTCGGAAAATTTGACCGGGCTCAACAAATGAGCCCGGTCCGTCTGCGGACCCGGGCCGGCGTGCCCGGGTCAGTCCCGGTCCGGGTCGGATGTGGAGATCCGACCCGGATCCGGTTCTTTATTATTATTATTTTAATGTTGCATTATTTTAATATTTTTAAAAAAATTTAATTAAAAAAAATTTAAAAAAATTAAAAATTTTTTTTTTAAAAAAAAAGAGAAAAGTCCGAATTTCATTTTATTTCATTTTATCTTATCTTATTTTTATTTTTCTCGAAAAAAATTTCAAAAAAAAAAATCTTAAAAAAATTCAAAAAAATTCCGAAAAAAAAAAAAAAAAAAATTTTTTTTTTTTAAAAAAATCAAAATAAAAAAAAATTTTAAAATTTTTTTTCAAAAATCAAAAAAATTCATTCGGGTTTTGGAATTGACTTTTCTTGCCCTATTGTGTGTTTAGTGCTATATTTAATTGCACGTCACCTGGTTCACACACTTTGAATCGCACATTTAATTTAACCTCGCATGTAGTTGATTATGCATGTTTAGATTTAGATATTAATCGTTGCTTCCTTTGGCTTAGTTAGGAACGGAATTTTGAGACTTCCAATTAGCGAGAACATGTTAGGTGGTGAATTAAACAAGATTAGGTACCGAAAGGGCACTAATTAGTCGATTAGTGTAATCAAGTCTCCGTACCCGTTGAAGCTCTGGTTCGTAGAAGTGAAGCTTTTCTCCCGTGCTTTACTTAGGTGGCTAATCAACCTACCAAAAACTGATTAGTGGCGACTCCTAGATGAAATTGATTTACATGTTAACAACTTAAAATTAAGTCGCGAATTGGTATGAGCTTGGGAGAGCTCGAGCTAGGTTCAACTTAGCAATCCATTAGCCAAACCCCCTTAGGCCGCGGGGCCGGTTCGGGGAGGTCGCGACATGCGCCTGCAGCTTTTATGGACTTGATGAACAGGGTGTTCAAGGAGTATTTGGATAAGTTCGTGATCGCGTTCATTGATGACATTTTGGTGTATTCTATTAGTTTAGAGGAACACCAACAGCATTTGAGGACAGTGCTGCAGGCCCTTCAAGATCATAAGTTGTATGCCAAGTTTAGTAAGTGTGAGTTTTGGTTAACTCGAGTAGCTTTTCTTGGACACGTGATTTCTAGGGAAGGAATTTCAGTAGACCCAGCTAAAATTTAGGTGGTTATGAATTGGTCTAGACCAATGATGGTAACTGAAGTTCGGAATTTCTTGGGATTGACTGGCTATTATAGGAGGTTCGTGAAAAAGTTTTCTGCTATAGCCATGCCCTTAATGCGATTACTGAAAAAGAACACGAAGTTCGAATGGACGGATAGGTGTGAGCGTAGTTTTCAAGAACTTAAGCAGAAGCTAACTACTGCTCCTATTTCTAACATTACCGTCCGGTTCAGGAGGATATAAGATTTATAAGGACGCGTCATACAAAGGATTGGGATGTGTTTTAATGCAACATGGAAAAGTTATTGCATATGCGTCCCAACAATTAAGACCACATGAATTGAATTACCCGACGCACGACTTAGAATTAGCTCCTATCATATTTGCGCTTAAGATTTGGAGACATTATTTATGTGGAGAAAGGTTTCATATCTATATTGATCATCAGAGTCTAAAGTATCTGTTTTCACATAAAGAATTAAATATGAGGCAGCGTAGATGGATGGAGCTATTTAAGGACTATGGTTGTGACATTTTGTATCATTCGGGTAAGGCTAACAAGGTAGCTAATGCGTTGAGTCGAAAGTCCTCGATTGCGCATATGATGGTTCAAGAATGGATTTTGCTTGAAGGAATTCGGGACTCTAATTTTAAGTTTGAAGGGCTACTTTCAGGATTGAGCCTGAAATGCAAACTAGGATTAAGGCAGCGTAACCTTCGGATCCTGAACTGCAAAAGATTCTGTAAATAGACGCAACTAAAAGAAAGCCTGACTTTCAAGTATCTAAAGATGGGATCTTGAAGTTCGATGAACGGTTGTGCGTGCCTAATGATGAAAGGCTTAAGGAGGAAATTTTGGCAGAAGCTCATCGCAGCAGCTATAGTATCTATCCAGGTAGTACGAAGATATATCAGAATTTACGTTAATATTATTGGTGGAATGGCTTGAAGGGGGACATTGGCAAGTACGTGGCTAGATGCTTAACGTGTCCGCAGGTAAAAGCACAGCATTGTAAGCCTGGTGGATTATTGCAACCTCTTGAAATCTCAGAATAGAAATGGAAGCATATCACGATGGATTTCATGATGGGATTACCGAGAAGCCAAAGAGGTAATGATTCTATTTGGGTTATAGTGGATAGGCTCACAAAATCTGCTCATTTTATTTCGGTGAGAAAGGATTTTGACATGGACAAGTATGCTGAGTTGTACGTGAGGCATATAGTTCGTCTTCATGGTGTGCTAGTGACGATCACGTCAGATCGAGACCCCAAGTTCATTACTATGTTTTGGAAAAGTCTTCAAAGCACCATGGGAACGAAGCTGCAGTGCAGCATCGTGTTTCATTTGCAGATAGATAGCCAATTCGAGAGGACAATTCAAACTCTCGAGGATATGCTGCGAGCCTGCATCCTAGATTTCAAGGGAAGTTGGGAGGAACAGTTGCATTTGGTTGAGTTCGCGTACAACAACAGTTATCAGCAAAACATTAGAATGGCACCTTTTGAAGCACTTTATGGCAAACCCTGTAGGACTCCAATTTGTTAAAACGAAGTTGAAGAAAAAAAGATTTTGGGACCTGAGTTGGTGCAACAGTCGTCGGATGCTGTTAAAGTAATCAGGGATAGGCTAAGGATTATCCAAAGTCGCCAAAAAAGTTATGCAGATAGGCGACGTAGACCATTGGAGTTTCAGGTCGGAGATCATGTGTTCCTCAAGGTATCACCAATGCGAGGAATGTTGCGCTTTGGCAAGAAAGGCAAGCTGAGCCTAAGATATGTAGGACCGTTCGAAATCTTAGAGCGAATTGGATCGTTAGCGTATCATCTAGCATTGCTGCCAAGGTTGGCTCAAGTACATAATGTATTCCACGTGTCTATGCTAAGGAAGTATGAACCGGATCCGACCCACGTTTTGAACTACGAAGAGATCGACGTGAATGATAGAGTGTCGTACATGGAAAGACCCGTGAGAATTAAGGATCGAAAAGAGTAGGTATTGCGAAATAAGACAATTCCTCTGGTCAAAGTTGTGTGGCAATGTCATGGAACCGAAGAAACCACGCGGAAAAATGAAGAGATAATGAGGTGCCAGTATCCCTATCTTTTTGAAGAACCTTTGGCCTGATAACCTAGGGAATACTAACCAAAGGGGAAAGGCTACTAAGAATTTGTTCCTAAAAGCCGCCCGTTAGTTCGAGATTTATTATAGTTGCGATTGATCGATTTCAACCACGAATTACGATTCGATTTTAGTGTTGAATTCTTAAGGATTTACAAACTGAACCATAGGATGTCGCCTCGTAATTTTTACGAATTAGCCATAAAAAATTCCAATTTCAAAAAAAGGATCGAAGAATCGGAAATTCGCCACGAGAAACGGAAGTGAACTGAGGAATGCCCTTTGGGCCTCGTGTCCGAGGGGGCCGACCATTAAGGCCCAATAAGAATGAGTCGGGTCATTATTCGGTGCTCGGTCCAAGAACAAAGTGGTAATTTTAAGGGACAAAAATCAAGAAAATTTCAAAAGGAAAATTGAGATATTTTTGGGGGTAATTATGAAACCCAACCCTACACTCTTTTCTCTCTCTCTCCTCTCTCTCTCTCTTCCCTTTTCCCCGTTGACTCCCCACCATGCGTCTGACCTCCCCGACCAACTCTCACTAGCCCGCATCATTTCCTCGTTTCTTCTTTTTCTTTTTCTTCTTCTTTTCTTTCTCTTCTTCTTCTTCTTCTTCTTCTTCGCTGGACCTGCTTCTTCTCGGCTTCTTCTTCTGTTGCTCACTGACCGGACCTGTTGGTGCTGGACCAGCCACCACCATGCACCGCCCTCCCTCGCCGGAACCAGCCACCCGGCGTGCACCGCCTTCTCACCGCCACCACCTCATCTCGACCCCAAACGAGCAGCTCTGGCTATTCGCCCCAAACAAGCACCTTCACCCGTTGGCCACTCGTCGCTAGCCGTTTTAGCCGGGTGCGAGAAACGCCCCTCTCCAGACAGCGCCACTCCTCCCCGCTGTGAACCACCGCCATCCCAGCTCTCCCCTTGGCCGAGTGGCACCGCCCAGCTGCCTCGAAGTCTCTCGTCGTTTGCTGCTTTGCTGGATGCCAGCCGTCCATCGTCGGTCTCGCCCTTTCATCCATCACTGCCGATGTCTGAGCTGCCGAGACCACCATCACCAGCTGCCATTTCCGCCTGACTCAGCCTCCAAATCGCGCTGGACCGCCACCAACCACCGCCTCTTCGCCGTACCTGAACCATCGCTATTCATCACTTGCCGTCCATCTCCGCCGTTGCAGCCGCTGTTCGCCGCTATCCAGCCACCTAGCCGACACCACCAGCCACCATTTCACGCCTGAAACAGCCCCCAAGCAGCCCTGACCAGCAACCACAGCAGCCACTCCTTCGCCACGCCCGGATTGCCGCCGTTCATTGCTCGTAACGCAAAACCGGAGCCGCCGCAAGCGAGCCAGCGTTGTCGCTGTCATTTATGTTAACGTCGTCGTTAAGCAGGTAAGTTAACCCCTAATCCCTCATTTAGGATGTTAAACTTGCTTAGGGTAGTTTAATTTAGGTTTAGATTAGGTTAATGGTTATTTAAGTAAGTTTAGTGTATAAGTTATTATTATTATTAGATAACTTTTGGCGATAGGTTATCGTTCGTATAATAAGTTATCTTTGGATATGACGATAGGTTATTGGGGATTGGATGATAGGTTATTGGTGTTTTTAGTGATAGATTATCGGTAATGGTTCGATAAGTTATTATTATTTACGTGATAAGCTATCGTTGTGTTTGTGATAAGTTATCGATATTTTAATGATAAGTTATCAATTATTTTATTATTATTATTTATTTTATTAAATAAATTAATTTTCGGCATTAAATAATAATATTTTATTCAATAGTAATAATAATAAATATTTAATTTTTGAAAATTAAATATTAATATTTTCGGATATTTTTATTATCGATTTGCAATTGTTTCATGCATGGATTGTGATTCCGAGGTTGTATTTCACCGTATAAATTAGCGTATTTAGCTAAATGATTGGAATGATTATTTTCAAGAAAAGATTTTGAATTTTTGAAATAAATTATTTTATAGTTATGTCTGAGAAATGAAATTGATGCCTTGAGAAATAAAACATGTTTTGAAATGATTTTTTTACAAAGTTGAGCGATTATTTACATATGTGATCACGTGAAATTGTATGTGGCATTATTATGAGCATGGTCCATTTATGCATTGGCTAATTGAAAAGATAAGAATTGGCTTGAATGCTCACGTGCTCGTGTGATCACAAGTTGGAGCTGTCTTGCTATGTATTGCTTGACGATGCCCGGTTTATCGAGGTCTGCTGCGTATCGCGCTCGGTTTATCGGATGCTTAGAGATTATCTGGATTGCTGATACTCCGGATGCTGGATCGCGGCCCGAGGGTGGATCGGATGCTCTTTACGGGATACCATCTTACTATGTATAGTTTGATGTTGCCGTACTAGAATGCTGTCATCCCGTGTATCGTTTGACGTAGCCGTGCCCAACTATGCCGGAAGACTGCCATCTTACTACAGATCGCTTGATATGTAGTGGCCCCAAGGGAGCATAATAACTGGAATACGTGTGATGCATAGTGCTTGATTATGGGTTAGAAACTACTATGCATGGTATGGGATGTGCCCAAGTTGGTTTTGCCTTATAATTGAGACACGCGCGACTGTGATGCATTGATGTATGCGAATTCTTATTATATGCTCTGGTTATGTGATATGTTTGATGCATCGCTGTGACATATGACTACCTATGTCATGCATTATATGCGTGCCAAAGTAGAGTAAGGATGCATGTGGTTGATTAATGACTTGTGTCCAGTGCATGGTCGCGTGATTAGAGACCCCCGTGCGAGTTGGCCTTCTAAACGGGGCTTAGGCCGTTAACTTATTGAGACTTTCGTCTCATTTGTTGTTGTTAATCATTTTTCAGGCTCTTAGCATGTTGATGCACCTAGTTTGGTTCAGGGTGTCTCGAAGCTGGCTTTTTGAGATCGACTTGTTGGTGAAGTTGTTTGGCCCTAGCCTGGTATCTTTTTGTTGGCTTTTGTGGTATTGCCTGTAGTGGGCCTGTAAAAATGTTCCCAAGGGTTAATTAAGTGAACACTAAAAATTGGTGTTGTTGTTTAACTATTGTGAATCGTTTTCCTATTTATCCCTATTTATTGTAGTTGTCCGGGTGATTGTTGTTATCGCTTCTGTATGAATAATTAAAAGATAAAATAAAGGGTCGGCGACGAGTCCTGAGACGTCACATTGTGACGACCATAGTGGGCTGTTGCACGTCCGTAGGGTTCGAGACGTGACACAAACCAAATGACCTTGTATTTTTGATATAACGCATTGTGCGTTTCACCATTTGCCAATGGTCTCTAGTAGGTGCATGCATGAATTGGCAAACTTTATTAACATCAAAGGAGAGATCCGGTCTTGTCAATGTCACATATTGCAGAGCACCAACTATAGATCGATACAGAGTTGGATCAGACATCAGAGCACCCCCTTTCGCAGATGATTTGTGGTCGTGGCTACGGGAGTTTAGACAGGCTTGCACTCGCCCTGTGAAGAAGATCATCAATATAATGTCATTGAGAGAGAAGCAACTCGTTAGAGTCAGGACAGCCTCTATCCCAAGGAAGAAGTGGAGTGGGCTGAGATCCTTAATGGAGAACTCTGTAGATAATTTCTCTAATATTGCACTAATAGTAGAAGATGCATCACCTGTAACCAGAATATCATCAGCATAGATCAAAAAATAAATAACATTAGTGCCTCTTCGATAGATAAATAATGAGGGATCTGTTTGTGATGTTGAGAATCCCAAATGAAGTAAAAACCGTGAGAGTCATTGAAACCAGGCTCTCGGGGCTTGCTTGAGATCATATAGAGAATGATGCAACTTGCAAATATAATCATGATGAGTTGGGTCTTGAAACCCAGGGGGTTGTTCCATGTACACCTCTTCAGAAAGAACCCTATGTAAGAAAGCATTGTGCGCATCCAATTGTTGCACTTGCCACTTTCGAGAGACAGCTAGAGATAATATTGAGCGAATAGTGGTAATTTTCACAACTGGACTGAATGTTTATGTATAATCCAAGCCATGTTGCTGATGAAAACCCTTAGCGACTAGGCGAGCTTTATAGCACTCAAGATTGTCATCCGCTTTGCGCTTAACTCTGTAAACCTACTTACACCTAACGGGGTTCATGGAGGAAGTACAAGGCGCCAAAGACCACGTATCATTTTTTTAACAAGGCATTAAATTCATTGGTCATAGCTACATGCCACTTAGGGAATTTGTTGGCTTGGGTGAATGAGGTTGGTTCGATGAGAGGGGTGGTGGCAATATTAATTTGAGGAGGACGAGAGCGAAGTTGCATGGTGTGGGTGCATTATGGCCTAGGTGAGGGCGGTGGCAACGGCTGTAGCGGCGGAGAGGATGATGAGGAAGGGGAGTGATAAAGTTCATGGAGAGGTCTGGTTCTTAGGATAGGGGAGATGAATGAATCGGTATTAGATGACACTGTGGGAGATGGTGTAGGAATCTATGATCTCATTATATTGGTAGGCGTAGGAACGCCAATAAGGGCTAAAGCCCACGTTACCAGGACAGGTGCAGGAAATGATGAAGTAGGTGATTGACCAAGAATGGAAGGAGTTGCAAAGGGAAAACAAGTTTCATCGAAACGAACATGTCGAGCAATGTATAAATGATTAGTGACAGAGTTATGGTAGCGATACCCTGTGCGAGATGAACTGTATCCAAAGAAAATACAAGGAACGGAGCGAAAATCCATCTTATGGGCATTATACGGACGTATATATGAGAAACAACGACACCCAAAGATTTTTAAGAAGGAATAATTCAGAGGGTAATTGTAAACCAATTGAAAGGGGGAGATGCGATTAGTGACTTTGGACGACATCTGATTGATGAGGCAGATCACAGTTTCAAATGCGTGGTGCCAGTATTGGTGAGGGACGGAGGCATAAGCTAATAATGTTAAATCGATTTCAACTATATGCCTATAACGATGCTCAACCGCCCCTTGCTATTCATGAGTATGAGGGGCGAAGATGCGATGAACAATGCCAATCTTTGAGAAAAAGGATGGGGGGCACGAAATTCCCCACCCCAGTCCATTTGAACGGCTTTTATTTTTTGTGAAAATTGACGTTCAACAAGAGCTTGGAATGTATGAAGAACAGAGTAAACATCTGACTTTACTTTAAGAGGATAAAACCGAATAAATTTGGTGCAAAAGATTTGAAATAGAAGAGGGAATAGAAGAAGTACCAATATTAGTGATTTGAAGACCCTTACCATTGCCTATGTGTAGTTGATTCAATCCATTATAGGCTTCGTAGGAAGAGAGGGATTGTATATCAGGTGTGGCATGATGGGAGGTGCCAGTATCAGGGTACCAAGGTACAGTGTTGGTAGGTGTAGGTAAAAGAGGGGGAAGGGCATGACTCGGGTTGGCATTGGAAGAGTAAGATGATCGATAAGATGAAGTATTCGAAGAGGTATGTGTAGCGGGGCAGGTACCAAGGCATAACTAGAGGGCGATAGTAGCACGTAGCAGTGTATGATTTATACGTTGACAAATGGAACACCATAACTGACCTTGTTGAGCACCATGGGCGGGCACCACGGGTACCACGACCACGGCCAAAGTGACCACCATGACCCCCACGACCTTTGGAATGACCACGGCTAGAGAAAGAGAAACCAGGATGGGTGATGGTATTTCGTTGAGCAAAGTTGGCTGTAGTAGAGTTAGCTTGAGAGGAAGGTTCAGAGATCTGCAACTTTTGAAAAGCCTTAATACTCTCGTGACTAAGGAGAAGACCTTGAAGATTCGTAAACGAGATTCGTTCAGAACAGCCAAGTAATGTAAGAACAATGTCTTAAAGATCAAATTGGAGACCACGGAAGATGTGGACATTGAAAGCCTCCGGTTCAAGAGGCTTGCCTGCAGCACCCATCTCATCGGCAATGGATTTAGCACGTTGGAGGAAATCAATAGCTGATTTGTTCTATTTTTGTCGTAGACATTGGAGACTGAGATGAAGTGAGAGCATACATGTAGCGGAAGCTGAGCCAAAAGAGGCATTGAGAGCATCCCAAATGGCTTTATTGGTTGATTTATCAATAATGAGAGATAAAACTGATTCTGAGAGAGACACAATTAGAAGACTCATGATGGAAGTGTCCTATTGTTGCTAGAGAGCTACTTCGGCCGCATCAAAGGGACATGGTTTGGTTCCATCGACATGACCGTAGAGGTTTTGTCCCTTGAAAAATGGGATAATCTGTGCTTTCCATAGCAAGTAATTGGATGTCGTGAAACGTAGAGAAAGAAAGTGATGAGCAGAGCTGAATGGAGGAAGTGTAGAAGATGGGTTTGTAATGGCAGTTATGGTGGTCGTGGTGGTGGGGGGATTCTCTAGAGCCATATTGACCACCTGAAAAAAGAAGAAGATGAAGAAGACGAAAGCTAGGGTTGAATGGGGCGTTAGCCCTCAATGGCTCTTGATACTATGTTGAGACAGAAATCGTTGTGTATTTACATTAACCTTAGTCGGGGTATATAAATACCCAAGAGTACATTCTAGAAGATTTTCTAGCAAGAAAAGAAATACATAAAATAAAAAACTTTCTAACTTCTAAAGATAAGATTCCAAATCTTCCAAAATTGATAGTACTATATTTGGTAGATATATATTTGGTTGATAATCCCAAAAAAAAATTTGTTTCTTTCTTGAAAATTTTCTTATCTTATGGTGCAGTAAGAAGCAAATTGTTGATTCGCGTTTTAGCACAGAAGGGGAGCATTGAGCTTTAGAGGATGCTAACTTCCGAACATTTGTGGCTTCACTTGCATTTTTCTCAAACATCGGCTAGGATAATAGATCGTTGATAGTGCCACTCTCGATTGCTCGTACGATGTCTCTTATGAGCCGAAAAACACATCGAAAAAGACTATCACTTTAATAAACTATCACCCTCTTCTTCAAAAGGCTATCGATATTTTCCGTTTCTCCAACCAAGCCTTTTTGCCGGGTAAAAGTATGAAATAATAGTTGCTGCTGCCAAGAGCCTAGAGCAAAAGTCAATTAAACAGATGCCAAAAAAGGCTACTAAATTTGTCAATGCATGTTTTGCGAGCCAAATCTTTTATTAATTCCCAATCGAAGTAATCTAATCCATTTCCGACGATCCGGAGATACATGGATGCCAGATTCTGAAAGATCAATGCTCAAAACTCCCTGGCAACTATTGGCTGCTCATCCAACAGATCCCTAGCATCGAAATTGATCGGGTTCGGATCCAATGAATTGATGTGTGCATCTATACTACAATCAGTTTTCTGAAAGATGGATACTCAAAACTCAATGACGACTATTGGTACCTCATCCAAGAGATCCCTCTTGTTGAGATTGAGGACATTCGGATCCAATAAATTGATTCTTCCATGTACAGTTAGTTTTCCAGGGTTCAGGTAAGTTTTCGGTTTTGCACTTGATGATGCCCTTCTTAAGGAGGTAACCTTACTTGCTTGTCTGGCCCTTTTCCAAATGAGAGCCGTTTTTACCTCAATACACCAAATTTGCACTTTTCGCATGCAATGTTCATGTACTTTCATTTTATGTATCTTGATCAATGGGTCATTTCACAGAGACTTGACGGGCTCATTCATGTCAAACCGTTGATTCAATCCTGTTGTTATGTGTGCAATTTCGTTCCCATTTTGTCCATCAAGTTAAATATATGCGAGTGTGCAGGAGGAGAGTGATGTCAAAGAAGGAGTGCTGCGAAAAATATACTCAGGGCTATTGATTTATTACAAATGATATAAACTAATTAATGCTTGTTAACGAACGTATCGTTTAAAGAATACATCCAATTCAACTTTACTTGAATAGCAAATGACCCGCTAGTTGTCCATGCATGTAAGACAAAATTTATCCTATATTTTAAACATTCAATGCCCTTTGCATAACAACAAAAATAATCCCAACGCCCAATTTTTGTATTAGTGTTTTCAAGGAAACTTCCGACATGGCTATACCTAATAGAGAATTTCGATGCTATCTAACAACCAGAAGTATAAAATAACCATAGAATTAATATATCGGAGACCATTAATCTTGACCCCAATAATATATCAAGGTACATTGTACAGCATGGTGCTGAAATGAAAGGAAAAGAACTTTCACTTTCAGCCAAGCCCCAGAAAAACAATATGACAAAGCTTTTTCCAATCCTCATTTTTATGCTTAGCTTTCTTACCCTAGAAACCGAATCAATCGTTACTATCAGCGAGCATTACTTCTCGAATTCAAGCACTTTCACTCGGAATATCACCTACGAGGCAAACCTCAACCTTCTCCTCCTCCAGTACCTTCCCTCTCTCGCCGACTCGAGCAATGGACTCTTCAACACGAGCGAAGGGAAGCCAAGCAATGCCAACGCCGTGTACGGTAGCTTCCTATGCAGGGGAGATGTCACTAAGGATGTGTGCATGGGATGTGCGACAGATGCTAGTGTCAGGATCAAAGAGAAGTGTCCTATGGCCAAAGAGTCCATCAAGTCCATCCTCTGGTTTGACCAGTGCGTGTTGCGGTATTCAGACCGTAACTTCTTTTCAGCCACAGATAAAGCGCCTCTTCTGGGCGGGTATAATTAGGAGAATGTGAAAGAGCCCGCCGAGTTCATGGAGCTATTGAACAAAACAATGGACCAGTTGATAACTACCGCCAATGAATGATCCGATAAGAGGTATGCTCACAAAGAGGCCTTAGAAAACTCAACGGGCACTATTCTATATACATTTGCCCAGTGCAGGCCTGATCTCTTGGTGGCTCCCTCCAAGGATTGCCTGCAGAATGTGACTTCGATTCTCCTGACAAATCAAACCGGGAAAATCCGGGGCAGAATGTTGCTTCCGAGTTGCTTCGTCAGGTTCGAGATGTATCCGTTCTATGAAAACGCCACAAACTTCTTGAACGTCCCGAAAGGTAAGAAACTCGACTGTTTTTTTTAACTAGTTATAGTGCGTTTCTCTTTACTGTTTTTACCGTTCTCAATTGCCTTTACCATATACTTGCTAGTTGCTAAACGTAATGCCATTATACTAATGAAGCCTTCAACTAATTAAGTTACAGTCGAAAAGAAAAGGCATTCTTCATCAAGATTAGTTGCCGGGATCGCTTCTGCAACTTTGGCAGTTGTGCTACTTTGCATCGTGCTCTGCTTTACCCTCAAAAGAAAAAGGAACAAGAGAAACCACGTCGAAGAAGATCCTATAGGTGAGAAATATGTAGGTGTGCACTGCTTGCGTTAGTCTTTTCATTTATAGTTTATTCGGATCGAAAAGTTGATGGCTTACTGCTACACAGTTGAGAGCGAAATGACGGAACTACATTCCCTGCAATTTGATGTGGGCACAATTGAAGACGCCACAGCTTACTTCTCTAATCACAATAAATTAAGCGAAGGTGGGTTTGGTCCAGTTTACCAGGTAAGAAGTTTTAACATAGAGATATGACATAAAGCACTACCTAGAGACTCAATCTCTATTCATATTCTGTCTTGACATGTGAATTTCATTCATATTCTGTCTTTTGTAGGGACACTTCCTTGTGGGAGAAATATTGCAGCAAAAAGGTTGTCTCAAAGCTCGAAACAAGGCTTACAGGAATTCAAAAACGAAGTCGAATTGGTAGCCAAGCTTCAGCACAGAAATTTAGTGAGGCTATTAGGATTTGCCATGGAAAGAGAAGAAACGATACTAGTCTATGAATATGTTCCCAATGGAAGCCTCGACCAGTGGCTTTTCAGTGCGCTTCTCTCTCTTCGTCTTTAAAAAGTGACTCCATTCCACTCAGTTTAGTTGTCTCGTTCCAATCCTGGTCACGATCTAGAAATATAGCCAAGATTTAAGCAAAAGTAGAAGAGTATGTCTTGGAACATTTTTTACACACATTGATGATGATTTCAAAGCAAAATTACACGTTACAATGACCACCTGCCAATAACGTTCAGACATGTGTAGAGCTCCTTCTGACACAACATTTGCAAATTCTGGCCTACACGGACCCTCTGCAAAGCATACAGTTGGATTGGTCAGCCCGCAACAGGATCCTGATGGGGTGGTGCGTGGTCTTCTCTATTTTCATGAAGATTCTCGGCTCTGAATTATCCATCGTGACCTCAAAGCCAGCAACATTTTGCTTGATGACAATTTGAACCCAAAAATCTCGGACTTTGGTATGGCTAGGATTTTTGGTGCTGAGCAAACTCAAGGAAGTACAAACAGAATAGTCGGAACTTAGTAAGTTTAATTTCATATTACTTCGGTTCATGGTAGGAACAACCCACCGGATAATTTGCAAAAATTATGCTAACAGATTCAGCCTTTAATTGGATTTTTTAATGCATAGAATATATGGAGCCTTAACATCTTGATGTTTAAGCGAACTATGCTCATTCATGATAATCACGACTGTGTCTTCCTCTTTGAACTGCTTCACAGTGGCTACATGTCTCCTGAATATGCCATGTACGGACAATTTTCTGTAAAATCTGATGTGTTTAGCTTTGGTGTGCTAATGCTTGAGATCATAACGGGCAGGAAGAATCAGGATTCTTACATATCAGATCATGATGCAGGCCTTCTCGACTACGTGAGTACAGTTTGATCCTACAATTTCATTCATTTTTGGTAAATTAATGACAGTACCAGCATATTTTCTAGGTTTGGGAACACTGGAGAATCGGAGCACCATTGGAAATTGTGGATCGAATAGTCGGTGAATCTTGCTCAGCAATCGAAGTGATCCGATGTATTCACATTGGCTTGCTTTGCGTTCAGAACGACAAAGAAGCCCGACCTGCCATGGATACAGTTGTTCTTATGCTTAGTAGTGCTGATTCCATTAGCTTTCCCGTGCCCGAGGAACCTACATTCTCCATCACAAGTGTGAAGCACAAACAACAATCTCAAGATCGAAACTCGAATCAATCCAGCGAGAAGCTCAATAGCAGCAAGATAACGCCGCAATGTTCAGTGACCAACGACTGTCTTACTGATGTGGGTCCTCGATAGAGAGTGGGAAAAGATCATGGAGCACACTCGAAAGCCACTGATCAATGCACAATTCATGAGCCAAGAGGTCAACACCAAGTATCATTCAAAGAACGCAAGCTCTCTTTTGGAAGGAACAAGATTTTTAAGCTCCAAATTAGAGTGTGTTGAATTCCATTTTCTATGAGAGCAACCAGAACTATTTAGATAGCAACAAATAGAAGAATAAAGTAGATGACTTATTGTTCTGTCTTTAATTATGAATGTTAGAGAAGCATATTTCTCTCAACTCTTTAGTTTATGACGGTTTATCTTCTATTTTTCTTCAAGACAATGGAATGGATAGCTCTTTGCAACAGCAGAATGCTATTGTTCTGCATATTAAATAAGGATTCTTTTCCATACTAGTAAATTTTATTAAGTGATAGTAAGGGTCAAGAATTGTTGATAAAAAAAATGGGTTGATAAGTTTTTTTCCAGGTAACTTGTTAGAAATTTGCCGACATTTTTATGAAACTATAAATTTTCTTTGACAGTTTGAAAATAACAACTTATACTAAAAAACTAATTTTTTTTTGCTTAACTTGCTGACATTTAGAATTTACGAACTCTTATAGGAAAATACCAGATGTGAATTAAAGTATGGGGCAAGATCACCATAAATATCGATTCAGAATTTCTGCAAATGAATTAGATACTCTGGAAAAGAACAATCTGTGGACAAATTCTTGCGCCAAAGAGGCCATCTCGAAGCTCCAGACAAGGCGCTCGAGAATCCAAAAATGAAGTTGAACCGATAGCCAAGCTTCACATAGAACCTAGTCAGGATATTAGGGTTTTGCCTGGAAAGAGAACTAACATTATTAGTCTACAACTACGTGCCTAATGGAAGCCTCGACCACTTGCTATTCGAAATGGGTCGCTCTTATCTTCTTTAATATGATTCCATTCTTCTCTGCTTCGCTCTTTCTTTCCAATCCTTTATAACCAAGCAGAATTGTGTATGACCTTTAAGCAAAAGGTGGGAGAATGACACTAATAGTCTCTAAACTTTGGCCAAATGTTCAATGTCATCCTTAGAATCTCAATTTGTTCAATGTGATATTTGAACTATTTGTGAATGTTCAATTTGGTCCATAAACTTTTAATTTGCTCGATCTAGTCCCTCAACTATTCCTAAATGTTCAATGTCATCCTTTAGTACTATTCATAAGTTTCCATAATTACACATTGTCTAGATTTTAAATTATATTTACATTTCAATCCATTATCTAAATCATCAAGAAATATACGATATATTTGTTACTTTTTACTTTTTGGTCTTTATAAATGTTACGATAGTTCCGTTTAAATATATTGTAACTTAAGATTTCTATAATAATAAAAGTAGAACCTCATTGAGAGTAGTATGTAGTCTTAAAAGAAAAATACTCGTCGCAATGACCATTTTCTTGCTAGTTACAAACTTGAAGCATCAACCTCTACTGACTTGGAGCTATTCATGAATTCTGGCAAAGCAGACCCTCAACAAGGTTGACAATGGACTGGTCGGCAAGTCACAAGACCATGGTCGGGGTGGCATGTGGTCTTCTTTACCTCCACGAAGATTCTTGGCTTAATCCAGCAGCATTCTGCTCGATAATGAGATGAAACACGAAAATCTTAAGACTCTTAATATGGCTAGGATGTTTGGTGCTGCTACCTTGGCAATCTTATGTTTTCAGGGAAGCTTCGGATTTGACAAAAAAATTATCACATCCAAATTATCCATATCAAACTTTCTAAAGTAAATGGTCAGATTTGATGAGTAAGACATGAAATTGTGTCTATAAGCTTCCATTCCCGGAACAACCATATAAAAAGACTCTAGAGTTAATTGGTCCATACGGTCGGACCATCTTTCATTGAATGTTAAAGGCACGAGGAGTTTCTCTGCTTTTATTCTAGCATAAAATACTTTTAAGTTCTTACTGATACAATAATGGAGAGAATGCATTTCTATGACCCACAGAAGGAAGCTAGTGGGTCAAGCGAATCCATGCATGTGCCACATGTTATTGAACGCAGCAATCAAAAGCTGATGGCTTTGAATTTCAAGATTAGTATATTGTTTACGAGTTCCTATTTTCAATTTGAAAAGATAGTGATTTCGAATTCGGAGACTTGGGGTGCGTTTGGCAACGTGCCAAATAGTAAAAATTTCTGTTCTTTTGTTCCCAGAAATAGTTTGGGAACAGAAATGCGTTTGGTAAACGCATTTGTGCCCGGGCACATTTTTGCAAAAAGTTGTGCCGAGAAACAGTTTTGGAGGAGAAACAAGAAGTAAAAAAAAGTTGCTTCTTGTTTCTCGGCACAATTTTGAGAATCAGTTTTTTTTCTTTTTTTTCTTTTTTTTCTTTTCTTGTTTTTGTGTTCTTCTTCTTCGTTGGGCTGGCCGGCCGCCGGTCGCCGGCCGCCGGCCGCCGGCGACCGGCCGCAGCCCAGGGCCGGCGAGGGTGTCACGGCCCTCGCCGGCCGCCGGCGGAGGCGAGGGTCGCCCTCGCCGGCGAGGGCGAGGGCTGTACCCTCGCCGCCTGGGCGAGGCGGCCCTCGCCGTCGCGACCCACGGCGAGGTCGGCTTCGCCGTGGGTCGCGACGGCGACCCTCGGCCTCGCCCAGATCTGGCGAGGCCGAGGGTCGCCGTCGCGACCCACGGCGAAGCCGACCTCGCCGTGGGTCGCGACGGCGACCCTCGGCCTCGCCCAGATCTGGCGAGGCCGAGGGTCGCCGTCGCGACCCACGGCGAAGCCGACCTCGCCGTGGGTCGCGACGGCGACCCTCGGCCTCGCCAGATCTGGGCGAGGCCGAGGGTCGCCGTCGCGACCCACGGCGAGGTCGGCTTCGCCGTGGGTCGCGACGGCGACCCTCGGCCTCGCCAGATCTGGGCGAGGCCGAGGGTCGCCGTCGCGACCCACGGCGAAGCCGACCTCGCCGTGGGTCGCGACGGCGAGGGCCGCCTCGCCCAGGCGGCGAGGGTACAGCCCTCGCCCTCGCCGGCGAGGGCGACCCTCGCCTCCGCCGGCGGCCGGCGAGGGCCGTGACACCCTCGCCGGCCCTGGGCTGTGGCCGGTCGCCGGCCGCCGGCCGCCGGTCGCCGGCGACCGGCCATGGCCAAAGAAAAAAATAATTAGAAATAAAAAAAATAAACAATTCAAAATATTATTAAAATATTATTTGGGAACAGAAATTTTGTGTAGTTTACCAAACACATTTCTATTCTTTTCTACTTTAGGAATAGAAATTTAGTGTTGTTTACCAAACGCCTTAAAATACCCAGAAATTGTTTCTGGGCACAGAATCAAAAAAAATCATTTCTGTTCAGAAATTGTTCCGGGGCGCAGAATGGTTCTCATGCGCACCCTTGGTTTCCGGTTGATGATGTTTTTCATGAAAACAAGAAGAAGATTTTGGGCGTAAGCTTTTTCAAGTTAATCTAGAGTCAAAATCGGATGAGGTTCCTCATGGAATAGTTGAAGTTGAAGAAGGAAAGCCAGGATTTCAAGAGGAAGTTGATTTGAAGATGAAAGTTGATTTTGTGATTACTGAAAAATTTGAAGATTCATCAATTGCATAGTTTGGTTGGAAAGTTTTCTCGAAGAAAGAGGATCTCAGTAATTTCAGAGATGTGGTGAGGAATGAAACATATTTTATTGCATTATCAGACATTTTTATAATGATTATATTATTTGACTTTTCTTTCTAAAATCAACTTAATTTTAAAATTTTATTTAGTTATGTCTTATTATTTTCTTTTCATTAGTTATCCTACTAGATTTGAGTTAATATTCTATTAGAGATTTTCTTTATTTTCTTGAATAGTTTTCTAATTATCTCGTATCCGAGTTTCTTTAGAATTTTTGTCACGCCCCGAACCCCGGTCGAGCCCGCGACATCCCGCCTCTGGTCGAATAGAGTGCGACGTCCCAGGAATAACGTCGCCGACCCAACGATCCATCAGAGTTAAATCGCGGCGGAAGCAACCAAAAATCCCGGACAATAAAATTGGAGAACACCAGGAAGGAACAAATCGACAAACCACCAAGCATATATTACACTTTCAAATATTTACATCATCCGCCAATACAAACCACAAAATAATTTATAAGCACACCGAACTATAAACTCCAAAACACCAAAATATCAAGATCAGCTCTCTAGGTCAGCACTATCCAAAAATAGGGCGCATCCTCCTCCCAGAACTATCCCCTACGCCCTCTCGAAGGCGTCCACTCTGACTCACTGTCCTCGGCATCACCACCTGAATCCTCCGCAGCTATTTGCTCACCTGACGACTCCGAGTCGACCTTAATCTCGACATTCAGGCGGGGGCTCTGAAATGGTTTGGTTGAAACAACCATGAGATCACATCTCAATAAGTCACAACCTAAGCCCCACCTAGGCTATCACGTAATTCCAAACACATCCAAACGGGCAACCAAACAACCACACAACCAGCAATCAAACATTCACACATACCTGGACTCTCTGCATACGCACCATGCACGTTAGCCCACAATCCCAACATACAATTCTTGCACACATGCCATCACACACTTTCCACATATCAATACACACGCCAATCATACCACAGCAATACATCACAGCTGCGCGCGTGCCTCGATTATAAAGCAAAACCCACTTGGGCACGTCCCATACCATGCCTAGCAGATTTTACCCCATAATCGCGCACCGCATCACGCGATACAAACACACTCGCACACTGACTCACACCATGCATCACTTTCACAATCCTCACATGTCAAGCCAAATCCCGCTTGTTCTCAACCTTTCCACCACTACCGCGCCCGCGTAAAACGCATCAGGCCAACGGTCTTCTGACCTCGTCAGGCATCGACACCCCGTCGGGCCGGGCATCGTCACCTCGTCAGGGACGGCATCGTCCCGCGTAAACGAACACGCCTCAGGACGGAATCCTACACACACTTTCCTTCTACCGCGCCCGCGTAAAACGCATCAGGCCAACGGTCTTCTGACCACGTCAGGCATCGTCACCCCGTCGGGCCGGGCATCGTCACCTCGTCAGGGACGGCATCGTCCCGGGTAAACGAACACGCCTCAGGACGGACCTTACCCCGCGTAAACGAACACGCCTCAGGGTATTACTTTTCCCATCAATCCTACATTCTCGTACCTTCATTCCACACTCTCCACACGTACCACATGGCCACACATACACACGGTCACACACAATTTCACATCTCGCACACACTTTTCACAATTACCCATCCTCATCACGCGAACACCACACAAACACCCAAGCTTGGCACGCGAACTCAATGCGCAATCACGCCACCACACCTCACAGCCACACAATCACATATACGAGCTCATTCAAGCATCAAACTACCCGTCAAAATGCCACGATAACACCGAATAATTCTCGAGAGAGAGAAAAACCTAGAATATGTAAAATCGGGTCTAAACTGGGCGGTTGCGCAGTGATAGAAATCCATTTGAAATAAATAGTAAAGGAACTCCAAAAATTCTGAATTTTGGATATGTCATAAAAAACATCTTGATCAACATTTCTTATGAAGAACACGAAATCTGGTTCAATATAAAACCATGCATTTTTGTCCCTCGAAGTCAGACCAAAATCTGTTCGCTCTAGCAGACTGTTTTGTCCTCAAAATACATTTATTTCAACATCCAAATCACCTTGAAAATATTTGAAATTTTTATATGTTATAGCCACAAATGTCCCCAACAATTTTTGTAAAGGAAGTATTTTTAAAATAGTCCTGGAAAAATTTATAAAAATTCGAACAGACCCGAAGGTCGGGTGAACAGTAAATCGGCAGACCCATTTCGGTCCAAAGATGGACTTCCGAATGGCCTCAAATGATTTCCAAAAATTCCCAAATTAAATTATGTTATACATAAAGATATTGGGAACAACTTTCATGAAGAAAACTTTCTCAAATTATGCCCACAAAAGTCTCTACAAAAATAGCAAATCGAAGACACACAGTAACCGCAAATCCGCGATTCAAACCAAACTTCACAGATTCAACCAAAACTCATTCCCGACATCTAATCCAACCCGCAACAGCTACGAACAGTCATGATCAGCCATCAACAACCACGATCAACCACCAAAAACCATTATCGACACCTTAATCGACCTCTAAATCCCATAAACCACACCCGAACGAGTCCGAAAATACCCGACGTCCTAAATAGGGATTAGATCGCAACTTACCGGACTCTAGGCTAACTCGGCTAGAGCGGGAAGGTGGAATGGCTGGCCGGCGGCTCACGGCGGCACACGGCGGCGGCAACGGCGAGCGGCGACGCTCCGGCTTAGCTTGGCTTCTCATGGCCAAAGGAAAAAAAGAAAATGAAGAAGAAGAAGAAGAGGAGGAGTGGCGTGGAAGAAGGGGGGGGGGTTGCACGGTTGAAATGAAAAATGGGGGAGAGAGAATGGGAGGAGAGAGAGAGAGAGAAAGAGTAATAATAACTTTGACCAACTTTCTAAATTCCAATTTTGCCCCTCCTTACTTGGCCAATATTCTCCTAAGCCAAAATATCCAAGGGTATTTTGGTCCAATATTTTGGGGCTGATATTTATCCACAATTAAATCCCCAAATTCAATTTCCAAAATCCCAAAAATTCGGAATACCCAAAAATAGGCCTAGGGGCAAAATCGTAATTTTCCGGTCCCGTGCTGAATTTCCATTTTTCGACCATACCAATCCCAAATATCATTGGCCACACTAAAATGACGTCATCCTCGTAAAAATAGTCACGCACGATCCCGAAAATCGACATCCAAGTCCGGATCCAATTTCACGATCAAAATCGCCCAATCTCAATTTTAGGGTCTCTCACTAACGGGCGGCTGTTTAGGAATTACGCGTATCGACCTAGGGTTATTCGAGTCATGGCGACCTCGATCGTCACCGAAGGTCGACTCATGATCAAATTCTTAGGTCCACGTACATTTCCCTAGGTAGCCATTCCCTAAAGGTTAGTATCCCGAGAATGATCAGTTCCGGGCGAGACTTACTAAAATGAAATGAGAAATAACATCTATTTCATTGATTCCGGAAATAGGTCGAAATTCAGGATGTTACAATTTTATACTATTTAATTCGTGTTGTTCTCTTTTATAAAGCAGCTCCAATTTAGTTATATATTTGGAAATGAAAAATTGAGAGTTTCTTTTACGTGCGCCTCATGCATGTTTCGAGTTAACATTATCAAAGTGACATCTCAAATTAGTTCTTGTTTCTTTCTTGAAAATTCTCTCATCTCGTGGTGCAGTGTGAAACAAATTTGTTAATACAAGTTTTAGCATGGAAGGTGAGGATTAAGATTTTGATAACGCCACTCTCAATTGCTCGAAACAATGTATTTCATAAGCGGACAAACACATCGAAAATGACCGTCACTTTATAAACTGACACTATCTACTTCATAGTGCTATTGATATTATCCCTTTCTCCGACCCAAAAGTCAACTAAATGGAGGCCAAAAAAGGCTGCTAAATTTTTCAATGCATGTTTTGCGAGCCGAATCTTTATTAATTCCCAATCGAAGAAATTTAGTCCATTTCTGACAATCCGGATTCAATTAGCGGGATAATTTGCACTTAATCTCATCTGGCCCTGTTCCAAATGAGAGCCGTTTTTCCTCAATCCACCACCAAATTTGCACCTTTCGCATGCAATGTTCATGTACTTTTACTATAGATTTATTTATTATGATGTCAGAATTTTTAGATTGGGCTAGCATGACGTTATCTCCTTAATACCATCCATCTCAAGTATTTTGATCGAGGGGTCATTTCACAAAGATTTGACAGGCTCATTCATGTCAAACCGTTGATTTTTTTTTTTTTTGGACGAAAATCAGAATTCCATTCAAACATTAAACAGTGGAATATAAGAGTGAAGATGACCAGCGTCAATACAAAATAAATCCCAAAGGGCTTGGGGCGGTCTAGACATCCAGTTGGATGGAAGCGTCCCTTTACGATGATTTTTGGCGATCCAATCTGCTGCTCGATTTGACTCGCGCTGACAGTGGACTAGAGAAACCTTCTTTAATCGGGAGAGTAAGCTGTTGCATTCTTCAAACAGGCTCCTCAAAGCCCATGGGCTCAAAGATGGATCCAGGGTATATTGTATTGCCTCAACGCTATCAAACAGAACGCAGAGTTCCAGAACCTGCCTGTTCTGCGTCGCGACCTCTCCTGTCAAACAGCGAAGTGCTTCCTTCACTGCAACAGCTTCAATTTCCAGCGAGGATGAAGCAGACGCAGCTCTAGCAAATCCCAAAATACATACACCTCTGTGATCCCTGCAAACCCCAGCCACCGATCCCTCTATATCCCCATCGATCCGCGACCCGTCTACGTTAAATTTCCAGCTTCCTGGTTCTGGGCACGTCCATTGCTCTGGTTTGGATTTCGCCCGCCAGCTTCGCGACACAGGTAAGTTTTGGTCCCTGTAGCTACCGCTTAAACTAATTGCTTCATCAACTATTGCTCCCGATCTTGGGCTGATATGGTGGAAAACCCAGGCGTTCCTTGCCTTCCAGATTTGCCAGAGAATTCCTGCAAGCACCTCACGGCCAGACTGTTCTGTGATGTTGGTAAGGGATTCATCGAACCATTTATCCATTCTTGTTAAGATTGCTGGTGATGCATCCATTCGAAGCCTTGGATCTGACCAAATGATTTTTGTCCAGCTACAAAGGCCGAATAAGTGTTCTGTCGTTTCTGGGTGTTCCCGACAGATTGGGCATAAAGGATCGGGTAAGGCCTTTCTTTTGTATAAATTTTCCGAAGTAGGCAGAGCATTGTGACACATACCCCACAGGAAGAAACGGATTTTTGGCTCGATTTGTAGTTTCCATATCTTTGTCCATAGTGAGCGGGGTTGGTGGTAAGAGGATGATGCTAGATCTGTATTTAGCGTAGTTGGCACAGCTCGTAGCTTGGAATAGCCCTGTTTTACCGAATATTCCCCTGATGAATTTCCTGTCCAAATTTGTCTGTCCTTGTTCGGGATTGGCTCTACCCGCATGGCCATAATTTTGCTCACTAGATCCCCTTGAAACAACCTTTGTAACTGATTAACGTCCCATGATTTTGTCTCCTGGTTGATCAGTTCTGCGACTATTTGTGGGTCGTCTCGGTTTGCAGGACCGCCTATTAATCCCCGTTCCAGCCATATATCCTGTTGATATGCGTGCAATTTCGTTCCCATCTTATCCATTAAGTTAAATATACGCAAGTGAGCTGGAGAAGAGTGATGTCAAAGAAAGTGTGCTGGGAAGAATATGCTGAAGGCCATTGTATATTACATAGAATATAAACTAATGCATGCTAACGAACGCTTCGTTTAAAGAATAGATCCAGTTCAACTTTACTTGAATAATGCATGACCCACCGGTCGTCCATGCATGTAGACTATAAAGAAATCCGTGCACCACGGGCACCAACTACTCTTTTGGAAGCCGCGAACAAGATTCATGTTCTCTTTCATATAGTCTCAATTTCTTCTTTCTTGGCCAGTAAAGTCCTCCTACATAGTCGGATATTCGATGAAGGGTCCGATTTTCACCCATGCGTAAAAAACTAAATATCCAGGTTTGTGATCCGGAGTGGCTGCCCGATGTTAGAGAGAGAGAGATTATATTTAGAATGCAGGGCATTAGGAGCTTGGCCTTGGGGTGGCGGACACCGTCATCGGCTCCGGTGTGGTCAGCTTGCCTAGAACAAGGGTTTCTACCGGGGCTCCCAAGGTGGGTTCTCCTGAGCGAACCCGATGGGTGTAAACCGCCTTCAATCCGGCATCCTACCTGGTGGTGGGTCTCTTGCCGGGCACCTCAATAACACATGTTAATCGCTTATAGGTAATGTTAAATCTGTTATAATCAACTATATATATTCAGGAAAATTACGATGACTTCCAACGAGGATAGGGAGTGATCACAAAACCTTGAAAGTGCTCCGACGTAATGACAACAAACTTCTAGGACGGAGAAAAGGGTCGATAATAAACCGGATCACCCCACCAAATTGAAGGAGATTCCCCTAGATTATAAATAAATATATGAAACCGGAGTTAACCTTAAAAGACGCCTGTTGGTATAAGACATAATTTATCCTATACCTTCGGCGTTCACGGCAGGCGACTTCTTATACTTTCAATTTTTTGGTGATTTTAGTCGATGCGCTTCGCATAACAATAGAAATAATCCCACCGTCCAATTTTTATGTCAGTGTTTTCAAGGAAACTTCCTACATGGCTGTACCCAATAGAATTAGAGAACGTCGAAGTTATCTTACTCGACTGCAAAGCTGAAGTATAAAATAACCAAAGAATTAATATATCGGAGACAATTAATTTTGACCCCCCATTATATACAGGGTTGACTAATCATTTCCAATCTTTCTCCATGGTGCTGAATTGAAAGGGAAAGAACTTTCACTTTCATCCAAGTCCCAGAAAACACAATATGACAAAGCATTTTGCAATTCTCATTGTTATGCTTTGCTTTCTCACCATCAGAACCAAATCGACCATTACTATCAGCAGGCATCACTGTTCGAATTCGAGCACTTTTAGTCCGGAAAGTGCCTACAAAGCCAACCTCAACCTTCTTCTTGCGTCCCTTCCCTCTCACGCCAACTCGAGCAATGGATTCTTCAACATGAGCAAAGGGAGAAGCCAAGCGACACCGATGCCGTGTACGGCAGCTTCCTGTGCAGGGAAGATGTCCACATGGATGTGTGCATGGAATGTGTGACAAATGCTAGTGTCAGTATCAAAGAGATTTGTCCTATGGCCAAAGCGTCTATCCTCTGGTTCGACGAGTGCATGTTGCGGTATTCGGACCATGACTTCTTTTCAGCCACGGACAAAGCACCTCTTCTGAATGAGTATAATGCGAAGAACGTGAAAGAGCCCGCCGAGTTCATGAAGCTATTGAGCAAAACAATGGACCAGTTGATAACTGCAGCCGCTGAACGACATCACAAGAAGTATGCTTACAAAGAGGCCGACCTCAAGTCAAGCCGCACTCCTTTATATACATTTGTCCAGTGCAGGCCTGATATCTCGGCAGCTAACTGCAAGGATTGCGTCCAGAATGCAACTTCCAAACTCCTGACAATCCAAACCGGGAAAATTGGGGGCAGAGTCTTGCTCCCTAGTTGCTTCATCAGATTCGAGTTGTACCCGTTCTACGAAATCCTCTCTAAAGGTAATGAACTCCATTTCTTTACTAGTTACAACGCGTTTCTCTTTACTGTTTTGACCATGTTTGGTGGCACGTAAAACATTAATTGCCCATACCATATATTTGGTAGATGCTAAAGGTAATGCCAATATACTAATGCAGGCTTCAACTAATGAAACACAGTAGAAAAGAAAAGGCATTCTACATCAAGATTAATAGTTGGGACAACCTCTGCAACTTTGGCGGTCGTGCTACTTTGCGTTGCTCTCTGCTTTACCCTCAAAAGAACAGAGAGCAAGAGAAACCATGTCAAAGATCTACACCGCTTGCATCAGTCTTTTCACTTACACTTTATTCATATCGAAAAGTTGATGGCTTACCGCTACACACTAGGAAGCGAAATTTCGGAACTACATTCCCTGCAATTTGAAGTGTGCGCAATTGAAGCCGCCACAGCTTACTTCTCGAATCACAATAAATTAGGGGAAGGCGGGTTTGGTCCAGTTTACATGGTAAAAGTTTTAACATAGAGATATAACATAAAGCACTACCTGGAGAGAATCTCTATTCATGTTCCATCTTGACATTTTCATTCATGTTCTGTATTCTGCAGGGAACACTTCCTTGTGGAAGAAAAATTGCAGCAAAAAAGGTTGTCTCAAAGCTCAAAACAAGGCGTGCAGGAATTCAAAAATGAAGTCGAATTGGTAGCCAAGCTTCAGCACAGAAACCTAGTGAGGCTATTAGGATTTGCCACGGAAAGAGAAGAAACGATACTGGTCTACGAGTACGTGCCCAATGGAAGCCTCGACCAGTTGCTCTTCGGTTCGCATCTGGCTCTCCATCTTCTCAAAAAATCACTTCGGTCCACTCAGTTTTGTTCCTTTTTTACAATCTTAGTCACCATCTAGAAACATGTCCCGGATTTAAGCAAAACTTTAGGAGTTACGTCTTGGGACATTCTTTAAACGAGTTGATGAAGGTTTCAAAAGAAAATTACATGATACAATGAGCACTTGTCAATTGGATTTAGACATGAAGTAGAGCTTCTTCTGACACAAACATTTACAAAATCTGGCCAACACAGACCCTCGGCAAAGCATACAGTTGGATTGGTCTGCCGGCCACAAGATCATGGTTGGGGTGGCACGTGGTCTTCTTTACCTTCATGAAGATTCTCGGCTCCGACTTATCTATCGTGACCTCAAAGCTAGTAACATCCTTCTCGATGATGATATGAACCTGAAAATCTTGGACTTTGGTATGGCTAGGATTTTTTATGCTAAGCAGACTCAAGGAAGTACAAACAGAATCGTCAGGACATAGTAAGTTCACATTCATATTACTTTGGTTCATAATAGGAACACCCCGCCAGATAATATGCAATAATTATGCTAACAGATTCGGCCTTCAATTAGATTTCCTAATGCATAGAGTATGTTGTGCCTTAATGTCTTGATCCTTAAGGAAACTATTCTCATTCACGACAATCACAACTATGTCTTCCTCTTTGAACTGCTTTATAGTGGCTACATGTCTCATGAATACGCAATGTATGGACAATTTTCGGTAAAATCCGATGTGTTCAGCTTCGGTGTGCTCATGCTAGAGATCATAACTGGCAAAACGAGTCAGTATTCTTTCATATCAGATCACGATGTGGGCCTTCTAGACTATGTGAGTACAATTTGATCTTGCGATATCATTCACTTTTGGTAAATTAATGACGGTAACAACATATGTTCTAGGTTTGGGAACGCTGGAGAATCGAAGCAGCTTTGGAAATTGTGGAACCAGCACTATATAAATCTATCTCTGCAAGCGAAGTGATCAGATGTATTCACATTGGCTTGCTTTGCATTCAGAACAATAGAGAAGCCCGACCTGCTATGGATACAATTGTTCTTATGCTCAATAGTGCAGATTCCGTTAGCCTACCCATGCCCGAGCAACCTAAGTTCTTCATCCCAAGTGTGAAGCACAAGCAACAATCTCAAGATCGAAACTCAAACCAATCAAGCGAGAAGCTCAATAGCAGCAAGACAATGCCACAATGTTCGGTGATTAGCAGTTGTCTAATTGATGTCGCTCCTCGATAGAAAGGGAAAAGGTCATGCAGCATCCTCGAAATTTACTGATCAATGTGCAATTCAGGAGCCAAGAGGTCAAAAATGCATATCATACAAAGAATACAAACTCTCCTTTGCAAGGAACAAGATCTTTAAGCTAGAAATTACAAAGTGTGTGGAAGTCCATCCTCAATAAGAGCAACCGGAACTATTTAGATAGTAACATTCGAAGAATAAAGTAGAGGACTCGTTCTTCTGTCTTAAACTGTGAATGTTAGAGAAGCATATTTCTATCAACTCTTTAGTTTGGTATGGTTTATCTTCCTTTATTTATTCGAGACAACTGAAAGGATTGCTCTTGTAAGAGCATAATTCTGTTATTCCTACTTCAAATAAGGATTTTTTTTCCATACTAGTAAATTTTATTAAGTACTAGCAAGTGTCAGGAAATGTCGATTAAAAAGGTTGATCGACTACTCTTTTTTCCAAATAACTTGTTAGGAATTTACTGACATTATTATGAAATTATCTAACTTTCTTTGGCAGTTTGGAAGAACCTAACTAGTACTGACATACCAATTTTTATATGTATAGCTTACTAACACTTCGAATTTGTAACTCTTATATTAAGCTGCCAACCTAATTAGAATTACCTACCAACTTTTGATAGATTACGTTATCAACTGATTTTCAGTCGCCAACTCTTAGCTTACCAACATTAATATGGTTTTATCTTTAATTTACCGTTTTTGTTGAGTAATTAACTTTATTTATCTTGATTAACAGCCAACTTAAATTTACTAACTCTTTTTAGAGATTATCAATTTGAATTAATGTGACTTACTAACTTTGCTCCCATTAAGCTACTACATACTATTGGGTTACCAACTCTTATTAAGTCGTTACTAACGTTTATTTATTTGGACAAATATGCAAGACATCCTACAATTTATTGGGAAAGTGTATTTAAATCCTAAAATTCCAAATAGTTAAAGCCCTAAATATTGTCTAATAGTGCCACCAATGACCTACTTTAGCTCCGCTCAATTCTAGTGATGGAAAATTCTGAGGTGACATCCTTTTGTGGTCATGTGGGTGCTAGACGAAAAGGAACCTCGCTTTATGTCCTACTCTCACCATTGCCAATCCAGCAGCCACAAGCACCCCGTAAAATGCTCGAACTCTTATCAACCGACGTTCTAATTTCGTCTTCTAAACGCCAACAAAAGTGTTGTCCCGTTCTCGAAACCGAATCCAGATCTCCCAGATTCGGCAGACTCTATGCATACCCATTTGGCTTCCCTTTACAACCCTGTTCTCCGATCCAAGATCCGAGCTCAAAAAACCTCGCACAGACCGAAACATTTCACTTCGTCGTCCGACTTCAACTGGATCTCTAATCCACAATGCTGGAGGTGATTACTGTTCGTGGTTGGAGGTTCAATCAGAGGTATAAGTCATCTCTGGAGACTTAGTTATTCGTCAACATGGTCTACTGTGAGATTCTCTTGTCGACTCGTTCATTATCATTTTAGGAGATAAGGTCGACCCTTAGAACCGTTATAAAGGTTAGAATCAAGACACACGCTTTGTTGAATTGGGATCACGATTGTCCCAGTGCAAGGCTTCAGGCCCACCACCATCACTAAATTTCCAATGGATTACGTTTTTTGACCTCGGTCGTTGGTGATGCACATGCATGTGTTTGGCGCTCCACGCCGTCATTTAGTTTCTCATTTTCCCGTTCGTGTTTACATGTTGTCTTTTGGACAGAAGGGAGCCGCTGCTAAATTGGAACTTATGGTGAATGGTGGGCCCACCAATATATATTGTGGACTTTTCATTCGGTGCATCGGCTATGTAAAAATACCGTTGTACGAACAAAATGTTAAAATATATTTCGTGTTTGAGTGCAAACGAAACTTGACCCGAGATAAAATTGTTATTTGTGGACGTACGAATATTTCATGTTGGAGAAGGATATCCTAATTTGTCTCGATAACAAATTGATGTGAAAAGAGAAGTTGGCCAAGCAAATATAAAAGGGCAGCAAATCGGTCAAGAAAAAAAAAAAGGGCAAGTCCAGCTTGGACTTGGAATGACCGAATTTGGGTTCTAAACATGTATCTCTTATTCCATGTTGACTTCGGCCTCTGAACCTTTTTTCTTCCTTTTCTGCTATTTATATATTCACATTATGGAGTCTCCAAAGGGCGCAAGTTGTTGATGAATGCCTTCAGAGAGAGCGCTTCTTCGTACGAGAATCTTTCTTTGTAGAATAGCATGCAAGATATAAGTGTTGAAATCAATTAAATCTTATGGTAAGATATGTTAATTCCTTTGTGAGATTAAGAGATTATTTCATGAGAAATTATGAGACTAAACATTGCATGAGTTATTGGATATAATTAGAAACTATGAAACACTGAGAGTGTTTGAGAGACTTGAGTATGATTGTAATCTCCGTTATATTGTTTGATCTACAGTGGAATTGTTTCTTGTTCTCCCCATGGACGTAAGTCTCCCAACCGAACCAAGTAAATCTAGTACTCGATTTATTCTCTTGTTCTGTCTATTTTATTATTCAGTCGCTTGCTTCCGCAACACAAAATAAGGTGTCGATGCATATGCAATTTGTGATTTTGGTGAATAGATTCATTTCATGAGTAGATGAGAGTTTTCATTTCTTGACTCTTTGGGTAAAAAAATACATTGTGCTAGCAATTTACCATATAAATCTTATAATTTTCGCAGTTTACTTTTAAATAATTATTTCAGGAAGAAAGACTTTTTGGCTCTAGCATGTAACTAAAGCATTTGGGTTGATTGAGACAGATGAAATTTGAGAGGGGAGAAAATTGAGACCACCTCTCGAATTCCAAATCTCCTTAAGCCGCTCATTAAAGACTATTTGTCAAAAAGGTATTCTGTCTGCCACTTTCTTATTTTTGAGAGCATTTCTTATCAATAAAGATAATGACACCAAAAATTCTTAAATTTTTGCTCATTGTTAAATATAATTTCTAGACATTTTTTTTTGCTTAATGTTGTCTATTGGTTCAATGTGATCCTTCCGTTAAAACTATCAATAAATTTTGCTGAGGTGGACAGAATATTTCGTTAGTTTATGACTTATCATTATTTTTGTTCATTTTCATCCCCGTACTTTGCTTATTTGTTCAATTTTAGTCCATGAATTGCTTCCTTATGCTCTCTCTCTCTCTCTCTCTCTCTCTCTCTCTCTCTCTCTCTCTCAAGTGCGCTGTGTCAAATTTGGATTTAATTTCGATCAAATTGTTTATTAATTATGTCACAACAATTACAACCAAAACGTAAAATTTAATTAAATGGATTACACAATGCATACCATTTTAAATATGGGTTCTTCTATATAAGAATAATTACTTATGTTTACATGTTGTAAGTGTCAATTCTAAATGTATCTAAACATGTCATGTAAATATAAGGTACATTTTAGATTGTTTAAGTAAATGAGAACAAGCACGTTATAAATGGGTAAAAAGGTCAATTTATACTTGACACGTTTATTATTCATCATGATTAGGTTGTATACAAAGACATTACCATGTGCAATGTAATGTCTTGTCGAGGGGTTGTGTTGAAAAATACTAATCCTAAATAAGAGTCATCAAGATTTATCTTGAACAACATCTGATCTCACCATGCTCAAGTGACGACTGTTAGAGAGAGGAACCAAAACATAACAGTTTAGAGACGAAATCGAACAAACAAATAAAATTCAAATACGAAATTGTCAATGGATTTCGTTAAATCTTTAACAGAAAGACCACGTTAACGACCTTTGAAAAAAATAGTTCGGATGACGCAAAACGATTCCTAACCTACTTGTCTCGATAACAAATTGATGTGAAAAGAGATGTTGGCCAAGCAAATATAAAAGGGAAGCAAATCGGTCAAGGAAAAAGAAGGGGCAGTCCAGCTTGGACTTGGAATGACCGAATTTGGGTTCTAAACATGGATCTCTTATTCCATGTTGACTTCGGCCTCTGAACCTTTTTTCTTCCTTTTCTGCTATTTATATATTCACATTATGGAGTCTCCAAAGGGCGCAAGTTGTTGATGAATGCCTTCAGAGAGAGTGCTTCTTCGCACGAGGATCTTTCTTTGTAGAATAGCATGCAAGATATAAGTGTTGAAATCAATTAAATCTTGTGGTAAGATATGTTAATTCATTTGTGAGATTAAGAGATTATTTCGTGAGAAATTATGAGACTAAATATTGCATGAGTTATTGAGTGTACTTAGAGGCTAGGAAACACAGAAAGTATTTGAGGGACTCGAATATGGTTGTAATCTCCGTTATATCGCTTGATTTATAGTGTAATTGTTTCCTGCTTTCCCCATGAAAATAAATCTCTCAATCGAATCACGTAAATCGGGTGATTGATTTATTATCTTATTCTGTCTATTTTATTGCTCAGTCTCTTGCTTTTGCAACACAAAATAAGGTGCCAACGCGTATACAGTTCGTGCAAGGCTTTAGGCCCACCGTCACCAAATTTCCAATGGATTATGTTTAGACCCAGTTTGACCTCGGTCGTTAGTCATGCACGTCCGTATGTTTCGCGCTCCACGCCGTCTTTTATTTTCTTGTTTTCTTGTTTGTGTTTACATGTTGTCTTTTGGATGGAGGCGAGTCGCCGCTAAATTGGAAGTTATGGTGAATGGTGGGCCTACAAATATATTTTTTTTGGACTTTTGATTCGGTACACCGACTATGTAAAAATATCATTATGCAAACAAAATAAGGCGCTGAAGTATATACAGTTTATATTTTGGTGAACAGATTCATTTCTTGAGTAGAGGAGAGTTTTTTTTTCCTCACAAAATATTTTGTGCTGGTAGTGTCACCCACATATATCTTCTTATTTTCGTGGTTTATGTCTAAATAATTTACTTTTGAGGAAAGACTTTTGGGTTGATTGGGACACATGACAATTTGTGAGAGGAAAAAGTTGTGATGACCTCTCGCATTCTAAATCTTCGTGAGCCGCTCGTTAAAGACCATTTGCCAAAAAGTGGTCCATCTGCCCCTTTCTTATTCTTGAGAGCATTTTTTGTCAATAAAGGTGATGACACTAATAGTCTTTATATTTTTTCTCATTATTTAATGTCATTTCCAGACTTTTTTTAGAGAAAAACATTAAAAAGGCTAAATTATGTTTGCTATGATACATCTACCTCAAACATATTTTGTGATGCCAAAAATCCTAAACTTTTACCAAGTGACACAGTTAGCTTCTGTTGGGGTTTTCTTTAAAAGTGCCGTTAAAATGATGACGTGGCATTGATGTGCACCAAGTGAAAGCCACATCACAAAAGATTTCAAAAAATAAAAAAGGAAAAAAAGAAACAAGTGACGTTGTTCATCGTCTTCTCCGGTGCTCTTTTCTCACTCTGCCTAGACCTCCAGCAGCGTTTGTCCGCCTTTGCTTGACCACCCACCAGACCTTGCCATGGTGGCCACTGTGATGGATTTGTGGAGTATGATAGAGAAAACTAATATTCAAGTGCAGAACATTTTACTACTAGTGGCATACATGTAATTTTCCTTTTGAAGCAGAAAATGGAACTTTTACTCCTACTAATAGTATACATGTAATTTCCATCATAACTATGTATGCCCTAAACTCTTGTTATATATTGGGGCCATATCTTTTGAAGCTTGTAACGCTAATACTGGACTAATAGCGAAGAGATTGCTTAGTGCGACACCGTGATTTTTCCCTATTGATTTTGAAAAGGGTTTCCACGTAAAAATTTGCTTATTTTCTTCTCTATTTTTTCTCTTCAAAGATTTGCGTTCCTAACAACTGGTATTAAAGCCTAGTTTGGTGAAAAAGTGGGAGCAACGAAGATGGACGAAGGGAAGGTGAAGATCGATGAAATTGATGATAAGGATTTTGGTTTTTGGAAGATGTAGATCGAGGATTTGTTGTATTAGAAGAACTTGCATCAGCCTTTGTCGAAAGAGAAAGGGAAAATGACATAAACAGTCCCTGAACTTTGGCCCAATGTGCAATTTGATCCCTAAACTTTTAATTTGTTCGATGTAATCCCTGAACTTTAACTTAATATTCAATGTCATCCCTGAACTTTAACCTAATATTCAATGTGGTCCATAAACTTTTGATACATGTTCAATTTAGTCCCTAAACTACATGAAAATGTTCAATGTAGTCCCTGGACTTGAATTAATGGAAGGACTACATTGAATATTTTCATATAGTTCAGGACTAAATTGAACATATACCAAAAGTTTAGGGATCACATTGAACATTAGGTTGAAGTTTAGGGACGACATTAAATAAATTAAAAGTTCAGGGATCAAATTGCACATTGGGCCAAAGTTCAATCACTATTTGTGTTATTATCCCAAAGAGAAACCAGATTCGATGAAACAAGCAGAGTGGGAATTTTTAGATCGGCAAGCTCTAGGTGTGATTCATCTCGCATTGGCATGGAACGTTGCCTTCAACATCGCCAATGAGTCAACAATGGTGGACTTGATGAAGGTGTTGTCCATCATGTACGAGAAGCCTTATGCATCAAATAAGGCTTATTTGATGCGTTATCTTTTCAATCTGAAAATGGACGAAGGTGCTTCTGTGACATATTATATCAACAAATTCAATGTGATCACGACTCAGTTGAGTTCGGTGGTTATCAAATTCGATAACAAGGTAAAAGATTTAATTTTATTATCTTCTCTACTTGACAGTTGGACTACAATTGTGACTAGAGTAAGCAGTTTGTCTAATAAGAAAAAGTCTAAGCTTCAACAAATCCGAGATTTGATTCTTAGCAAGGATTTTCGCAGAAGAGTGTTGGGTGAATTTTCGAGTACCACCTTAAATACCGAAGGCTGGAGAGAAGCAATCAATAAGGGCGGAACCAATACCGTGGTAGATCAAAGTCTAGAGGGAGAAGCAAATCGAGACCACGTAGTGAAATAATTTGTTGGAATTGCGAAAAGAATGGCCATTTGAGACAAGATTGTAGAGCACCAAAGAAGAAATTTCAGTATCAAGATTGAAATCAAGAGGAAGAGAAATCTATGAATGTAACTCTTGAAAAGATGCCTGATAATGATGCTTTAATTTTAAGTATTGACAGTCCAATTGAGTCTTGGATTCTAGAAGCAGGTGTGTCGTTTCACTCTACTTCATGCAAAGAATTAATGCATAATTTTGTTACTAGAAAGTTCGGAAATGTTTATCTTGCTGATGATGAACCTTTGGATATTATAGGAAGGGTGATGTTCACAACAAAACTACTAACGGGTATCAATGGAAGTTATTTTATGTCAGATATATTCTAAGACTCAAGAGAAATCTAATTTCTATACGTCAATTAGACAACACAAGATACAAAACTATTTTTGGGGACAACTCTTGGAAAATAGTTAGAGGTGCCTTAGCTATAGCACAGGGAACAAAGTCAAGAACGTTGTACATGACTGAAAGCAATAGAGAAACTGCAACAGTTGCTGAATCGAAAGCAGATTCCAAATTTGTGGCACTACATGCCTAGACACATGAGTGAAAAGGGGATGAAGTTGTTATCTAAGGAAAACTACTTGATCTGAAGTCCACATATATTGGTCTATGTGAAGATTGCGCTTTGGGCAAGGAGAAATGTATCAGTTTTTCAAAGATTGGGAGAGAATCAAAGAAAGGAAAATTAGAGTTGGTGCATACAGACGTGTGAGGGCTAGCTCCTATGCATCCCCTTGGAGGCATACACTACTATGTCACGTTTATTAACAATTCCACCAGGAAGGTATGGGTTTATTTTTTGAAAAATAAATCTAATGTGGTTGCTACTTTTAAGAGATGGAAAGTTGAAGTGGAGAATGAGACTGGCCTGAAGATTGAATGTCTAAGGTTCAATAATGGTGGTGAGTATGATAGCAAGGAGTTCCAGCGATTGCATGCAAATAATGGAATTAGAGCACTGTTCCCAACAAACTGTAGCAAAACGGAGTTGTTGAAAGGATGAACAAAACTCTAAATGAGCGTGCAAGAAGTATGAGGAAGCATGCATGATTACCCAATGTCGCGACCTACCCGAACCGGCCCCGAGGCCTAGAGGGGTTTGGCTAATGGATTGCTAAGTTAAACCTAGCTCGAGCCCTCCCAAGCCCATACCAATTCGCGACTTAAATTTAAGTTGGTGATCATGCAAATCGATTTCATTTAGGAGTCGCCACTAATCGATTTTTGGTAGGTCGATTAGACACCTAAGTAAAGCACGGGAGAAAAGCCTCACTTCTACGAACCAGAGATTCAATGGGTACGGGGACTTGATTACACTAATCGACTAATTAGTGCCCTTTCGGTACCTAATCTTGTTCAATTCACCACCTAACATGTTCTTGCTAATCGGGAGTCTCAAAATTTCATTCCTGACTAAGCTAAGGAAAGCAATAATTAACATCTAAACCTAGACATGCATAATCAACTACATACGAGGCTAGTTTAAATGCACAATTCAAAGTGTGTGAACCAAATGACGTGCAATCAAATATGACATTAACCACACAATAGGACAAGCAAACCCAATTTCAAAGCCCCGAACAAAATTCTGATTTTTTAAGATTTTTTAATTTTTTTTATTTTTTTTTAATTAATTTTAAATTTTTTTTAAAAAAAAATTAATTAATTAATTAATTTTTTTTTGAATTTTCGAAATTTTCTCGAAATATATTTTTTCTAAAATTTTTTGGAATTTTTTTTGGAATTTTTTGAAAAATTTTTCGGAATTTTTTTTAAAGGAAATTAAAATAGTAATGAAAAAGAAAATTAAAATAATAAAAAAGGGGCCGGGTCGGATCTCCACATCCGACCCGGATTGAAACCGACCCGGGCGCGCCGGCCCGGGCCCGAAGCCGGACCGGGCTCATTTGTTGAGCCCGGCTAAATTTTTTTGAAAATTTCGTTTTTAAAAGAAAAGCCCAGCCCGAGTTAAAGAGGGAAAAAAAATAAAAATAAAAAAAATAAAAGCCCGGCCCAATTTTTTAAGAAAAACGAAAGCCCAAAGCCCACCATATATAAAAAACTAACAACACTTCAGCCTAGGTTGCAAAATTCAGGCCCATCCGCGAGAGGCCCAAAAACCAAATAAAAAAACCAAATAAAGCCCTAAAGCTAAGCCCAATTACCAAATAAGCCCTACCCGGCTATGACCCGCGAATCCGACCCGACTGAGAACCCTACCCGGTTCACCCGCGCGCCCGACCCGGAACGACCCGACTCGCAGCCGCCACGCCGCGCTCCGGAGCTCGCTGGAACGCCGGCCACCGCTCCGGCGTGGAGTCCGTGCCTCCGTCCGACGCCGACCCGCAGCCGCCGACTCACCCTGACCCCGCGACCGAGACGCCGCGCCTGCCGCGGCCATCCGCCGTCGCCCCGGTGCTGCGACGCCTCGGCTGCCGGTCGCTTCCCGGCCGTCGTTCGACTCGCCCTGACCCCGCGACCGAGACGCCGCGGCCAGCCGCCGCCTGCTCCGCCGCGGGCTCGACTCGCCTGGAAGCCGGCCGTCGCCCGCCGAGCTGCCCCATCGCCCGCGTGGCCGCGGGCTCGACTCGCCTGGAAGCCGGCCGTCGCCCGCCGAGCTGCTCCACCGTCTGTGTTGCCGCGATGCCGCGACGCCTCGTCGGCGCCGCGCCTGCCGAGCTGCTCCACCGCCCGCGTGGCCGCGATGCCGCGACGCCTCGTCGGCGCCGCGCCTGCCGAGCTGCTCCGCTTCCTTTTTGTCTCCCTCGGTCGGCTCTTTCTTTTCTCTTCTCTCTTTCTTGCTGCCGAGCTCTCTCTCTCTGTCTCACTTCCGGGCTCTCTCTCTCCGTTTCTCTTTTTCTTTTTTTTCTCTCTTCTCCCTCTCCTTTTCTCTCTCGCTCCCTCGCCTTTTCTCAATCTCTCTCTCTCTCTCTTTTGTGCCGCCGGCCCCCCCCCTTTTTAAGTGAGAGCTAGGGTTTTCATTAAAAGGGGGGTGAACGGCGCGTGGGCCGGGCCCGGGAGAAATGGGCCGATCGTCTTGACCCGAAAAAACTTTTTTTTTTTTTTTAAAACTAGGCCCTGTTAATGCAAATGCACCTAATAACTATATGTCATGCTATTTAAAGAAAACATTTTTGGTTTAGGGATTAAAAAATTAAACCCTAATTTTTATGCGATAAAACCCTAAATGATTTGGGCAAAATTTAGGTGTCAACAGCTGCCCCTCTTTGAAGGGGAGCTCGGAGAGGTTCCTTTCAAAGATAAAAGACACTTAAATTTTGTCCATGGAGGGCATGAGAAAATGCATGAGAGATGATGGACGGGTCTGTGACTGAATGAAGAGGGAGCCATACCGTGTAAAAACGGGCTTTGACCGAGAGGGAAGCCATGCCGTGTAAGAACGGGCTCTTGGCTCGATGAAGAGGTCATACCGTGTAAGAACGGACTTTTGACCGAAAGGGAAGCCATACCGTGTAAGAACGGGCTCTTGGCTCGATGAAGAGGTCATACCGTGTAAGAACGGACTTTTGACCGAAAGGGAAGCCATACCGTGCAAGAACGGGCTCTTGGCTCGATGAAGAGGTCGTACCGTGTAAGAACGGACTTTGACCGAAAGGGAAGCCATACCGTGTAAGAACGGGCTCTTGGCTCGATGAAGAGGTCGTACCGTGTAAGAACGGACTCTTGACCGAAAGGGAAGCCATACCGTGTAAGAACGGGCTCTTGGCTCGATGAAGAGGCTATGTAAAGAAGGAAACTCCTGGCTGCGAAAGCTCGCCAGATCGATGAAGTGTTCCGGGCTGCGAAAGCTCGCCGGGCATGGAAAGAGGAAGACTCTGGATTGACATTTGGGGACTAAAACCCTGTAAATGTCGAAAATTCCACCTAGGGATTAAAACCCTATGAGCATCTAAGATCCCGCCTAGGCACTAAAACCCTATGAACGGCAATAGGAACAACAGCTCGAAGGAACAACTAGGGACTAAAACCCTGAAAGTACGTCAAAGATTCCGTCTAGGGACTAAAACCCTATGAACGTCAGAGATTCTATTTAGGGACTAAAACCTTATGAACAGCTAAGATCTCGCCTAGGGGCTAAAACCCTATGAACGGCAAACTACACTCAAGATTTTGAACTACTGGCTTTTCACTCAGGATTTTAAAGTGCTCAAGACTTCCACTTAGGATTTTGAATTGCACTCAAGATTTTCGGGGTTTTAAGGAGAGACTCGGAACCTTTAAAATCGGGGTTTAAGGATAGACCCGGAACCTTTTGAAATCAGGGTTTAAGGATAGACCCGGAACCTTTTGAAATCAGGGTTTAAGGATTGACCCGCAACCTTTTGAAATCAGGGTTTAAGGATAGACCCGGAACCTTTTTGAAAAGCGTGGTTTAAGGTTGGACCACAAACCTTTTTGAAAAGCGTGGTTTAAGGTTGGACCACAAACCTTTTGAAAGAGTGGTTTAAGGTTGGACCACAAACCTTTGATGCGTGGTTTAAGGTTGGACCACAAACCTTTGATGCGTGGTTTAAGGTTGGACCACAAACCTTTTGAAATGTGCGGTTTAAGGTTGGACCACAAACCTTTTGAAATGTGCGGTTTAAGGTTGGACCACAAACCTTTTGAAATGTGCGGTTTAAGGTTGGACCACAAACCTTTTTGAAATGCGTGGTTTAAGGTTGGACCACAAACCTTTTTGAAAAGCGTGGTTTAAGGTTGGACCACAAACCTTTTGAAATCGGGGTTTAATGGATTGACCCGGAACCTTTGAAATCGGGGTTTAATGGATTGACCCGGAACCTTTTGAAATCGGGGTTTAAGGATTGACCCGGAACCTTTTGAAATCGGGGTTTAATGGATTGACCCGGAACCTTTGAAATCGGGGTTTAATGGATTGACCCGGAACCTTTTGAAATCGGGGTTTAATGGATTGACCCGGAACCTTTTGAAATCGGGGTTTAAGGATTGACCCAGAACCTTTTGAAATCGGGGTTTAAGGATTGACCCGGAACCTTTTGAAATCGGGGTTTAATGGATTGACCCGGAACCTTTTGAAATCGGGGTTTAAGGATTGACCCGGAACCTTTTGAAATCGGGGTTTAATGGATTGACCCGGAACCTTTGAAATCGGGGTTTAATGGATTGACCCGGAACCTTTTGAAATCGGGGTTTAATGGATTGACCCGGAACCTTTTGAAATCGGGGTTTAAGGATTGACCCGGAACCTTTTGAAATCGGGCTTTAAGGATTGACCCGGAACCTTTTGAAATCGGGGTTTAAGGATTGACCCGGAACCTTTTGAAATCGGGGTTTAATGGATTGACCCGGAACCTTTTGAAATCGGGGTTTAAGGATTGACCCGGAACCTTTTGAAATCGGGGTTTAATGGATTGACCCGGAACCTTTTGAAATCGGGGTTTAAGGATTGACCCGGAACCTTTTGAAATCGGTGGCGAGGTGTACATACCTGTAGGTCAGATTGGATTGCTTAAAAGCCCTCTGTCAGCAAGGTTTGAAAACACTCAGACACTTAGGGGTCCTTGTTCGAGGATTTGATAGGTCGCCTATTGTGTCCTTGCCAGCAGAGTCTTGGGGATTCATGAATGCTTGGATACATCTTAGCATTTTCCGAGATCAGCATGAAGGTTGGTGTTTGAGGAAACGTCACCTGTCTTACAGGATTAGTAATAACAGGTACGTGTTATAACAAGTGTTCTGGTAGCGAGTGCGTACCAGGCAAGATAACAACACACGAGGCCATATCAAAATGGTATCATCAATGAAAAAGCATTGATTGCACGGGCAATTTAGGATAGACTCAATTGTTTGGAGAGCATTCAACATCCTTCAATATTGCAAAATTGCCTTTATGTATGAAAGACATCATTAAGCATCAAATTCCCTTAGGAGAAAGTCTTTTGTCAAAATGATCTTAACTCATGAAGAAAGCCCATTAAGCATGCCAAACAAGAATTCCTTAGTCTGAAAGGACTTCTCACATACTCTCATAAAGGCTGTTTGATCCCATCCATTAATGTGGGAAGTAAATCTGATCTCTCTGTATTCCTCACACTATCAGTGTCGAAGGCTTCGAGAATCATTCGCAATAAGTACGCATTGACCGATCCAAGAGGTCTTTTGAATGACTGTAATGTGGGTTTGGTCACGGTTTCGACAACGGCTAAGCATCATTGGCTAAAGAATGAAATAATTTTCAATCAGCATCTCTATCAGGTTTACAAGTCAAGAAACCTTAAGACGAGATAAGATAACTTTGCCACAACTTCTTCAAGCGGTAGCTTCTTTGGACATCCAAATTTCTACTTAAACCATCCCAATCAGAAGAGACTTTGGAGAAGGTTGTAACATTGGTTTGGGTAAAGGCTCGAAAGGCTCAGAAATTTTCAAAAGGGATTTAGGAGTTGGTGATTATCATGGCATCGTTACCATATCATCCAATCTTTTTGAAGGCACTCGACTTTTGAAATCCAACTTGTCTCGAAAGTCCATTGACTAGTCATTTCAATGAAAGAGCTTTGCTCTTTTCTCTAATGACTTTTGCTTTTGCAATGATTTTTTTTTTTTGCAAGCATTTTGCTTTTGCCACTCCCCCTTTTTCATGAGAATTTTTCTCTTGATGCAACTTTTTTTGCTCTGGGCATTGGCCTTGCTTTTACCAGGCACACTGCTTTTTCATGCCCCCTAGTTTTCATTTGACTTTTGCTCTTTTCATTTTTTTTTTTTTGAGCTCCTAGGACTTTCGAGGTTTTTTTACTTGTTGTGACATAAGCACCAATCGCCATGGTAAATCATGTGCCTTTCCCCGAGGTGGGAAGACAATCACCACTCGGGCTTTAGAAATGAATATTCAGGCTCAACTTGGCTAAGCAAATGGTATGAGTGTTTGGGTAGAGAAATGAATGCTCTTCTTCATTTTGGGATGTTTCAAGCTTCCATAAGGACTCACTTGAAGTTATCACAAAAAGATTAACGCAAGTAAGGGCAAAGAAGTCTTTCTCATCTTTTTCTCCAAAGAATGTCAACCAAAACCTCCAGATTTGCCCCGTTGTGGGGTGGTTCTTGACAGGGGTATTTTGTAGAAGTTCCCCACATGTAAAGGCTCAAAGGGGCTTGACTATGGTCACCCGTAGTGTGTAGGATATATGAAAGAAACGCCTCTTTTCATTTTGATCTATATACTACTCGCGAATGAATCTCTTGTCCTTAAACAACACATGTTTTCTTTTTCGCTTAATTCTCAAAGTGTTTATAGGACGTGTTTAGGAATGGCTTGCCTTTCCTCATTCTAAGTACTTCTTACTTGGCATGATTAACATCTCCCTTTCATTTTGTCGAGATCATCACGGATAGATTAATCTCCACAGGAAATTTTGATTCAAAATGAATGATCCGTCAAACACCAAAGCAATTTTTGGATAAAGACGATATTCGAAATTTTTGTGAAAAGTTTGCTTTCACAATTCTATTTTGTACTATTTCTCAAATACATCATAAACTCCCCCATTTGTTCATGAAGAAAATTTTCATTCGATTTTTATTTGAATTTTGGAAGAAGGGTACTTACCTGCAGCATGGCACTTGGCAACCCTGTAAAGAATTAGAAAGAAAGTGTTAGTGCATGAATCTTTATATATCAAAATATTGGAAACGACACATCATTACCCTTCACTTGCATTTGTCCTTCGAGTCTTTGATGCTTCCTGTCAAAGGAAAAAAGAATCATGGCAAAAATGGTATTAAAATGGACAATTGGAAACGATACCATTTGCTCTCATTTGAATTTTCCTTCCTGGGTATTTGACAACTCCCTTCATCCGCTTTCGCCAACCTTTGACTTTTTGGCACTTCTTATTTCAACGTTTGAGGGCATTGTCCCATGGGTGCTTTCCCTTTTCATTGCAGCAAAATGGATGATTCGTCTTCATCGTGCTTTCTTGGAAGAAGATGTTGTCGCCTTGATCAAACACATCGTTTTGTCTGCAAAATGAGAGACGGGGCGAGTCATTTCCATTCTTAGTTGGAATAATTCAGGAACGATATACACCCTTTTGTTTTGGGGATAGCTTAGTTCTGGATTAAGTTGGGGATAGCTTAGTTCTGGATTAAGTTGTCCTCTTCGTGCAATCTCGTCGCTTGAGCATTTCCTTTGCAACTCCTTCATCAAAGCTGCTTGATATTCCCTCTTAAGTGTTTAGAGGCACCGTCCACAACATGACATGCCCTACATTTATCTGTCTGGCATATGTCTCTTTTGCATCCATCCACTTGTTGGAGGAGAAGGGACTTACTCACAGGCTTGATTATATTAAAGCTATTTGCCCCAACTAGATGACACTTGCCCCAGCCAGATGCTTTCTCTTCCGGAGACTTCAATATGTTCAATACTCCTTCATGCCTTCTTACAGACACTTGTTTAATTTTCATTGTCCTTTGCTCGGGTCTTCCACTTTTGATCATCTTGACTATTCGTGCCCCCGGCGATTTGTCACATGTCCCTAGTTTGATGGACAGAAGTTCTTCAAATGAACTATTTTGCCCCATCATAACGCAACCTTTCATTTGTCACAATGGGATGGACGGTTTGGCCTCGTCATGTCTTTCTAGCTGGAAGCATTATTGCTATGGTCAAACACATTCTTTATTTTGTGTTGAACCAGTCGACTCCATTTTATTATACTTCATAGGCAATGGTTACCCCTTTGGTGACTTGCCTCGTTCGTCATCTGCAGAAATGAGATAAAACATGTTATTCTCATTCTCAATTGGACTGAATTTAGGAACGGCATACACCCTTTCATGACGAAGTTGATAATTTTGTCTCTAATGCTTCCTTGGCGGGGATGAGGGGGAGTTCATCGCGCTCCATGCTGAATCAAATGTTTTCCTGTGCGTCATTAGTGGGGACGTTGGCTTCTTGATCACATGCACTTCGTGTTTTAGTCAGATAATTTTAATGTACGTTGCTTCGCCATGCTCTTGTTAGGTCCTTCGTTCAAATCCACCTTAGGCAAAAAGAAAAGGAAGTATCATTTCTATATTAAAGTGAATGAACTTTGAGAACAAAATACACCCTTTTTCATTGAATTGGACGGCTTTGACATTCCATGCCCCCAGTTTATCTCTTGATTACGCATCTCTTAGTGCTCCAATGGGTCTATCATGCGATCATCATCTTCATCCTCCGCGGATACAATGGTGCCCCTCTTACTCTTATTTGAGAGTCAGCTATTCTTGAATCCTCCTTTTTGTCAAGTGGGTGATCATCTGACATCGTTATTTTGTTTTGATTTGCGTATGCCTCGTAAATCATCTTTTGTACAAGTGAGTACACAAGTGGAGACTCCCTATTTTTGAGGGACTCGGTGGCACGTTTTCAACTTGTACCCAAGCGGCCTTCACCCTTCGACCCTTTACCTATTTTGACAAAAATGAATGAACAAGTCAATTATTGTACAAGAAGTTCTAATTAGAACGATTACAGATTTACCATCTCACGGTAACCTGCGAAATTGGTCAGGTGAAGAGATGCCAGTTTATGCGAGTTTTTTGTGAAACTCGTTTTCTTCAAAACATTTTGAAGGTACAGCATAAAAGCTTAACTCAGGGGTTCAATTTGAAATATTTCAAGTACTTTCAAAGAACAATGCTACAAATTAGAATCTCGCTACTCAAAGACCTGAGTCACATGATTTTCAAAAACATCAATTGGGTTCGCATTAAAACCCAAAATGGAAAACGCTGTTCCAAATGATAATAGAGGGATGCAGTTCGAGAAACTTTTGAATAGATGGGTGTAAACAAGCAATTCACGTTCTAACTCTAAACTCCAGTTCCTTGCATGATTAAGCAAGAGAATTCTAAGGAACGATTGTTACGCATAACCTGCAAAAGGAAGACAACGTTAGTATGTGAATGAAAAAGTGGTCTTTTACTGATGCCGCCTCTCATGACGAAAGCGAGGCAATAATACAGGCCCCATGGTTCCTATTTGTGGGCATTTAGTGTTTCGCCAAGATTTCATCGTAAGTGGAGACATCATTAAAAGATCAAATCGCGGCTATCAATCGAGCACCCTTTTTATTCCAAAAGTTTCATCGCAAAGTGCGGGATCAATTTTGAAAGACAGATTTGTGATTTTATTTTTGCAAAAATGAGGTGATTCCCATTTTAAAAAATTAATATACAAAAAATGATTTGAATTTTGACTCCAAAATGCAAACAACAAAGAATTTTATTAAAAATATGATTTCAATTTTATGCCCCAAGATGCAATCTTGACTTGGAGGATTTTCTGCACAAAGAATGCGATTTTAAGCCTACAACTGAAAGTTTAGGCAAAACCATTTGTTTTGGTAGGGCTAAATCAAAGGTATTTTGAGATTTATGCTCAAGGTTTACAGTCCAGGGTGATTGCCTCAAATTTTCAATTATAAGCCTAGATCACCCAGGGCATTCGATTGATTTCCACGAATTTCAAAAATGAAAGTTTCAACCAAAAGTGAACAAGTAAAAAAAAGAAACCATACTTACAGTGGATGACGAACTTTCAATCACATAAACATGCGAATGTAACGTGTGGCTCGATTTCTATTCTAAACGGCTTAACAAATTGGAGCTACGAGGGTGGGATGACTAGTCGCGGCCTCGCGTACTAAGTCAAGTCCTCGCGACTCCGGCTCAGTCAGGAATGATACCTCGATGCGACGCGGCCTCGCGAGCAAAGGTAAACATTCTCGACACCAAGAAAGAAGCTTTCGGGATTGAGTTGGGCAACCTCTACTACGCGGCCTCGCGGTCGAAGTCGTATCCAACTCAATACCATCCTAAACATTCCTAGCGCGGCCCAGGTCCGGCAGCATGGTTGTGTGTGCAACAGTGTAGTGCTAAAACATTTAAAGCATGCACAACAGTTTATAAGCAAACAATGCTTCAAGCACCTGCGAAAATAAACATTCATTCCCCAAATCCCAAACCTGCAAAACAAGGGATTGATGGCAAAAACATTCACGTTAGGGATGTATATAAACAAGAAAAATGGCCTAAGTCCACAAAATCTCCCCAGTGGAGTCGCCAAGCTGTCGCGACCTACCCGAACCGGCCCCGAGGCCTAGAGGGGTTTGGCTAATGGATTGCTAAGTTAAACCTAGCTCGAGCCCTCCCAAGCCCATACCAATTCGCGACTTAAATTTAAGTTGGTGATCATGCAAATCGATTTCATTTAGGAGTCGCCACTAATCGATTTTTGGTAGGTCGATTAGACACCTAAGTAAAGCACGGGAGAAAAGCCTCACTTCTACGAACCAGAGATTCAATGGGTACGGGGACTTGATTACACTAATCGACTAATTAGTGCCCTTTCGGTACCTAATCTTGTTCAATTCACCACCTAACATGTTCTTGCTAATCGGGAGTCTCAAAATTTCATTCCTGACTAAGCTAAGGAAAGCAATAATTAACATCTAAACCTAGACATGCATAATCAACTACATACGAGGCTAGTTTAAATGCACAATTCAAAGTGTGTGAACCAAATGACGTGCAATCAAATATGACATTAACCACACAATAGGACAAGCAAACCCAATTTCAAAGCCCCGAACAAAATTCTGATTTTTTAAGATTTTTTAATTTTTTTTATTTTTTTTTAATTAATTTTAAATTTTTTTTTAAAAAAAAATTAATTAATTAATTTTTTTTTGAATTTTCGAAATTTTCTCGAAATATATTTTTTCTAAAATTTTTTGGAATTTTTTTTGGAATTTTTTGAAAAATTTTTCGGAATTTTTTTTAAAGGAAATTAAAATAGTAATGAAAAAGAAAATTAAAATAATAAAAAAGGGGCCGGGTCGGATCTCCACATCCGACCCGGATTGAAACCGACCCGGGCGCGCCGGCCCGGGCCCGAAGCCGGACCGGGCTCATTTGTTGAGCCCGGCTAAATTTTTTTGAAAATTTCGTTTTTAAAAGAAAAGCCCAGCCCGAGTTAAAGAGGGAAAAAAAATAAAAATAAAAAAAATAAAAGCCCGGCCCAATTTTTTAAGAAAAACGAAAGCCCAAAGCCCACCATATATAAAAAACTAACAACACTTCAGCCTAGGTTGCAAAATTCAGGCCCATCCGCGAGAGGCCCAAAAACCAAATAAAAAAACCAAATAAAGCCCTAAAGCTAAGCCCAATTACCAAATAAGCCCTACCCGGCTATGACCCGCGAATCCGACCCGACTGAGAACCCTACCCGGTTCACCCGCGCGCCCGACCCGGAACGACCCGACTCGCAGCCGCCACGCCGCGCTCCGGAGCTCGCTGGAACGCCGGCCACCGCTCCGGCGTGGAGTCCGTGCCTCCGTCCGACGCCGACCCGCAGCCGCCGACTCACCCTGACCCCGCGACCGAGACGCCGCGCCTGCCGCGGCCATCCGCCGTCGCCCCGGTGCTGCGACGCCTCGGCTGCCGGTCGCTTCCCGGCCGTCGTTCGACTCGCCCTGACCCCGCGACCGAGACGCCGCGGCCAGCCGCCGCCTGCTCCGCCGCGGGCTCGACTCGCCTGGAAGCCGGCCGTCGCCCGCCGAGCTGCCCCATCGCCCGCGTGGCCGCGGGCTCGACTCGCCTGGAAGCCGGCCGTCGCCCGCCGAGCTGCTCCACCGTCTGTGTTGCCGCGATGCCGCGACGCCTCGTCGGCGCCGCGCCTGCCGAGCTGCTCCACCGCCCGCGTGGCCGCGATGCCGCGACGCCTCGTCGGCGCCGCGCCTGCCGAGCTGCTCCGCTTCCTTTTTGTCTCCCTCGGTCGGCTCTTTCTTTTCTCTTCTCTCTTTCTTGCTGCCGAGCTCTCTCTCTCTGTCTCACTTCCGGGCTCTCTCTCTCCGTTTCTCTTTTTCTTTTTTTTCTCTCTTCTCCCTCTCCTTTTCTCTCTCGCTCCCTCGCCTTTTCTCAATCTCTCTCTCTCTCTCTTTTGTGCCGCCGGCCCCCCCCCTTTTTAAGTGAGAGCTAGGGTTTTCATTAAAAGGGGGGTGAACGGCGCGTGGGCCGGGCCCGGGAGAAATGGGCCGATCGTCTTGACCCGAAAAAACTTTTTTTTTTTTTTAAAACTAGGCCCTGTTAATGCAAATGCACCTAATAACTATATGTCATGCTATTTAAAGAAAACATTTTTGGTTTAGGGATTAAAAAATTAAACCCTAATTTTTATGCGATAAAACCCTAAATGATTTGGGCAAAATTTAGGTGTCAACAC